>VMOF01000379.1:53834960-54202460 GCA_011764245.1 Trialeurodes vaporariorum
ATGGTTATTTTTCTCTTATCAAGAATATGCTCTCGAATATTACTGAGTAATAAAAATAATTGGTTTCCTGTTGAAAATGTGTTGTTTACTTTGAATGTATAAGTGATTTATCTAAGAATACTACCAACGGGTCCAACGGACCCAGAATATTGTTACACATCCTCTTTCAAAGTTGGCGATTTGAGCTGTTTCGTATTAGTTCGCATCTCGGTGAGGTTACGATTTTTTTATAAGGTCTGTTTTTTAAAATTTAAAAAAAAAAAAAAAAAAAAAAAAAAAAAAAAAAAAAAAAAAAAAAATCGTTAGATTTCTTGGGTATTTTTGTAGTTTTTAACGATTCATTTGATTGTATACACCTGTTATTTTTTAATCTGTGGAGTCAAAGTGTGTCAAATTAAATGAAGGCGTTTTTTCTTTCTTTTTCGAAATAGACTGATTTAGTGCTGACTTGGTGATGAGCGTTCCAAAGAAAGCCAAACTGTCTCTCTTGGTCTCACGTAACCCCCGCATGTACTGCTATCTCACTCTAATTTCAAAAAACTTATGGAGAGACATCTTTTGAGCATTGAGCATCAATTGTCAAAAAGCGCTGAAAGAATGACCCCAAATAATAGGGGTTGTAAATGACCTCACGTCCAAAAAGCTTAAAAAATTAAAATGTTAAATGAAGTTTGCTTAAATTTTTCGAGCCAACCTATTTTAACAAATTATTGTCGTTAATAAAGGGCTGTTTGAAAAAGGCATACTTTTCCCGCGCAAAGTTTCTTTTCCATTTTTATACAGATTTTTGATTTACCTACTAAAACGCAATGTCTTATTGTCATGTCAGTTCAACGAAAGGTTATCGTAGGTGTGCGATCTCGGTCATGCGTATTTTTTGCTTACCCCGAACTTCTCATTTTATTGTGAAAGCATGGTTTTTCACTCTCGCTATCTCTTTCTCTCCTTCCTTTCTTTTCTCTGTACTGTTCTAAATCGTATAATCCACATGCGCTAATACGGTGCATCCAAATGCGCCGATTCTAAGGGTTTCGGCGGCTCCATGAGCGCCAAAAAAAATTGACGGTTTTGGATCGGGCCCTCTTGAGAACGACCACCCCTAAAATGGTTAAGTTTCATGCAAGGGGGTTGGGGGACGGGGGGTTATGCTATTTATGCCCCTTCAAAATAATGACTCCTGTTTTCTAAACATTTGGTGTACATGAGAAAATACCACTTTAGTATTGCAGGAATAATAGAGTAAGTTTTTAGATTTCGTACTTTGGAGCAGGATTAGATGGGCGAATAGCAAACGGAGTTAGGGAGTGGATATCAAGTCAAAGTCTTAGCTCGAATAAACAAAATCACGCGCAAGACGCGAAACGGAACGCTTGGCCGCGAAGCGGCCACCGGCCTCTAGTTTAGTTATATTTAATTTAATTAGAGCATGAGTGTCATGCTCTATTGAAATCGTTTCTACAAGGTCAATAATGCTTTTCTTATAGGAACGGCATGGTTCGGGGGTCCGCTCGGGGGATCGCTTGGTTTCAGTATCGAGAACGGGTCCTCGAGGACCGATTGACCCATGTGATTCCGCCAATCCGGTGTCCTCCCAATCTGTCGCTTTTTCTTTGTGGCGGGAGTTTTTGGCCAAGATTGAGGTTAAGCATTTTTGGGAATGTAATTACGTTACTAATTTGGATCAGACTTCAACGAAATCTTCTGTATGAGATATTGGGGTTTTTATATCAGAGGATTGTGTCCATGTTTCGTGTATTCTGCGATTTAAAATGCATTTAGATGATTTCAAATTTCCAATCCTGTTATTGTTGATGTTTCGGTCCGCTAAAAGAGTTCGTTTGGGGAACGCGATCGGCGTTGCGTTTTAAGGTGAATCCTCAGCGACCTGTAGTAAGATTCTCATCCGCTAGATAACGCCACTGTTCCGCGGTCCAGAAACCATGCTTTTTCCGCCTTTAATCGTTAATTGCGAGAGCTAGAGTAACTTTTCGAAAATGTAAGAACGTTGCGTTCTAGATCAAATCCTAAGGAAAATTTTAAGACCATTCCGAGCCATGGACGAAGATATAACTAAGGACTGCCGACTTCCTATCTCCGCCCGTGTTAAAACCTGTTAGCGGGTTTTCGAGCGCGACCGCAGCGCTCCAAGCAGCAGTAAGGGTCAACTAAAAGCGAACCGCTGCAGCGGTGGCCGCTCCGGCTCCCTTTCTCCCATGCCTTCCCGCAAATGTATACCGTGTAGGTAATTTGAATCACGATTGAACGAAGGGAACAAATGATCAGCGAATTAAAAGGAAGCAAAATCCGCTAAAAAGCAAACGTCTGGAGTATTTCTTGAAAGATTCCTGAATTGTCGAAAATGATTAATCAAGGACTGAAATACTATACATCACAGTTAACCTCAAAACGGAATCAAACAAGAAAGAGTACATAGACATTTGTTTATTAGTAGAGATCAGGCGACTCTTTTAATTTGCTGATGATTTCTGTTACCTTGTCCAAAGTTGATTCTGAATTTCCCTTGCTTTCGATCTTCCATTGAGATACTGAGTTATCTGATCCTCTTGGGTCGCCGACAACAGTTGACAGCCATGCCATAACAGACCAACTCCAACAACGGTTTTAGCAGTAGCACAGCATGTGAGCATGGACACATCGCCAGGATCGCTCACTTGAAAGAGTAGTTCAGCTGACCGCTGCTTGGAGCGCTGGGGTCGAGAGCAAAACAGGACTAACAACAGTCGGCAGTCCTTAGTTATATCTTCGTCCATGGTTTTGCGACGACCTCCCGTCCCCTTTGCCCTCCCCACGAACTACTGCACCTACGCCTACAACAGTTGCTTGCCGCGTTGTGCAGATTGCATGAATGATGTGTGTCCATCTACTTCATCCCAATTTCACAGCCATCACGGATGCCACGCCCGCCACGGGTCTTCTACCTGGTTTTATGCGACATCGGTCATCGTGGCCCAGTGTTACATGGTAATCAGCGGCGGATTCGGGAAAGGCAGGCCCCCCCTCAACTCACGGTAGCCTTTGCCTTTTTTCAACAGAAAAATCCCATAAATTCCTCCCTGCAAATTTGAAAATTCATAGGCGTGAAGCCCCCCCCCCTAAAATAATTTTCTGGATCCGCCATTGGTAGTAATTTTTGCGGCACACTACGCCGGATTCCCGTGCAAATTCCTACACTTACCTTTCTCCCTTATCTGTCAATGGGCGCTCCCCGAGGGGCGGCGCGGCGCCCCCCCCCCTAATTCAGAAAAATCAAAACTTTACAATAAAAAAGAATCGGAACATTCGAAGATCAAATAATAACGAAAGGAGTAAGAGTTAACAAACTTTATTCTTAGTTTACTTTACAATTTTAATTAGGGGCGTAATTTAGGGGGGGGCAGGGCGGGAAGTAGCCCCCCCCCCTAAGCAGTGGTGCCCAACCACCCCTTGCCACTATACAGCTCGCCCCCCAGTTTCAGGATTCCTCTCCCCCCCAGATCTAGACCTCCCCCTGATTTTACCCCACCCCCTCCTGATTCAGACGACATCATACTTCCCACCCGTCATCTCCCTCGCCGAAAGAAGTTTTAAAATCTACTAGTATGAACGTGTCTACATTGGCAACTACCGTTGGCAACGAGAATTTTGCGAACTTCCTTGAAAATTCAGAATCCTCTGGTCGATAATTACATGATTAGAGAATGTATAGGCAAGAGTTTTGGTTTTGTTAATTTAAATCGTTAATGGCGCTAGCCATCGGCCAAGTTAAAAAAAAAGACCGAGAGAAAACAAATGAGACAAAGAAGCTAACCTAACCTAACCGATGAGGACGGTGGCGTCTGCGACAGTAACTATACACGGATGAGAGCAAAATGCGTCGATATGGGTGATTTTGGAACTTTAATCAGTGAAACGACCTACTTCCACTGATTAAAACCCTATATCACCCGGTATCAATCGATTCGTCTTGCATCAGAATCGATCGCTTCGAAATTTCAGAAAGATCGGAATTATAATAAAGGAGAAAACTCCAAAAACATCTATTTTAGTGTTTCATTTTAGCATCGAAATAGGAATTTTTGCTCGCATCTAGAGCTTAAACGATACATCCAATCTTTAAAAACTTTATACGAATTGATTCTCAGAGAGCTAACTTAAAATCCTGGCTTAAGTTTGATCTGATTAGTTTCATATTAAGAGAGAAATCTTAAATCAAAAATCATCGTAAAAACGACAGTTCATGTTTGAATTCGGTGCGGCTCAGCCGCCATGCTGCTCTCTGATTCGTTCAGCGAGTTCAGCGTTCTGTCGCCAGAGTCTGTCGCGTTGCGAATTTGCGATGCGAAGGAAGGAAGGAGAAGAATGAAGATTGAGTGATTTGTTTGTTATTTATTAT
Organism: Trialeurodes vaporariorum; assembly: GCA_011764245.1. Taxonomy (NCBI): domain Eukaryota; kingdom Metazoa; phylum Arthropoda; class Insecta; order Hemiptera; family Aleyrodidae; genus Trialeurodes; species Trialeurodes vaporariorum. Next base: position 53,839,354 of record VMOF01000379.1, read on the forward strand.
TATTTTTTTATTTTCCTCTATTCGTCGGTGCCCGGTGGCCTGATCAATTTCGTACTTAGTACAGTGTTAATTATTTCGGTTCTACACACTTTTCTATTCTCTGGTAGGAATGCCAACAAGTTTTACCGTTCGTTACGGCTATATCGGACGAATCATAATAAAAATCACGAGTCCATTTCGTTTCAATTTTAGAGAAGGATTCATTTTAAGTAAGTCTCTGTAGAGAATGATAAAATTGCCAGAGGTCCTTCATCACATTTTATGATCGGATGGAGTTTACGTACAAGTGGCATTGTTTTCACTCTCTCCCCTCTGCTGCTAAACAGTGTTTCAATCTTGGTTTAATTAGTTAGATATCCAATCCAATCTCTGTTAACCTCCTTGGTAGGAGAGAACCTCTCTGTACTCTTGCTTTTGTCATTTGTTTTTGCTTATTTTGATGGTGTTTGAAAGTGCGATAGTATTTTATTTCTTCGGTGCATCCGACTCCCACCTGAATCATAAGTTTATCTGAAATCTAAGATAGTTCAGTGCAGTCCCATCATTTCTGCGCCAGAAATTCTAGCACGATTGAGTTATCTATTAGGTCCCTGTTAATTGTGTAGGTACTACTTTGATTTACTTCAATTTCTTGTTACGCTCCAATTATTGCAGAGGAAAACTGTGTACAATCACAGTGTACTCTGTCTCTCCATCTGTAGTGTACACATTCCAGTTGGAGGGAAAACATGTAAGTACATAACTCTTGGTTTGCTGGTGTAAGAGCCAGCTAGTGTCCTACTTTGAAACCTGATTTGCAGTAAATGTTGGTTTTGATTCATAGACTGTCATTTACAAAACTCAGTTTCAAGATTAATTCATCGATGGAACTTACAGCTGCGGAAACTATTTTTTATATTTTGCAAGCTTCCAGTACGGCTACCCTACGGTAAGAATCTTGTGTTGACTTAAAATTTACTTTTAAAGTTATTCCTTTGCAACTCCCTATCTTCATTAAGCAGTAGACTTGTCCAAGCTGTATCTAGCTTACAGCATCAATTACTGGGGTAAGTTTATCACTCTGTTCTAAATGTTGACATTTCTGGGCCTGCAGTAACTTCAGTATACACCTAGTATCAATCACAGTTGGAGAGCAAGAATGTAGGTACTTACCACTTGGTTTTCTAGTGAAACAGCCAACTTATGTTCTACTTCGAAACTTGATTTGCAGTAAATGGTGGTTTTGAGTCTTAGACTATCGTTCGCGAAACTCAGTTTCAACGTTAATTCATCGATGAAACTCAGAACAGCGGAAAATATTTTTTGGAATTGCAAACTTTAACTGTTGGTAGGTATGTGCCCTGTGGTAAATAAGTACCAATTAAAATTTGCTCACTTTTGAAACTAAGATTTGAAATAAATGATGGTGTTGATTCCAAGTCTATCATTCATAAAAATGAGTTTTAAAGTTAATTTATGGATGAAACTTAGAACAGCGGAAACTATTTTTTTAGAATCGCAAGCTTTCACTGCAGGTAAGAACCTTGCGGTACTTTAAATTTACTTTTAGTTATTCCTTTGCAAGTAAGAACTTCTTATTTACATGAAGCAGCAGACTTCTTCAATTTATAGATACTACATAGCTTACGCAGTGTCAATTACCGCTGTAAGTTTATCAATCTTATTTAAATGTTGAAATTTCATGGGCATGAGCTATAAGGGATTTGCTAAACGCGTTACTCTGGTGCAACATTTGTCAATATTAAATACATACGAATGAAATAAATGGAGAGTAATGATTCACTGTATTTTAAATTAATCAATATGTTCAATGATATGCCCATGGGCGTGTAATCAATCCAAAAAACTACAGGTATTGTTTGCAGTATACACACACTTTGTTCTCAGCAACTAGCAATACCTATTTCTCATGCCAGGTTCTTCATTGGTGATAAACTTATTTTATGCTTGACTGGAAAAGGTTGTCGCAGCCTTAAATGTGGGTCAAGGCTTGCATTCCACTAAAAATCAAACTCAAGTTGCCTGGAAATTAAATTGTGCAGATATTACTCATGAATTTCACGCACAGATTTTTTTGTCAGGCGTAGTTGAATTAATGTCAGTGGCTATAGACTCATTCTCACTGTTTTTAAGTTTAGCTAAATGGCTTTCAAGCCAGTGGACCCTTCTACTAACCTCGCCAGTAACAATGCTGAAATGTTTTTCCACCTGACACGGCTTAGTCAAATAAGTTGCTACAAACACAAAGACTTTCCATACTGTGTCGAGTGCTTGTCGCACTGTATCTGCACTCTTTAGAATAGTAGTGCGTACCTACAGGTAATCAGGAAGTCCAAGTACAACAATAAGAAAATTAAAATTTACTACAGGGTATGTACATACCTACCAACAGTAAAAGCTTACAATTCTAAAAAGTAGTTTCCGCTGTTCTGAGTCTCATCGATGCATTAACTTTAAAACTGAGTTTCGAAATGACAGTCTTGGAATCAAAACCACCTTTTACTGCAAATCAGGTTTCAAAAGAGATTAAGAAATACAATATTCATTTCTCAAAACTGTTCAAAAAATCAAAATAGGTGCGCTCAAGTCACGAAATGGAATTATCGTGAGAAATTAATCTTAAAACTTGGAGTAAATCAATAATGGCTCAATGAATTTTGATAAAACTTTGTACACACAATCTACTATCAACAAACTTAAATATTTTCCTCTCTGTGTCACCAAAAACAACGGATAAAACCATTTCAAGAGGTAACATAGGTGCGATCGAGCAAAATATTTGGGAAAATTAGCAAATATAAATATAATCCTATTATTTGGGATAGTTCAGGTTTGGTTCAATTAATTTTGATAAAAACTAGCACATGCAACCTGTAACTAGTATCCTAAAGAAAATACCCCTTATAGTTACAGTATACAGCCCTCAAGTGCATTAAAAAAGCAAAACAGGGTATGGGACCTGGAAAAAAAATTAAAGTGAGGAATTAATTTGAAAACTTGAAGTCAATCATTAATGGGATGGATTTTGATAATACTTTGTGCACACAACATACTGTCAACATACTAAAATATTTGTCTGATACATAGTCACCATAATCAACCTTTAAGACCATTTCAAGGGTTAATATAGGTGCAATCGAGCAATATTTTTTGAATCTAAGCAATTATAAAAACAAACATAATAATCATTGGAATGAGAAATTCAAGTATGACTCAATTAAGTTTGATGAAAATTGCAACAAAAAGCTTGCAACCAGCCTAGCCAGAAATTTATTTTCAATATTTAACTACAATATAGGTACAACTCTTAAGTCTGAGGCTGTTTAAAGGCAATATAGGTTTCATCACACCAAAAAATAGAATATTCAAGGAAAATTAAACTTATAAAGAAAAGTTGATCAAAACTGGCTGAGTGAATTTTGTTGAAATTTGTTTACACAATCTACAACCTAAGTACATCTTTGGAGGGGGGTTAATCTACTAAACTAAAAATTATTTTGAAGATCCACAGTTTGAAAGAAAGAACAAAATATTGCACTGATTGGAGGAAATGCAAGAATCAGTACATTTCGACCACCTATAGAAACTAAGGAAAAAAACGAACTCCCATGCACAAATAGAGCAAAGAACAAATAGAATGAATACAGCTCAAAGAATAAAAACATACTGGGGAATTACTCTAAACCCTGTCATAAGCAACATCAAAATAGAAAGGAGGGGTCTCAATTAGCCTTCAAATTACAAAGTAGGCAACTATTCCTATAGCTTCTCTATAAAATTGCAAACTCTTCGGATTGAATGCAGAATTATGTCCAGAGGTGAAAATATTTGAAATCTGAGGGGGTCTGGGGGTCTCCTCCAGAATTCTAAAGGGGGGTCTGGGGGTCTCCCCCAGAATTTTAAAGGGGGTCTGGGGGCCACCCCCAGAATTCTTTAGGGGGGTTAGGGGGCTCCCCAGAATCCTTTAGGGGGTTAGGGGGCCGCCTCCAGAAATCCTTAGGGGGTCTGGGGGGTCTCCCCCAGAAAAAATGGTTTGAGGAAGTGTTCGTAAGGTATTCCCTACAGTTTATTTTCCTTTTTTTCCCCTTTACCTTTCCTTTTCTCCTTTCCGCTCTTCCTCTTTCGCTTCTCAAAATTTTTGCGCTCCCCGATGCATTGCGCCCCCCCCCCACCCGGCGGGGTCGGCGGAGCCCATAGATACGCCATCACTGCGTCCACTGTGATTGTGCACATAGTTTCCTCTGCTCTAATTGGAGTGTAACAAGAAATGGAAGTGAATCAAAGTAGGTATCTACGCAAAACAATGACCTGAAACCTGAAGGATAACTCAACCAGGCTAGCAATTTTGGCATAGAAACGATACGACAGAGGTTTAAGTGGGTTCGCCACTATAAATTAGGTGATGTAAGGGAGAATCCCACACAGAACCTTCAAAAGGTCAGGTTTTAAAAACTTTCCCCGCCAAAAACACAAAACAAAAAAAAAAAACTCTTACGCATAGTTGCGATCAGAGACTGGTATTTACTTAATATTCAATTTCCGTCTGTTTTACCTACAGTCAACCTCCATGATTAGCATCTGAACACAGCTTCTATGGTCAAGCCGCAGAATGATCCAAGTAGTATATCCCAAAACGGACCGTGATATCTTTTTCCAAAAAAACTTTACACCAAAAGTCAAGTAAAACCCGGCCAAGATTAAAAAAATGTTTCCCAACTATATTAACGATGGCTCTCTTTTCCACCGCCCAAAGGGCATTGATATTAAAGATAGCCAAGTTTAATTTCCACCGTACTCTCTTCTCTATTCTCTTCAACAGAAAAATTTAATCCTACTTATCTTTAGCAATAATAATGGCTCTCTTTTCAACCGCCTAAAGGGCATGATATTAAAGATAGCCAAGTTTAATTTCCACCATATTCTCTTCTCTATTCTCTTCAACAGAAAAATTTAACCCTGTCTACCTTTTGATATTTCGCCTGGTACTCATTCTTAGCGTGCATCGACATTGCATACGTTTGAAAATGAAGGAGTGACAGCACGGAAAGCCGACACCGCTTCGCAGCGCGGCTATGGTGGTTCTTGCCTTATTGTTTGATTAGTCCCTCAGATATTGCTGTTATAACACAGGGGTCCAAGCATCTGCTTAGAACAAATTATTTTTGATTCTGTTCAACGACCCGAGACCAATCAATGCCACGTCCAAAGTAAGAGAGAGAAAAAATTACCGAAGAAACAATTGAAACGAAGTTTACTTCAAGAAATTGGAAGAAGATTTTGAGGAAGGAAGAAGCCAGAAACTTGGGCCGCGACATGAGGGTATTTCACAGGGAACTTAAAGTCACATTGTGAGAAAAGTAGTTGAGTTGAATGGTGGAAAAAGAGTCGCGGCCCAAGTTTCTGGCTTCTTCCTTCCTCAAAATCTTCTTCCAATTTCTTGAAGTAAACTTCGTTTCAATTGTTTCTTCGGTAATTTTTTCTCTCTCTTACTTTGGACGTGGCATTGATTGGTCTCGGGTCGTTGAACAGAATCAAAAATAATTTGTTCTAAGCAGATGCTTGGACCCCTGTGTTATAACAGCAATATCTGAGGGACTAATCAAACAATAAGGCAAGAACCTCCATAGCCGCGCTGCGAAGCGGTGTTGGCTTTCCGTGCTGTCACTCCTTCATTTTCAAACGTATGCAATGTCGATGCACGCTAAGAATGAGTACCAGGCGAAATATCAAAAGGTAGACAGGGTTAAATTTTTCTGTTGAAGAGAATAGAGAAGAGAATATGGTGGAAATTAAACTTGGCTATCTTTAATATCATGCCCTTTAGGCGGTTGAAAAGAGAGCCATTATTATTGCTAAAGATAAGTAGGATTAAATTTTTCTGTTGAAGAGAATAGAGAAGAGAGTACGGTGGAAATTAAACTTGGCTATCTTTAATATCAATGCCCTTTGGGCGGTGGAAAAGAGAGCCATCGTTAATATAGTTGGGAAACATTTTTTAATCTTGGCCGGGTTTTACTTGACTTTTGGTGTAAAGTTTTTTTGGAAAAATAGGTTAACTCTTAGAATTCATCAGGACAATGAAAATAAAGAAGGAATAGTTGTACTTAGCTTTTTACTATTTCTATCATCTGATGCTGTCACTTTATTCATAATATCAAACACGTCAAAAATAGAATTACTTTTGATACAACTACATGCTACAATCACTTACAATTTCTACCATTTGGAAGGATAATTGATTTATTTTCTATTTTGGGCGGAAGTGGGGGGGGGGGTTCTCTAGACTTGCCCGTCTCTAGGTGGTGTCCCCTAGACCTTCCATTGACATTCAAAAAGTTGCCCCTCCGGGCAATTGTTTTGCGGGTGCCCATGTCTTTGTCCATGGTCTCTGAACCAGAAATTGAACGTTCTTCCGGTCTGTGGTTGCCTTCTTTTCTCATAAGTTTAGACACGGCCACCCTGTAAACCCCACAACAAGTTAAAAGTCTGCAATCCGCACCCTCGACCCGCAGCCACTATCAAAAGTAAATTGCCGGTTGACTTGCAGGTACTCTCCTCCTCCTCCCCCAACTTAGATTAGACACAAATATAAAATTTAAAAAAAAAAAAAAAAAAAAAAAAAAAAAAAAAAAAAAGGTGAAAAATAGAATGTATGCCCCAGCAAAGGGCCCCCTCCACAGTTTTTCAAGAGAGGGAGCGACCCCCTTGCCAGCGTAACTCCGAAAAAATAATTCCAACTGGGGTCCAAGTAACTCAAGTAAGGTCTCAAAATGAAATCAGATGGATCCAAAATTTTAACGGCGAGTACCGGTAAGCTTACTCTTTTGATCGGTCCAAACCGAATTGCGATACATCGATTTACTCTCGAGATATCGATTTTTCAAAGGCGCGCGGTATAGGGTCAGAAATCTAAGATTCTCTAAAATCAGCGAATTTCGACTCTCATGGACCTAGCATGCGCCGTGAGAAGTCATATGTGAGTTTTTTGAGTTCACATGAAGTTCATTAAGGGCCCTGACAAATGTCGGACCGATAAAGTCTATATCGGGGGGGGCGTGGCCCCAACTCCAGCGTAAGTCTCACGTACAATGTCTAACTGCGGCCGCGGGAGGTCCCATAAGATCCGTTTAAAAACTTGGATGGATCTGAATTTTTTTCAAGAATTATCTAAAAGCTGAAGCTACCGCCCAATCCAAACCGCAGTGCGCAATCCATCGATTCGTTCTCGAGATATCGATTTTTCAAAGGCGCGCGGTCTTGTCAGATCGACCTTAGAGGGGCGCTGGAGGCTGGAAAAAGGCGAATTTCGTCTCTCACGAACCAGTCGTGTGCCGTAGTATATCGGTTCCGCTTTTTTTCGGGTCCCAATGATGTCCCGAGAGGGCCCAATGCAGTTTCGAGCCAAAAAATATCATCTTAGGGGGGAACTACTCCCCGTTTCAGCGTAACTCTGACAAGAAATGTCTAACTGCGGCCGCGAGAGGTCCTGTAAGGTCATTAAATAAACTCGGATGGATCTGAAATTTCCGAGGTTGTCAGTCACAAGCAAGCGCTTTCGACCGGTGCAAACCGAATTGCAATACATCGATTCACTATCGAGATATCGATTTTTCAAAGGCGCACGGTCTTGTCAGATCGAACATTGAAATAAGCTGTGGATACTCTGTATCCGCGAATTTCGTCTCTCATGGACCGTTTAAGCTCCCTTAAAAATCGAATGAGCTTTTTTCAAATTCATATTACGTTCCTTAAGGGCCTTGATGAGTGTCGGATGACATTTGATCAATATTAACATTCATTTTTTAATCTGAGACAAAAAGAGCTGAAACCATAAAGACGAAGAATTTCCATCGTGATGACTTTGGTTCAATTCTATAGAAGTCCCAAATAACTAGACTAGACTTTCCGGCTTGCTAGGATTGGTATTAAGAATTTCCTTCCTGATGACTTTGGTTCAGGCGAGAGAAATCTAAAAAAGTCCCAAATAACTAAACTAGACTTTACGGCTTGCTAGGATTGGTATTGCGTCATCCGATTTTAAAGGAACTATCACTATCGAAATCGATTTTCAAAACCACAGTATTCACCTCGCCTCGTGAACAACTGTTTCAACACGCTATAAGTAAATTTTTATTCCCACTTTGACCTATCAAGTTATTTTTACAGCGATCACTGTTATACAAACACAAATGCAGCGTTGCGATTGACTTTGTCGCAGTTTTGTACTATCAATATGGAACTCCACACTTACAATGATTTACGGCCGACACTCATGCTCTCTTTGCTAACACTGTTCCAGTGTTGCAAGTTCCAACTTGTTTTTCTTTCATTTGTATTTTGGTATCTTTCATAGTTTTTTACTGTATTTTACTATTGTTTCAATTTCCCTGCTTAAGGTTAAGTGGTAGAAAGGGCCTTGTGGCCCTAACTTTGCCGTTTTTTTATTTCAATTTGCCTATTTTTGTTTTCTTATTTGTAATAAAGCGGTCTCTCTCTCTCTCTCTCTCTCTCTCTCTCTCTCTCTCTTACCTCTCTCTCTCTCTATCTCTCTCTTTCTCTCTCTCTCTTACCTCTCTCTCTCCCCCCCCCCCCTCTCTCTCTCTGCCCATTTGATTGCATGTGTTAGGAAAAGACAGAAAAAAGGGGGTGAAGTCACGTGATAGGCCGTATATCCATCCTTTTCTAAAACATGCGTTTAAAATAGGCATCAAAGAGAGAGAAAGGAAATATCCATGGCTACGGCTGTGGTGAACACTGAGCATGGTTCGGAGGAGTCAGGGCGAATGAAAAAAGACGCGGAACTCATGCTTTCGTTTTCTTTTGTATCCCCCTTCTTTATTTTATTCGAACCTGTGGTGCCAAGTTTGGCGGGAAATTCAAAAATTTTGCATTGAGTTAAATGGGAGAAAATCCGTGTAATTATACCACAGTGGCAGCCCTGATTATAACTGCTTATCACCAAGATGAGATGAGAGATTTGCTGACTTCATGCTTGGCGAGAGGGGTGAGAAGATGGGGGGGGATGGTGGGAGGGAAGGGGAGTGAATGAAAGCACACCCCCAATGAGAAGTTTTCACCAAAAGGAGTGAGGGTTTCTTCTCTGATTTTTTTGATTTTGTTTTTTGTTGGAAAAAATAAGTAAAGAAAAAGTTTTGCTTTACATAGGAGACCGATGTTTTTTAACACTTTGTGTTTACCATGAAGGATTCAAAAACGTGCACAAAATCGATTTTCTTAAAAATGGACATTCGCCCTTTCCCTTTCGTATGATACGATTTATTTCTGTTACCAACCGAGAATCGATACACAAAAAATCTAAATAACTGAGATTCCATGTAGTTTTAAGTTTTAACACATTCCTGGACTTAACTTCAAAACTTTCTTGACTTGGACAGTGTCATTTGCAATGCATAGAGGATGAAAAGAAGATGGGATTTTTAGGAATTTGTGAAATATTGGTTTATGGAGCCAACGGAAAACATTGAGAAAACGTCAAAGTGATACAAGTGGGATGGATGCTTATTGAGGAAATTAAAAACTGAGGTTGTGAAACGTTAAGATTTGGAGCGGAAGTATAACCTCAAGGTTAGTCCGGACTAGCATCATGCTTTTATTAACATTTTCCATCCGCAACTTTTCTTCAGTAAATGTCCATTCCATTCCTAAAATTTTCTCAAAATTTTCCATCGGTTCCATAATCAAATATTTCACGATTCCCCAACTACCACATTCTTCCTACACTGAGAAAAACAATTCATAAATTCTAGTAATATTTTCAAACCCACAACGATATACATATAAACCGCAGTGAGTCTATTGTACTTTCACCAAAACATTGTGGTGTTATACGTTCAGAGTACCAGAATTTCCTCAACATTTTCAAGAACTATGGCACAAACACTATAGAATTCTATTGAGAAACCATCCCTTACATACCTCGATTCACTTATCTTTGCTCTTCTGATAATCTTTAATTCAGTGTTAATTTTCCTTCAGTTTGACCCAATCCTCTATTCATCCTCCATGTATTTTAAAAGACACTTTCTAAGTCCAGGAATTTTCGGAGGAAAGTGCAAGAACGTGCTAAAATGGGGCTGTTGCATTTTTTTACTGTAAGCGATTTTAGGATTAATTCAGATGTAAAAACCTGCGCAAAAAATAACGATTGCATTGAAAACTCACGCAATTCTGTTAGATAAACGTAAGCGTAATGACACCGTATGACACTATAATAATGGGAGACTGACTCCCATTTAATAATACCTACTGTAACTCCATCAAGAAGTGACCAATAAGTACGACTTCCCTTTGACACCGGTGTCCCCAGGTGTCACGAAAGATACTATTAATCAGAAGTGGATCACTACTCTGTTGCCTAATTACTCTGTGAATCTTCCTTGACAGTATAGAGAGTAATGAAATTAAGATAGAAATCTCCCATTATTAGTGTCATACGCCACCATTACGCTCGCGCATTTAATACCATTTCGTGAGTTAAGGAATGGACTTCGTGAGTTTTTAGTGCTACCATCGTTATTTTTGCAAGTTTTTACACCTAATTCTATCCATTAATCGCTTACAGCAAAATCATGCAACAGAGTCCCATTCGGCCCTAAGTATTTGTGCTAGATAATAGATATACTTCCAAAGAATCTTCAATTTTTATTTTTAAAAAATCAAAAGAATCTTTCTTCATCTCTGTAATGAACCAATAGTCCAACAGGAAGGAGCAAACTGCGTAAAAGGCAGTGGCGAGGCGTGCGATTTGGCAACACTCCTCCCCCCCCCATTTAAACACACTAGAAAGGTCGAATTGCCTGGTCATCGCCGATGACTGAAGCGTTCGACCTTTTTGGTGAATTTAAATGAAGAAAACTACATTGTTGCCAAATTTCACGCCTCGCCACTGCTAAAAGGCGACGGACAAACGGTCGAACATAACGAATCGAAAACGGCTCAGAGCTCCTTGCGGTGTACATTTTAACCCAGAACCGCCTTATTTTCCTCTCGTCTAAGTATACTGATATTGCCGAGGAGTCAGCGAGAGTGCACGAGTGGTCGACCACCCCCCTTGCCCCCTCCCCCTCTATCTACATCTCCAACACCCTCTCTCTCTCACTACACCGCGAGCCCCTTCCACGTCTCTCGCTGCAACCCGCAACTCCGCCGGCCCGCCCGCGTGGCTGACTGAAGGGGTCCTCCATCAGATTAAATTTCAACGCTATAGTCCAGGCAATAAAGCATTCTACCTTGCAAAAATGGAAGTAGTAGGTTTTTTGACGGAACTTAATGTATTTTTGGTCGCTGATTCCGAATTTTCAACTTCCCACCAAAAATTTCCCGGGGAACGTTGCCAAATTTACGGTTTTTTACCAAAAAAATTGGTTTTTCTAAAATTCCGAGCTCCACGTGCATTATTTTGAAAAAATACCTCAGTTCAAAACAAAATTAGACAAAAAATGCAACAAAACCTCGTCAACAGTTTTTTCTTAGACCAAAATTGACCGAGATATGAGCTATCTTCCGAACGCTCCCTTGCGCAAAATTGACGCTAACGCATTCGCGTACTGCACTGCAGCCGCGCAGCCCGCGTGAAGCGACCCTCTTACGTGTGTTCCTCTCCTCCTTCTTTACTGATACTTTTAGATTATTTGGGTTCTGAACCCCTCCCCCCCCCACCTGATACTCACCCATACCTCCCTTTTACTTAACCACAACCCCCATTTTATTTTAAAGCAATAACGGAACAACGTTTTATTTTAACTACTTTAGTTTTTAATTAAGACAATTATTACGGTGGTTCTAAGAAAACAGATGGATTCAATTATTTCCTCTATTTTTCGAACCTCACTGCCCTTTGCCATGCCGCAATGGAAATTATTAGTCCTATTTATGCCTCCTTCGGATGTAATTCAGAGCAGTGGCGTAGCGTGCGATTTGGCAACGTTGCAGTTTGTCTATTTAAACCCACGAAAAATATCGAAGTATTGGGTGTTCGGTGAACACCTTTGCATTTGACTTTTTACATGTGTTTAAATGGACACAATACAACGTTTCCACATTGCACGCTACGCCACTGATTCAGAGCCTTTGCTTGAGCCGTCCTTGACTTGGCTTGAGAAATATTCAAGCCGAGTTGAGACCAGTGAGAGAAATTGCAATTCAGAGACACGCGCCTAGCAAACCAGCAATACTTGGGAAATTTTGAGTATATTTCACGGTATGTAAGATTTGTGTTATGGAAGCTACATTGAAATGAATTCTTCGAGATTTGCCTTGAGCACAATACTGAGCTTTTTTGGAGCATCTCTGGATTGCAAATTCGTGTCTCAATCTCACTTGAAAATGTCTTGAAACTTCCTCAAGCTATATTTCAAGGCATTTTGGCTATAGGTTTTTTTCTGAATTGAAAATTGAGACCGGAGGAGGATTCAAATCGAAGTCTATCCAAGAAGATCTCCAGTATAGTCTCTGAATTGCACCCTTAGTCGCTCTAATATCGATTTTTTCGATTTTTTTTTTTTGTTTTTTCTTCATTTTGTGACATACTCCGTATACCCCTCTTGATGACAAAAGCTATTTCCTGCCGTTGATGTGTTTGATAATTAATGCTTTTTTCGTTTTAGTTTTCTCAAGTTTTCGGGCGTTTCTTATAAGGTACGCTGTTTTTGAATATTTTAGTATCATTGATTTTTTAAAAACTGCAATCGTTTTAATATTCGTGGTGAATTTTCATCAGAAATTTCACTAAAGCTTCAAGTATGGATAAAATTGGATGCTTTTGAGAGTGTTTTAAAGGGGGAACGTGTGGTATATGTTTCGGACTTTCGGAAAAAGGTTTGGATTCTTGCCGAAAAGCGAGTCATCGGCATAAAAATAGAAAAAAGTACTTTAATGGATGGTATTTATCTTCGAGAGTCGAAAGTGTAAAAAAAAAAACATTACGTCATCAAAATAATTGCAACGTTCTGGGAAAAATCACAGAATTTAGCAATTATTGATCCTGAATTCATTTCGTATAGCATTCACTTTTCGTAAGAATCCTGGTTTTTCTGCTGAATAATAAACCCAGACGATTTAAGGCAAAGAACCGAGCGCTGTAGAAGTCATTCATTAAATCCGATCTATCAAGTTCCTTTTTGTGAAGAAAAATACATAATGTGATTTTACGTAGGAATTGCCCCTCCAAAACGCTGTAGCAAAAGTTCAAAACCGACATAATGGAGAAGCTGAAACGATGAGTGGGGGTAAAACGCAGTCTTGCTTCGTTAGGAAGTACCTAATTTATGATTTTGGCTGCTGAGGAAGATCAGTACCATTTCTCGTGAGGACGAAAGTTTAACGGGAAAGAAAAGACAATGTCACTGCCGGGAATACGAGGCCAAAATGTCGATGAACATACACGCAGAAAATTTCTGGTTGAAATAACGGAACGTATGTATTATTAATAATGGGGTGAAAAGAAATTCCTTTTAAAATAATAAGAATTCTTATTGATCCAACGATTTTTTCTTGGGATTCTTCTGAATAATCAGAACGTTCAATTGGACCAATGATAATTCTCGTTGCATCAATAAGAATTATCATTCTTTTAAAAAGAATTTCTTTATAACCCAATTCCTATTACGTTCCGTAATTTCAATCACAATTTTTTCTCCATGTATGTTTTCTTTTTTTTAGGAGTCACGCAAAAAAAAATTAATAATTTCTACGCAAATAGAAAGAAAGCATGCGATGAAAACAATGAAAACTTCTTTCCCTTCTTCAATTTTTTGCGATTGTCGTGAGATTTCCATTTTATCATAAACCCTTTCACCATTCGCCAATTTGATTTCCGACGGGTTTTCGGGTCTCTAATGTTGCTGTAGATTCAGAATATACATACACAGCAGGGTATTCCTTTGGTCGCGTATTTTGTTAACCAAGCCCCTAAGCAGCCGTAAAACGAAGGAGGCATAAATAGGACTAATAATTTGCATTGCGGCATGGCAAAGGGCAGTGAGGTTCGAAAAATAGAGGAAACAATTGAATCCATCTTTTTTCTTAGAACCACCGTAATAATTGTCTTAATTAAAAACTGAAGTAGTTAAAATAAAACGTTGTTCCGTTATTGCTTTAAAATAAAATGGGGGTTGTGGTTAAGTAAAAGGGAGGTATGGGTGAGTATCAGGTGGGGGGGGGGGGGGTTCAGAACCCAAATAATCTAAAAGTATCAGTAAAGAAGGAGGAGAGGAACACACGTAAGAGGATCGCTTCACGCGGGCTGCGCGGCTGCAGTGCAGTACGCGAATTGCCGCGTTAGCGTCAATTTTGCGCAAGGGAGCGTTCGGAAGATGGCTCATATCTCGGTCAATTTTGGTTTAAGAAAAAACTGTTGGCGCGGTTTTGTTGCATTTTTTGTCTACTTTCGTTTTGAACTGAGGTATTTTTTCAAAATAATGCACGTGGAGCTCGGAATTTTAAAAAAACCGATGTTTTTGGTAAAAAACCGTAAATTTGGCAACGTTCCCCGGGAAATTTTTGGTGGGAAGTTAAAAATTCGGAATCAGCGACCAAAAATACATAAAGTTCCGTCAAAAAACCTACTACTTCCATTTTTGCAAGGTAAGCCACTTTTTTCGTCTCTATTGCCTGGACTATAAGTCAATTCCGTTGTTGCGTTCCGCGATGCGTGCACACTGCGTGAGAGCACAGGGTGTCCCAGAAGTTCGCGCGCACGCACTGAATCAGTCACCACCCTCCATTCCTCCTTTAAACGATTGTAGACGATTTTGATATAAGAGATCTCACTGTGGGCATTCTTTTCTTAATCCATCCAAGGTGTGTGTCATTTGTGTTAAAGAAACTGCACAGTGAAATATTGATTAAGGGGGGGGGGGTTCCTTTAACCCAAAGAAAATGTCTGCTGCTGCAAGTAAAAGATTCCTTGTTGTGACAGTGATTCTCCTTCATGCAATCAGAACTTTACTTCGCGCAAGGGAAACTTTCACAAGTAAACTTGTTTCCTTGTTTTTTAAAGAAAGGATTTATCTCAGTGCTCCTGGTGCTCTCTGTAAAAGGAGACCCGTATCCAAGAATGTGTCTTTTTCTGTCTTTCATCAATTAAAAATATGCGTTGGGAGAGGGGAATATCACGAGACTTTCGCGCATATCTCGGTGACAATTCTGGGCAGAAACGAATTTCTAGCCATTTAAACGCGATTTTTATAGACAAAAACAACTGTGCAGGTGCTTGAAGAACAAATCATCAACACTGTTAAAAATAACGGAGTGAGAAGATAGAAGTTCGGAGTTTTATAATCGGTGAGATGAGTTATAATCCGTGAAAGGTTGTTGTTATTCTTAAAAAGACGAGATGACTCCAAAAAGGGCTGAAACCTGTCCCGAGAGCGAGTGACAGTCACATCCAGACAGCCGAAAAAAACTTAGTTCCGCGTAAGGTTGAATCTCTCTCTGTATCAGAGTGAAAACCAGCTCGAAAGAAACTGCGAATCGTCCGTACGCGGACGCAGGGTGGCTGTGTGCCACCAAACGACTGTGTTCCATCCCTCGCGGACGAAAATCTGCGTCCGGACGAGATGAGGCTCCATTCGCGTAGGAGACAGTTGTCTGCTCTTCCCCTCTCACCCGCCCCGCCAATGACCGTTACAAATCAGTCTTGAGTTTTTCTGCCGAGGAGAGGTCGCGCGTTTTTCGTTGGTTGTGTTTGTTTGCGTACGTTTCATTTTCCTCGTTATTCTAAGTTCCCCAGTGTTATGTGTGATTATAATTAGATAGTTTATTCAACATGAAGTGAATGACTACTTGCTGATTCGCATAGTTATAATGTCTGAGGTAGTTTTTGGGCGAGAAATTTGTTTGAACTTTTGATTTTGAAGATTAATGACACTCAGAATAGAGTTTTCATTTCCTTGAAATCAAGTTCTATATTTCATCGTGGGAACAACGTGAGAATAAACTTGATAGCTCGCATGAAAGGTAGTAGATTGTTACCAGCATACGATTTTTTTTAGAAATTTACTTGTTTATTTACTATGTGTTTTTACGTCCATGATAAATTTAAATATTTTATGTAACGTTTCTTTGCATTTTCTCTGACATTTCTTGCATTTACAGGTATTTCCTATTTCTTTCGCGTTCTTCTTTCCCGATCCCAAAGAACTTTACTCAAATCTAATGCGTTTAACTGCATAGGCTTACCGATTCAACTTATAAGTAATGTTTGTAGCCACAACCAGTGTCAGTTGGTTGGTTGTGAGTACTAATTTGGTGGTTATGGTGGGGACTGTAGACGCTTCGAAAAATTATTAAATAACTCTTTTAGTCTATCGAACCAACTTTTATTTTCAGCGCACGAGACCAATTAAAATTATCCGTTCAAAGTGTTTTTTAGCGCGATTTTGTACCGTTGAATCATATTATGATTATCATCATCAAGCGATTAATTATTGGCGATATAGCATGTGGATGTGTTTATCATAAGTGGTGGTAGCTACACTGTTCTTCAAATTCTGCTGTCTTAAGTTTTATTGCAGTCCAAATAATGACACCGTTGGGTCCCCTCGCAATCGCGGAAATCTAAGAACTTTATCGTGATGTGTTTTGTTTGACGTGACTACGTGACTCCTGATTCACATTTCAAGCGGCAATTCTTGAGGTATAAGACTCATTCCTGGAGGGAGCTGCAACGCCTTACATTTTGACTTCCATTGGGAGTGAAAAGCAATCCTCTTTTTTAAACCCATGAGGGACGATTTTCACCCCGTCAGGGAGTGAG
Organism: Trialeurodes vaporariorum; assembly: GCA_011764245.1. NCBI lineage: Eukaryota > Metazoa > Arthropoda > Insecta > Hemiptera > Aleyrodidae > Trialeurodes > Trialeurodes vaporariorum. Next base: position 53,856,131 of record VMOF01000379.1, read on the forward strand.
AGCTCTCACCCCGATAGGGAGTGAAAAGCAATCCTCTTTTTTAAACCCATGAGGGACGACTTTCACCCCGTCAGGGAGTGAGAGCTCTCACCCCGATAGGGATTGACACTCAATCCGTCGAATCTCACTCCTTTCATTCCCACTCCGTCAATTCTAACTCCGCTTATTCTCACTCCTTGAATTCTCACTCGGAGTGAATGCTTCGATTATAACGGCGGACGAAGCATGCCTCTCGATCCGTTTTTTTAACAGTGAACTGAACATGCAACGGTTGTCGCAAAGAGTAAACAAGAATCGCAATTGCATTGAGAGCCAACGTGGTCAATGCTGATAAGATTCGGCTTCTGATTGGCTGGAAATGGAGGGAAATCGTGGCGCAAAACTTTTTTTGGCCTTACGGAAATTAACACTGGGTTCTCGTTCCGGGACGTTTATCTCGAAACCTGCGCAAAATTACCTGTAAACAATGAATACGAGTCGATTTAGCAGAAGTTTCCGAACAAATTGATAGGTCACAAGTATACCAGTATATTGCAAATTCGAGAAGACTGTCTCAGTTGAAAAGTACACATAATATTGAGTTACTCAAACACACACCAAGCATGTAAACATACTATTTTGCGTACTTTTCAACTGAGACAGTCTTTTCGAATTTGCAATGAAGTGGCACTTATGACCTATCAATTTCTTGAAAAAATTGTGCTAAATCGACTCGTATTAATTGTTTACAGGCAATTTTGCACAGGTTTCGAGATAAACGTCCCGGAACGAAACCCCCGTGTTAAATTTCCACAAGGGCTAAAACAGTTTTGCACCACGATAACAGCCAAGCAGAGGCCAGCCCGCGTTTCCAATCTCTTATCTGCGTTGACCACTCAGGTCTTCCATTATATTGCGACTCTTCTTTACTCTTTGGGTTGTCGTTTGTGCTGGATTTCGGCTCGTCAATAGGTCTGTTACATATTTTTGCTACAACAATAAGGAGCCTTCTTTTGTAAAATTCGGCGAAAATAACGATGCGCACATTAATAACGTTCAAAATCCACTCATTAACTCAGGAAATCACTACAATTTCAACAGCCCGCGCTACACTAGATACTATTTTCACCGGTATACTACTACATAGACGGAACCACCGTGCATAAGTAAACAACATCGTAACTACAAAATGACGGAATTCCGTTCTAAAGACAAGAACTATTGGCTGCATTTGCTGTCTGGTCTTTCCGGTTTATCAGAGATTACAAAATAATATAAGAAATGTACGCATTTAAACGAAACATTCCAATGTTTGTAAGTTCTGTTCATGTTTACATAAACGAGATGGTTCCATCTATGTAGTTATAAGTCGATGATATAGTGTCTAGTGTAGCGCGGGTTGTTTGAAATGGAAGGTATTTTCTGAGTTAATGAGTGGATTTTGAAAGTTTTTAATGTGCGCATCGTTATTTTCGCCGAATTTTACGTTAGAAACAGTGTGTCATATTGATGTAGCAAAAGTACGCAACAGACCCATTGCTTGTTTGATCACACCTTTTTGATCGAGCACGAAGTGTTTACGCGAGTTTTATCACAGCTGATTGAGACTGATTAGTGCACCGTTGGTTAACCGTTGACTCCACACTAAACCTGTATTTACATAAGGACTCTTCATTGCGACGGAAACAGACAGAAGGTAAGATCGGGGCGATCAACTTTTTGAACACCTTGTACACAAAGACCTCGGCCTTCTCCACCATTTCTCGCCCCCATTCCTCCCTCGTTCCCATCAATTGAAATTCATATTTTCCATTAATCCATTCACAAAAACCCCTCGTAAAAGAGTTGTTTACACCAATCAACCATTTAGCCCCGCTTCAACGAGGATCCGATGTTTGAGTTGAATCAAGTCGAGCTTCGAGAGGGCGCTCCCCGACCCCGTCTCCCGCCTGCTCTGCTCTGCGGATTGCATCGATTTCTTAATGCAGGCGTATATTTAGTGGTTCAGGCGCGCAGTTTAAATTCATCCGTTCACCGGAGCGATGAGGGGGAGGGGCTGATGGGACTATGAGGGCCCTCGTCGTCCGCTCGTCCAGATGAGGTCCCAAGGGCTGGATTCTTGACTTGACTTGACTCGACATCGACTCTCGACCACACCACCATGGTCCTTCGGGAACCGATACTCGATTAATGATACCTTTGAGATAACACGACGCGATTCGATTTCGAACGATTTGATACGAGCGGGAAATTCAAAATGTTCGTGTTTAACTTTGCATTTAAGGATGGAGACATGGAAACATGGAAAAACCAATACCGTCCGTACTCATACAAGGATGCTTCGTTGAGGTCAATGTTCGTCTTGGTATAACTTTATTCCAAAATTGAACGGCAGAATCATTACCAGAAAGTATTTTAATTTTTATTACATATATTTTTTTTAAGTACTAAAATGCTGCTGTACAGGCAATTTATGGGGTCGATTCAGATGAAAAATCATCCAAATATCTGTCATTTTTATAGTGCTACCATTGTTATTTTTTGAGGTTTTTACAATAGAATTGACCCTTAAATCTCCTGTAGCATGAAATTACAGCGGCCCTATTACAAAGTACTCATTGAGCATCAGGCACTAACCCACACGTACCCATAGAATGGCACTAGCAAGGGTCTGAAATGTTGTGTTTTTTATAAAGAAAATGAAAGTACTTGATGAGCTGAGAACAAAGATGCTTTTGGTTTCTAATTAAGTCCCATTGTTCCGGAGATGAGATTTTGCCCCAAAATGCATTGTTTTAAATGGGAATGGGTCTGTTGTAAACTTTTGCTACAACGATTGAGAGTGAACAATCCAATGTGAAATCGCGTGAAAAGTCCATTGGTGGCATCAGAAAGTCATAAAATGCAGTATGAAACTCACAAGAGACGTTTAATGAAATCCAAGATGGCGGTAAAATATCGAGCAATCTGTATGCATGCACCTTCTACATCCAAGGATTGCCAACGTTGACAACCTCACAGCTTCAGAGGTTATGTGTTTATTTACATTGTGATTGGGTGTGATCGATATTGTGAGGTTGGCTATCCTTGGATGTTCGTGATGCATGCATACAGGTTGCTCGATACTTTACCGCCATCTTGGATTTCATTAAACGTCTCTCGCGAGTTTCATACTGCATTTTATAACTTTCTGATGCCACCAATGGACTTTTCACGCGATTTTACATCAGATTGGTTACTATACAGTGCTGTAGCAAAAGTTTGCAACAGACCCATTCCGCGTAGTGACGTCACTACGCACACGATTTTCTTACAACTTTACACGTGTGTACCTCCAGTACCGGTAGAATTATATAGGAAAAAATCAAAGGCACAATTGTTCTCAGCTGAAGTATACTACCATTTTCTCAATAAAAAAATACACAATTTCAGACCCTTGCATATATCTGCCCTATTATTTGATATTTGTACGTGTTTTTCTCAAAGAAAACCACCTCAGAGTTATAAAAATGATAATATGTGAAATTGTTTGGTCCAGCAAAATGATACGTGCCATGAAAAATCCCTAAATTGGTTTTTTGATTAAAATCGGCCTAAATTTTCTGCAATTTAATCCAACAACTCAGAGAACACAACAAATGGTCATTTACGACCCACTTCGTTTATAAAGAGTCCTCGATTTGCGTTGCGGTTTCGAACTGAAGTTGACCGGAAGATTTCACCAATCTGATAATTTTCAGGAGGCAACTCCGTCGTCGTGCGCCAATACATACGACCGTTTACTGATTAAGAAAGGCAGGGGAAGGGGGACTAAAAACGTAGGATGGCCGAGTCTGCCAGGTTTTCGGGAGGAGGCTCCTGCCCTGCTGCCTATGACACCAAACACCGAGGGAGGGAACATAGACAAATGCCTCTTCTGGTGAGACAGGGAGAGAGACAGAGAGAGACAGAGAGAAAAAATAGAGCGAGAGAGAAGTTAAAATCGGACAAGATAAATGATTTCGCACGCGCCTCGATTTTTCTTTATTTTTTTCTCCCCTCTCTAACACTCTCTCTCTCTCCCCTCTCTCTCTCTCTCTCTCTCTCTCTCTCTCTCACTCTCTCTCTCTCTCTCTCTCTCTCTCTCTCTCTCTCTCTATCTATCTCTATCTCTCATCTTTTTTATGATTACGTGTAAAACTAACAAATGATAAGAATACGCGATTCATAATTTATAACCAAGTGCCACGCGGAGACTGCACAGGATCCACCGCGAGGAAGAAAGTTAAATTGAGAGACGAATTGCACTTGATGTATTGCGTAAGGATAAAATTCAGACAAATAACAATCGCAGCCGCCCGGCCCGTCTGTCCCCTCGATAACGAAATAAACTTATTAGATTCTGGTTAAGGTGCGTAAGTGCTTTTTCCAAGAGTGGATCTAGCAACGCGAGCTATGGAAGGGCTTTCTGGGACGCAATGGGTCTGTTGCATACTTTTACTACAACAATATAGAACCTTGATTCTTATGTAAAATTCGGCGAAAATAACGATGTGCACATTAAAAACGTTCAAAATCCACTCATTAAATCAGGAAATCACTTCAATTTCAAACAGCCCCCGCTACGCTAGACACTATTTGCACCGGTATACTACTACATAGACGGAACCACCGTGCATAAGTAAACAACATCGTAACTACAAAATGATGGAATTTATTTTTTAATACGTGAAATATAAGCTGCATTTGCTGTCTGGTCTTTTCGGTTTATCAAAGATTACAAAATAATATAATAAATGTACGCATGTAAACGAAACATTCCAATGTTTGTAAGTTCTGTTCATGTTTACATAAACGAGATGGTTCCATCTGTGTAGTTATAAGTCGGTGATATAGTGTCTAGTGTAGCGCGGGTTGTTTGAAATGGAAGGTATTTTCTGAGTTAATGAGTGGATTTTGAAAGTTTTTAATACGCACATCGTTATTTTCGCAGAATTTTACGTTAGAAACAATGTGTCATATTGATGTAGCAAAAGTACGCAACAGACCCATTAGAACGACACCAGAGAGAGGGCAGACAGTGGTATAATCTCTTATGGATATTTTACACAGGCTCCGTTTGTTTGCCGCTAATCGTCATATAATTTTAGATCAAAAGCTGTGACAAATTGGTTTGAAATGAAGATGAAACAGTGGCGGCTCGTGCAATCTGGCAACCGTGCACTTTTTCCATTTAAACGTATGCAGAAAGATCGATACTAGGTGAGGCGCTACGCCTCACCAAGTAATCGATTATTTTACATACTTTTAAATGGAGGAAATTCATAGTTGCCACATTGCACGAGCCGCCGCTGAGATGAAACGGTTTTTGATGGGCTACCTAAAGATAGAAATCGATGTAATTGTTTCTCTTGGATGGATTTACACGATATATAAACTGACTTCAGAGACAGACAACAAGCTATAGCGATAGAGAGGATTTGTGGGGCGTGATATTGAAACTTCACGAAGGCAGCCATGATTTAGATCTCTTATGGACGTTTTTCAGAAAGGCTCGGTTTGTTTACCTCACTTTTTTTAACCTTTAAATTTTCAAAAAAAAATTGTTACAAATACATGTGAAATTGGTTATAAACAAACGTGCAAGTGTATTAGAGTGGCTATCTGGACACAGAAATCGATGTAACTGTCTCTTCTGGAAGGGTTTACAAGATAAAAAAAAAAAAAAAAAAAAAAAAACATGGCACATGACAGAAAAAAGCAAACTTTTCTTACGTGAATAGTTGTATTAGAATTCTGTGTTCAGACCAGTGGCGTCGCGTGCCATCTGGCAACAATGCAACAGCTCCATTTAAACTCATTAAATATATCGAATTTTCTTTGTGCACTGTGAACCCCCTGAATTCGATCTTTTACATTAGTTTAAATGGATAAAATACATTGTTGCCAAATTACACGCGACGCCACTGGTTCAGACAGCCTCTCTAGAACACTTGCACTTTTGTTTATAACCAATTTCCACTGGCTTAAGTACAATTTTCGAATTAAGGTTAAAAAATAAAAGGCAAACAGTGGACTTCCGTGCATGCTGCACAGAGAAAAATTTCTGGTTGAAATTACGGAACGTAGGAAGGAATTGGGATAAAAAGAAATTCCCTTTAAGATGATAAGAATTCTTATTGATTCAACCAGAACTCTTATTGATCCAAAGATTCCTTCTTGTGATTCGTCTGAATCATCAGATCGTTCAATTGGACCAATGATAATTTTGGTTGAATCAATAATAATTCCTATTATTTTAGAGGGAATTTCTTTTTACCCCAATTTCTTCCTACGTTCCGTAATTTCAATCAGAAATTTCTTCTCCATGTGCCTCTTACTTGGATGGGACTTATAACAAGGCATAACTCCTCCATAGTTATAACTGTGCTTGATACTTACTGAGACAGCAACGTCGAAGGGACCTTTCACATTCGCCCCACGACCCCTTCAATCCGCAGGATGCAAACTCATTACATCGCGTCACATCTGCTCGTTACGTCACCTTTCTATAAAGTGAAACGGAGAATGAGCAAACTTAATGTTATCGAAGTCGTGTGGCGGCGCGGTGGCCGGTATAGTGGCTCAGGGTCCTCGACTCCTCGATCGTCCGTCGCATCGTCTCTATAATTCTAAACGACCCATCTCGCATTGCGCGTGTCTTGTCCAATCCTCGGCCGAAATTGATAAACCCAATTTGCCATCGGGGGACGAAACGCACGGCATTCATTGGCGGACGAGTGATGGGCCCATCGAGTCCACGTCCACGATCCTTCCCTCACTCGATCCCAACGCACAGTGGGACGGAATTGAATGGGATTTTTCGGACAAAATTTATGACAGATAATAATCAAGATTTCGAAAAATAAATAGCAAGAATACTTAATTACTTAATACTTGATTCAATTTTGAGCATTAAGGTGATTAAAGTAATTTTTTCAAGAAAATATCTACTCTAAAATGTTTATTTTTATGTGTACTCTGAAAAAAAAAAAAAAAAATTGTGTAAAATTAACCATGAAATAGTAAAAAACCGGCACAACCTCATGGGGACAGTGATTCTACTGTTTTTTTGTTTGTTTAAATTTACACAGGTCGATGTAAATTAAAACAAACAAAAAAGTCGAATTTACTATTTTCTTTAGGTTGTGTCGGTTTTTTTTTACTATTTCAAGGTTAATTTTACACATTTTTTTTTCAGTGTATGTCTAAATGTAAAAAAAAAAAAAATCCTTACACTAACAAAAACAAAAAATTTCCTGTTAATTTTTTTTCTTTTTAAAGCAGTTTCACCTATGCATATGCCCACTGGGTCGTATTCGACCCACTGATTCTATTACTTTCGGACCAAATTTCATTCAAATTGGACCACTGTTGTTATGAACCAATTTCGGAAGTTTTTAGCACGTATCATTTAGCTGGACATAAAATTTCTGGTTTTTTAATTTTTTTAGTTACGCAAATCGTGTTTTTCTAGTTCCCAAATAGTGTTTGTTTTAGAAAAACGTCTAAAAATTGCAAAGAATTGTGGGCATACATGGGTTAAGTGTCCGTCATACGTCATTAAGGAACCGTGGACAAAGATGGGAGAGAGAAGGAGAAGGAAAGACGAAATAGAGAAGAATCACATCCACGTCCCTCTGAGGTGACAAGATCTGAGTCCATCAAATCTTGTCGCCCCGGCCGGGAATCGAACCCCTGGTAAAAAATCCTATTTAAAATTCTTCAAAACAATCTCAGAACGAGATTTAGAACCTGATTTTACGTTGATATCATGATGATCTCATGATGAGTAGAAATCATCTTGAGCTCAGCATGAGATCATCATGAAATCATCATGAGCTCAACATATGAAATCAGGTTCCAAATCTCATAATGAGATATTTTTGATGATTTTTGATGAGATATTTTCACCAGGGTTTTCAATTCCGAAAAAAGCAATATTTCGACTCATTGCGCGCCGCGACAAATGAACAGACCAACCCCCAACCCCAATTCTATCTCTTCTCAGTCCAGTCCGATACATCACTCCTAATTTGTCAGTTTTTGTTTGTGCAACAACCTTTGTGCACCATACACCACCTCAATCTACCTCATTCGACCTCCGCTCCCCACCATTCACCGATCGATTGTAATAACCACAATTTTGATGTATGATGTATCTTTCGATTCAAGATGTGGTCCCTCGTCCTCACCGAAAAATCTTTCCCATCACTCTCTATGGATTGGATGGTCTTTCGTCAAGGGATCTCCCGGCCTTCACGCACCACAAGTTGCCAAATTAGGCCAGAAGTGATCAAGGTCTAAATTATCCTTGCACGATGAACATGAGCGCAAAAAATGTTCGGGAAGGACCGCGGACGGACCCTGAAAGACGTTGGTTGGTGAGCACTTATATGGGGTTTTAAATGACCGTGAAAGCTCACCAATCATCTTCGTTGCTGGACCGTCCGCCCCGAACATTTTATGGACACGGAACTAGAATCTCATCAACGAGACATACAAGTTATAAGTCCTATCTCAAAGTGTGACAACATCATGGGCGATCTGAATTTGGTTTGTTTGGCTCACTTTTTTTAAACCTTAAATCAAAAATTGTAATTAATCAAGTGGAAATTGGTTTTATACATAAGTGCAAGTGTTTATGAGTGGCTACCTGGACACAGAATTCTAATGAAACTATCCAGGTTAGAAAATTTTGCATATTTCTGTTATGCATCAGTTTCTTCATCGTGCAAATCCTTCCAGAAGAAACAGTTATATCGATTTCTGTGTCCAGATAGCCACTCTAAAATACTTGCACTTTCGTTTATAACCAATTTTAAACGTGTTTGTCACATTTTTTTTTATTTATTTTTTTTTTTTTTTGTACAAATTTAAAGGTTGAAAAAAGTGAGGCAAACAAACCGAGCCTGTGAGAAAAATGTCCATAAGAGATCTCGATCATATGCCTCCGTGAAGTTTCAATATCACGCCCCACAATGAGCCCCGATGCGACTACAACGCGGACGCCTCACCGATGGCCAATGGGTGCAATAGACGGTTTTAGTGCGAAGTCAACGGTTAGCCAACAACCACAACAATGCGCTCATCGGTCGCAATCGGTTGTGATAAAACTCGCGTAGCGTTCCAAACTATCTCACTCACTCTCATGTGGCCCCTATGTATATCCCTCTCTTTCTAGTATCGAAATTTGTATATACAGGGCCTTGATTTACTACATATTATTATCAAAATTGCATTAAAATGCCTCGAGAAATTCATTTCTGCCATAAAATTTCACAAAAGAAGTCTCTAAATACGATTTTTGAAATTAGAGTGAGATGGCAGTACATAGGGGTCACGTGAGAGCGAGGAAGACGAACTGGCTTTGTTTGGAACGCTCATCACCGGCAGTCGCCATTCCTAAAACCCTCTATGCACCGGCCGGCGAAACGGCGCACACTGACTAGAAACATACATTTTTCCAAACAAAAAAAATTGTTGTTATTTTTGCTTTAAAAACAGTTATAGGGTTGACATTTTGTGTGTGCAAAAATCATGTTTTATTATGTATGTTCATCGTAGTATTTCGGTCAACATATAAGGAATTACACGATCTACATAATCCATATTGCTGTAGCAAAAGAGTGTGAAAACTCATTACCTCACTTTCCCATTATTTAGAGTTATCATATAAGACTCGGTTCATCCAGTGGCGGCTCGTGCAATTTGGCAACCATGCTTTTTGCCATTTAAACCTATGAAAAAGTATCGATAACCTGGGGGTGCAATGCACCTCCTGAATATCGATTGTTTTATATACGTTTAAATGGAGGGATTACATTGTTGCCACATTGCACGAGCCGCCACTGGGTTCATCACTTTCCAAATGAACTATAGCTTCATGAATCGATTTCTACAAAGAATGATTGAAATAAAGCTATTGCAGACTCATTGTCAGTTATAAATTCACTAATTTATTAGCTAATTACGAGTTTACGATAAATCTATTTTGTTAGCAGGGAGAGAGTGACAGATCAAATGGGGCTCCCACTACAAGGACATGGTATCTGCGTAAGTACCCTTTGAACCTATAACACTTTACAGCCCAAATAACGTGTTGTACGCAGTGCTGGGCAAAAATTAACTTTAGAATAATCATGAATAATTGACTAAAATGATTTACATTATTCTCATGAACCTCATGTTATTCCTAATAGTAAGTCGACGTTTTAACACTTGAGTATATTAATTGGTGATAAGATGACTGGTAGTTTTACAACTTCGATTCAATAATAGGAATAACAAGAAAATAATATGAATATTTTTAATTAATTATTCATGATTATTCAAAAGATAATTTTTGCCCAACAATGGTACGCACGGTTCCACACTGATAATGTAAGCACTTGCGGGGACAAAATTCCAGCCGGGCAGGGTACCGATGCTCATCCTTGTTCTTGCACATTGAGCAAATAAACTGGCAGAAAATAATGAAAAAAATGATGGCAACGGTCATAAAAACATCTCATTCTATAGACAAGACAATCTTATATGTTTTCGAGGTAATGCAGCGAGATATACAAGTAGCTTTTGATAAAATATATCTTTATTTTGGATTTAAAATGAACGATGAGTCATGTCTGACTATATGCTCAAAAAAGTACTTTGACTCAAATCACAAGGACAAAAGAAGCAGTGGCGAGGCGTGCGATTTGGCAACGTTCCTTTTTCCCATTTAAACACATTAGAAATGGTCGATCATCGCCCAGGTCATCGCCGATGACTGAGGTGTTCGACTCTTTTGGTGAATTTAAATGAAACAAATACATTGTTGCCAAAGGTCACGCTTCGCTACTGAAAAGAAGCGCAAAAGTGTGAACACATGAGACACATTGATTATGATTATCATTAGACTTACTTCTCTATATTCAATAAAATAAGATTTTTTGCTGCATTTCTCACCAAATTCCTTCATTTCGTGGATTATACAACCGAGTTTGCACATTAATTTCACGTAATGAGTTCATTTCAGAAGTTCTTTGGGAGAACCATGTATAAAACAGACGGTCTGCTCTAGAGTCCCTTGATGGAAATATTGTATAGGGAGTACCGACACGAGCTCAACGAGTTGTGATTGGTCGTTGGTTTTAGGCTCTCACGGAGTCGAGCAGGAGTCGACGACATCGAAGGCTCCACACGAAAGGAGTCGATTCGTAGAGGAACGTATGGGAACGGACCGGAATGCCGGCAAATCCGCCAGTCCACCCCTGGTCCACTGTTGAACTTAACCTTCGAATTCGTTCAGGCAGTCGACTAAATCGACTCCTGTCAAAATGCATAAAGCGTCGTGTCGGTACTCCCTATACAATATTTCCATCAAGGGACTCTAGTCTGCTCGTTTTCAAAAATTCAAAATTCAAGGTGTTATGATGTGTGCAGTGTTTCTAATAAAATGAATGGGTTATTCTTTTTATGTGACGAATGGTATAAAGCTCCAAATATCAGGTAGGAAAGAGTATCCGTTTAACTCATCAGAAACACTCTCAATAACACTTTGTAATATCAATTTTACTAGAACGGGAATGCCCTATATGTTTTAAACATGGTTTTTCTAAAGAACTCCTCAATTACACAATCGAACGCCATCACTCATAATCCATATTACTACAGCAAAAGTGCGCACAAAACCCATCGGAAATAGAAAAATCGCAAGAAAATCTCGCGACAAGTTGACCTTACAAAAAATCCGTCATCACAGAACTTGGCAACTGCGATGTTCAAGTCGGATTCGCCGTCTCGAATTTCATAACCGGGGGTCGCTTTCGTTGATGAGGCGGTAAAATTTATGTTTTTCCGCGAGGGGTAGTAGTTAAGGGGGTAGTTTTAAGGGGGAAGGGAGGGACTTCTCAGTCAATATAAATAAGTTATGTCAGAGCAGAGCGGGGAGGGGCTGGGTAGGGCGGAGGCGGCGGTCGACTTTATCTCGTCATAATCTACAAAACCAACTCTAAAAACTACTTGTCGTGGCTCCAATTTTATATAACCACCCCGCTTCCCTCCAGATAACATTTTGAGGGTGGTCTAGTCGCCCATTCCTCCCCCCCCCTCTCAGTCATCTACTACCCCTCAACCCTCATCCAGATAAACAATCGCGATGAAGTCCTTTGGTTCGTCTCAATGGAATTATTTCCGTGTACGCGAATTTGTCTTATGGGCATTTTATCAAAATGTTTCCGTCGCGCACGCCAAGAGGGGTGGATATAATGGGACCAGCTCCCTTGTATATAAAAGAATTAATCAATATTCTATTGATACACGTATTTTCAATACAATAATAACGCTATAAAAATGAAATTATGTATTGAGCTCGTGCCTGTATACGAGAATTGTTGAATAGAGTCTTTGGAATTGAGGAAAATATGACCGTGATTACTTCAATCACCCACCCTCCCTCTTTTTTTTAAGTAAGATTGGTACTTAAAATCGGAACTTAATCGGGGCTTCAAAGGCTGTTGTGTTTAGATCCATTTAATTTGTTGTTTGGTTGATGGAAGAGAGATTTATCTACAGGGACCAATAAATGTACGGTACAAACGGGCTTTAGGTCGTACCTAAAAATGGCGATTCTAACCTCACATTTCTTTAACGGCACATCGGAATGTTGGGTCCGCTCCCAACTTTACGTTACTTGGGGCGGGTCTAGAGCCTCTTTAACCCACCCTAAGTGCTATTTTGAGGTTAGTTTTGTGGTTGCGCCATTTTAAAACGGTCCGATGCGGTCCGTTGGCTGGTGGCCGATGCTTGTTGAAGTACTTAGGGCGGACTTGGGGCTGACTTGGGGCCGAGGACCGTGTGACCGCACATTTATTGGTCCCAGGGAATCAGAGGCGGCTCGTGTGACGGATTCTCCCCCAGTATGGCGTAGCGTGCAATCTGGCAACGTTATAATGAGTCCATTTAAATCCATTAAAAAGAGTCTTCGGTGGACACCTTCGCATTCGATATTTTACACAAGTTTTAATGGATACATTACAACGTTGCCAAATTTCACGCTACGCCACTGTTCTCTCCATTTAAATAAACTGACGCTAAATAATCGATATTCGGCGGATTCACTGAATCCTAAAGGAATCGATACTTTCGTATACTTTCAATTATTGGCAAAAATGGTTGCCAAATAGCACGCGAGCCGCCACTGGTGAAATGCGATGTAATGATGTTTCTGTGTCATCGAAAAAAACGATTTGACAACTCTGGTCAGTATATACTAAGCGTATCGCATTAGACTTGTAACCGTGGTAAGTTTTGCTGCATAAAAACTCCCCATTAGTGGGGCTGTTGCGTATTTTTGCTACAAAAAGTGTGGATCCTGGATTCTTACGTAAAATTCGGCGAAAATAACGATGCGCACGTTAAAAACGTTTAAAAATCACTCATTAGCTCAGAAAAACCCCAGTGGCGTCGCGTCGCGTGCAATTTGGCAACAACGTATTCTATCCATTTAAACTCATGTAAAAGATCGAATTCGGGGGGTGCGCAGTGCACAAGGGAAATTCCATATATTTAATGAGTTTAGTTGGAGCAATTGCATTGTTGCCAGATGGCACGCGACGCGACGCCACTGGAAAACCCCTTCAATTTCAAACAACCTGCGCTACACTAAAGACACTATTTGCATCGGCATACTACTACATAGACGGAACCACCGTGTAATGTGTATACGTATACGCCATCGTACATAACAAAATGATGGAATTTCCTTCTAAATAAATGAATTATTGACTGTATTTGCTGTATGGTTTTTTCTGGTTTATCAAAAATTACAAATTAACACAAGCATTGTGTATGCATCTATACGAAACATTCAAATGTTTGTAAGTTATGTTGATGTTCGCATAGACGCGATGGTTTCGTATTTGTAGTTGTTTATCGGTTATAGTCAGTAGCGTCATTTGCGGGGGGTGGTGGGCAGGGGGGATTTGCCCCCCATCAAAAGTGAACAAGTTTTTTTTTTTTTTTTTTTTTTTTTTTTTAAGAGAAGAAAATAGTTTCGAACTAAAATTTGGTGGTCATTAACGAGTTTTGTTGGAATTCAGGACCTAAATATAGGATATGCAGGGCTGTAGAGTGTCTAAAATAATATTGATGAGCCAAAAAAAAAAAAAAAAAAAAAAAAAAAAAAAAAAAAAAAGGCCATCACATTTTTGCCCCCCCCCCCCAAGTCGAACCCGAAATGACAGCCCTGGTTAATGGTTATAGTAGAGTCTAGTGTAGTGCGGGTCGTTTGAGATAGAGGTGATTTCCTGAGTTAATGAGTGCATTTTGAAAATTTTCAATGTAGCGCATCGTTATTTCCGCCGAATTTTACGTAAAAATCTATGTGTCATATTGATGTAGCAACTGTACTTACGCAAAAGACCCATTGCGAAAACTGAACTAACCCGAACGCTTCCAGTTTTTTTTTTTCATTAATTACGGGGGATAAATGAGAGCCGGAAGCCCTCCCCAATTCCCTAAGCATCCCTTAAATACATCAACGTTATCATTGTACTCAGTTTGTTCAGCACTTTCACTTTCTGAGGAAAATAACTCAAATTTCAGACCCTCGTGAGTTCGTGACAACTCCTGCGGTAACTTTAAAAATGCACGATCACGCATGGAGATTAAAAACTCCAGCGGATCCAGGAAATCGTCGTTCTCCCTCGCTACCCATTTGAACGGCGGCGCACCATAGTCCGAGATCGTCAAAAAGTGGTCAAAAAGGGGCCAAAATCCATGGAGGGTCATTCTACAGTAAAGTGGACATAATATGCAAAAATTGAAACTTAAAAATTAATGCCTAGCAGTCTTGTTTTGCATTAAAATGCAACCAGAGACGAAAATATTATCTAAAATATCTAATAAGGTCAAACGTGTTGATGTTACAGCAGGTTTGATGTGAATCTCAATTACCAAATCACACGCGTCCCGCCGTCCCACCCGTTACAAAACCTAGCTGTCCCACCTAGGCTTACCAACCGTCCGGCTTTTGTCACCGTTGTCCGGCGTCCGGCCGGATTTTCGAAATTTCGGAAAATGTCCGGCTTTTTTGAGTTTAATGATATAAGGCCCAAAAATGTGGAAAAAAAGGAGGAAAAAGGGACAAAAAAAAAAAAAAAAAAAAAAAAAAAAAAAGGAAGAGAAAAGAGGTTTGCTACCGCCGCTTGAGCAAATTTTTTCTTTAATCAACGCTCAGTGGACTAAAGAGCGCAACCGTTTACTGTTAAGCTCTGTCAAAGGGATCATTTTAGTAAAATACAACTTCAGGCGTATGCATTGCGAGAAATTCTATGATTATGTGCTTCAAAAACCAGATGTCCTAGATCAAATACAAACTCAAGAAAAGTACGCGTTTAAGCCATCCAGTTCCAAATCCTAAAACTAATACTGGTACTTACTTAAAAATGTAAGATTCTACATTAAATTTTTCACTCTTAGAATTTGGATTTTCTTTTCTAATCCTTTCCCTGTGTGTTTAATTCTATATGAATTTTCTTAAATCAATTTAATTCCTTTCGAATCTATAAATAACAAAAATTGCATGCAAGGACTTCATAAAAGTTGTATACATTCTATTAGCACTCGGATGTTTACGGTGTAAATGAGGGGTGTTTTTAAAAGGGGGTTGCTGACTTGTTTGTTCATCGATCCCCCTCCATCTCCATCACACATTCGTTAACTGCAGGAAGGCATTATGCTAAAAATTTGTTTAATATAGTTGCTTACACGGAAAAAAAACTACGGTGAAATTAACCATACGATAGCTGATTTTGGCACCTGCTAGATGTTATGGCAATGTTAACCAAAAGTATACTATGTTTTGACTAGGTACTAGGTGATGTTACCTGATTGCATGTCGAATTTACTCAAAGTATCGGTAAATGTACCATACTTCTGGTCAAGTTTACCATAACATCTAGCAGGTGCCAAAATCAGCTATCGTATGGTTAGTTTCACTAATCTTTTTTTCCGTGTAGTCTTATGAAAATCACATTAACATTGATTATTTCGAACGAAAACGCTTAGTTTATGTCTTTCAGGAGCCGAAAATTGTGCGAAATTCCTTTCTTCGAAATGTCCGGCTTTTTGACGAAAAGTCCGGCTTTTTGCGGCCGAAAGTCCGGCTTTTTCAAATTGCCAGTTGGTAACCCTAGTCCCACCCGTTACGATACTTTTTAATTTTTTTAGAAGAAAATAATTTAGTAAATGAAAAAAAAAACTTTATGTAGGACCAAAGCTTAAATACCTTCACCTTTAGAATATGTTTTTTCCAAATTTTTATCTCTTCAAAACTCACAGAGTTTCAACTTTTTCTGAGGTGATTCCAACATCTTGTCCATTTTCTGTCCCACCCGTTACACCCTTATTTTGCCCTTTTTTCAGCTTAGGATAGACTTTTTTTTAAATTTTGAAAATCCTACCACTATCTAAGTTAATACCTTTCTGTCGGTGGGATAGTTTTTTCATTTAAATTATTGAAAAGTTGAACAAAATTACTTCAAATGGTTCCCAGATGATAAGTCCAAAACACGAATGTCCAAAACTTTTTCGTCCAAAACTATATTTTGTCCAAACCATCTTAATGTCCAACGCGCTTGCGTCCATAAGACTATAATGTCTAACTATAGACAAGTCCAAAAATAAAAGTCCAAAACCTATGAATGTGAGCAAAGTAATGACCAATGTCCAGAAAAATAATTTTCTTTTCTCGTATTATCGCTTATCTTCATTTTTTCTCCTTCAAATTGATCCAATTCGTATCGACATGTATTCTGAATTGAATGCAGCTCCAGTCAGCTCCACCGAGCGGAGTCATCTTCTATATGTTAAAACTTTATGAACTAGTTGTAATGACAAAAGCAGCAGTATTATCCTGCATATTTTTGTTCATATTTTATTTTATAGGATGAACAGGCTAACTTTGTTGCCATAACAAGGATCGCGCATCCTATTAAACGATTATATCGAATGAATTTGCAGCAAGTAGAAAATATTGTTGGACAGTATGATGAATACAAGGAAGCAGGTACAATTGAGAGATATCTTCGTGCCATTAGTTACAGGCTGCAGCTGAAAGTACCACTCGCGGAAGAAAACCCATAGCGTCATTGTTTCAATTTATGCAGGTAAATAGTATAGATATTCCTTGGACATTACAAATTTTACGCAACGTGTTTGGACATTTTGTTAATCTAACTTGACATCCGTTTATTTGGACATTAACGATTTGGACCTTTCATTTTGGACATTCAAGCTTTGGACGTATAATTTTGGACATTGCCGTTTGGGCATTACGGTTTTGGACATAACATCTGTGGATCCTTCAAATATTCGTCTGAATGTCCCACCCGTTACAAAATAATGACCCTCAAGTAAATTTCTCATCTATTCAAAATGTATCAACTTCTAAGACCAATTTTTATGACCGAAAACACTTTAAATGAGCAAGTTTACTTTACTAATGTCACTGCAAAGTTTTAAATCAAGTTTCAAAGGTCAAAAACGATGATTTTTGATGACTTTTCTTCACTGATTTTTGGCCACTTTTTTTTCGATCTCAGACCATAGTGGCGGGGAGAGTGAAAGAGAGAGAAAGAGAGAGAGAGAGAGAGAGGGAGAGAGAGAGAGAGAGAGAGAGAGAGAGAGAGAGAGAGAGAGAGAGAGAGAGTGAGAGAGGACAATATCCTGGATTCACCGCTAGTGAGGTTAAAAAAAAAAAAACAAAAACAAAAACAAAAAGCGACGTAAACAAACAAAACCCATATTTAACCTTTACCTAACCCTCCCTTACCCATATTTGGCCTTTTCGCCCCTGCATTTCACCCATTTTTGGCCCTTTTCGCCAGCCGGGGGGGGGGGGAGGGGGGGGGGGGAAACCCCAAAACCCCCCAATAAAAAAATTGTTTATATAATGCATGTAATGCATATAATGCATAAAGTACATATATTGCATTTACTATATATTTACTATTTCAGTGCTATACACATATCTACTGCAATACGTGATTTATATACTAAATACATGTTATACCACCGAAATATAGTACGTACAATAGTATAGTACGTAGAAACATAATATAAAGTCTATATACAGTACGTACTTTATTGAGTCCATCCGGGGGGGGAGAGGGGGGGGGAACAAAAGCAGCTATATAAGTAAATTAAAATTTACTAAAAACAAAAACAAAAACAAAAAGCGACGTAAACAAACAAAACGCCCGTTTTCATTTTACAGCATAGCTTATTGCTCACTGAGACACTCATTACCTCTCTCGCGCGGTCGCTTATTATGAGCAACAGATGAAAAGCAAAAAGCGTTCGCAGTCTCAAGTCCACGACGACGAAGCCACCACGGTCCACGGTGGCGCGAATAAAATCGACAGAGAAGCAAGATGTAGATCGGTGCAGCGCAGTTCGTTTAGTGGAACACGCGACACACGCGTAAAGTGGGATAAGTGAAGAAGTTTGGAAGCGCGAAAATCACTTTCGGCTGATGGATGGATGAATGGATGGAAGGTGGATGGTCGGACGGCTGGAAGAGTCGGGAACAACGTTTTCAGTTTCCGCTCTCTCTGTCGAATGTAAATAATCTCTGGCGGGAGAGGAGACTAGACTTGGAGGGAGGGAGAAAGAGAGAGTTGGAAAAAGAGGTAGGTAAAGAGAAAGAGAAAGAGAGAGAGAGACCAAGACGCAGGTAAGTACAGAAAAAGGAAGGGAGAGAGAAAGAGAAAGTGAGAGAGAGACAGAGAGAGAGAAAGAGAGAGAGAGAGAGAGAGAGAGAGAGAGAGAGAGAGAGAGAGAGAGAGAGAGAGAGAGAGAGAGTAATAAAAAGATAGAGGGAGAGAGAGGGAACGAGAGAGGGAGAGACAGAGAGAGGGAGGGAGGGAGAGAGAGAGGGACAAAGATTGTGGGAGAGAAAGAAAGAGATATGGAGGGAATGAAGGAGAGAGAGAGAGTGGGAGAAAGAGAGAGAGAGCGAGAGAGAGAAAGAAAGAGAGAGAGAGAGAGAGAGAGAGAGAGAGAGAGAGAGAGAGAGAGAGAGAAGAGAGAGAGAGAGAGAGAGAGAGCGAGAGAGAGAGAGAGAGAGAGAGAGAGAGAGATAGTGGATGAGAGAGCAGCGACTTAAAGCTCTCGTCATGTCTTACTACCCCTGCCTCCCCCGCCCCCACTTTATCCTCCAAATGCTGAGCAAAACCATCCTATAGAACTGAACAGGTGTTCTCGATCCCCCCCCTCTCTTCTGCTCCTCCTCTTTGAGCCGCGCAAAGTTCGACAAAGATTCCGGCGTTTCCCGTTGCCTTTTTCATCGTTTCCCCCCACCCCCTTCCCTTGTTCTGCTCCTCGCATTGTTTACTCGCGCGGGGTAAAACCACCCGCGCTGCGCCGTCGAACGCGACGACCAAAAATCAACAATACGATTTCGAGAGTGAAATCAAAAGTCGAGGCTCCCGAAATTAGAATTTCATCGCAGGCCGGCTTGTAACACCCCTCCCCCCCGGGCCATAGCCACCGTGAGAACTATGGCTTGGAATGACATCGTAGAGTGTGATATATTTCAATCCCATCAAATTCCACTGCGTTGGTATGCAAGGCTGCCGATTCGTGACCGATCAAAGGAATCCCCAAATTCAACGATGGTTTAATTGATGATTGAAAAGATTAAAGTTTCGAGTTTTTTTCAGAACTTCCATAAGATATGATTAAACTTTTTGAAAACTTTTTGATATTCATGTCAACCAATGAAATCAGCCATGGAGGTTCGTTAAAATATCAAAGTTTCAAGTTTTTTCGCGAGAGGTTCAATCGCACGATTCAACTGGACTGAGTTATCTTTTAATAAACCGATGGAACCATCGATGTTTTCAGGAATTCATTTAATTACTCACAAATCGACAATCCTGCTGGAATGTTTCGATGAGTTTCGCGAGGGCTACCAGCGCAGGGTTCATTGTGTCCCCCCAAAACGAATATTTCACCGAGATCACAACAGATTCGTTCTCAAATTTTAGTGAAATTCGTTTCAACATTTATTGCTTCGCGGAATATGCGAACATAATTATATATATACCGTCACACACAACGGCAGAACAATCATCACGCGAAAAGTCTAATGGCTCATATTTGTGTCCATACACTTCCACTTTTGAAAATGTAGGTCATTTTATCCTCTTGTGAATTCTGGAACTTGATGCTCTAGCTCTCAACGTCATTTCTTATTGTTATTGTTTTACACAGATATTGACACTGGCGCAACCGGGATCTCTTCCATCTCTCTCATTTCCCATTTGAATGTAAAAGTAGGAAAAGGACAGAAAGAGGGGGTTTTATCCCCTTGTCCATCCTTGTCCAACGTACGTTTCTTAAAGGAGAAAAGAGAGAGATGAAGAAACTCTCATTGCACTACTGGGTAGTGATCCTCCACAACGCTGCAGCAAACGTTTGCAATAGACCCAATGACTAGCTCATTGGCTTTAATGTCTAACGCCAATGAAAACTGTGTATTGAGAGTATGGCAGTTTTGACAACATAAAACGCAATTTTTTTTTACACAGGTATCGATAAAAACTTGTCAAAATTCCGATATACGCCCAAATGTCAGATGGACGACGATATAACACTAAAGCAAAAGTTTGCAACAAAACCACTGTGTTTTCCCTATCCTAAAAAGTTGAAAAAAATCGACTTACACCTATACCACAGAATGATACAATCAGAATGGAAACTGTCAGATTTTGAAGCAAATTCATTCCGCGTCCGCCATGTGGATATAGGATGTTTACATCTGGATTTGCGCTCGGAAATATATATATATATATATATATATATATATATATATATATATATATATATATATATATATATATATATATATATATATATATATATATATATATATATATATATATATATATATAATGGAATTTATTTTCAATATGGCTAATTCAATACATAGTGGTTGAAATAAGAGCTAAATAGCCAGTTATTTTTTTGGTACTATTTTCACATAATTTATTCTTTCTTTAAAAAACACAGAAGAGAAAATAATAACAAATGAGTTTAGCAAACGTTTCGGCTTGAATCATAGCCATCCTCAGTGCAAATAAAAACAATAAACCCAAATTGGGAACCGACACAGCAAATCGAAAACCATAACAAAGCAGAAACTTAACTGACTAATATACAATAAACGACGCGAGACCCAAGAGGCCCGGTAAATCACGAAACAAAACAAACAGTGTGCATACCTACACATGTTGCCAACTTTACATTGTTGCAATATTTATTATTAAAAAAAAAAAAAAAAAAAAAAAAAAAAAAAAAAACTTTATAATTAATTATCTATTTGATTTTTAATGAATAGTACCAAAAAAATAACTGGCTATTTAGCTCTTATTTCAACCACTATATATATATATATATATATATATATATATATATATATATATATATATATATATATATATAGAGCATGATTCCCGAAATTTTCAATCCGAAATGCCAGTAGAATAAAAGTGAGGCCAGAAACTAAGATTTCTTTCCAGAATTTACAGACATAAATGAGTTACAACACAAATCACACACGTCCACCATGTTGGGATATAGGTCCACAGCACAGCGTTGCCTATTGGTGCCGTTAAATTCCAAACTTGCTTCCATTGGCTCTTATGGGAGTTTCTGTTCTGATTGTATTATTCTGTGCCTATACGTCACACTACGGTCAAAAGTGGTAAAAAGGTCGTCAAAACGGTCAAAAGGTCGCCAAAAAGTGGCAAAAAATCAAAAAGTCATTAACTCATCAATTTATCATTTATTAACTTCCAAGAAGAATTTTGATCACAGAGAACACTCATAACAAGTAATGATTGGAACCTAGAAATGTCACCGGAAAGTTTTAAATTACGCTAAGAAGGCCGGAAACGATAGTTTTAGATTACTTTTTTTCACTGATTTTCAGCCGCTTTTTTTCATTGACTTTTAGCCACTATTTTCCACTGATTTTTAGCCACTTCTTTACACTGATTTCTAGCCACTTTTTTCATTGATTTTTAGCCATTATTTTTTCCGATCTCAGACCAAGGTCTTTTACTTAACAGGTATGCTCGACTGGCTTCCCGCGTCATCCTCAGTGGCGCGCAGTTCAAATCACTATAGCCATGATGGCCGACAAAAGAAGAAAACTTATACTATTTTCAGAAAACATTGGGCTTCCCTCTCCAGGAAACAGAAAACAGCCCGATGTTTTCAGGAAAGAGTATAAGTTTTCTTCTTTTGTCGGCCATCGTGGCTATAGTGATTTGAACTGCGCGGCGCGGCGCGCGCCACTGAGGATGACGCGGGAAGCCAGTCGAGCATACCTGTTAAATACAAGTACTATGACCTTTAAAAAAAAAATCCTTTCATCGAGACTGTCTTCCATTATGTGGTCTATTATTTTTCAAAGAGTTGTAGATTTTGTGAGGCATACCTCCAAGTGGCAATGCGGTTAGACTCTGAAACACCTGAAAAATACAAAAATGTTTAAAACTGGTCAAGGAATGGAAGATTGAAAATTACTTACTTTCCTTCCTAACTTTCCTTTTTTTTCTTCACTTACTTTTCTTACTTTATATACTTTCTTTTGAAAGTCATGGTGCCTTGATCTCAGACCATAGTTCGTCAGATGGACGACGACATGGGCGCCCGGAGGGGGGGGGCAAGAGGGGGCACTTGCCCCCCCCTGGAATTCAAAAAAGTCAAAATTTCACGATGAAAAATGAAAAGAAAAAAGAAAATGAAATTAAAATGACAGTTAATCAAAGGAGTAATAGTTGAGAAACTTCATTACTAGTTTATATTGTAATTTTAACTATTTTTTTGCAAGGAATAATAAATTATATATTTCTTTTTACTATCGTTATCATCTGTCGTCCCTTTATCCATTATATCAAACACGTCAAAATTGTTATTATTATTTGATACACCTAAAATGGGTTCATAATTGTACGCTATTTGAGTGAAAAAACGTTTTCCCTTTTTACACGGGGGGGGGGGGGGGGGGGTCCCCCCTAGACCTTCCGCTGTAGTTCAAAAATTTTGCCCCCCCCCCTGGAAATTTTTCTGCGGGCGCCCATGGACGACGATAATGGCAACGGGGACCAAAAGGGTTAAAACCATTTCATATCCCAAAAAAATCGCTGTCTCCACTCCACTGTTCGACGGATTGAGGGAGCATTTGACGTTCTCGGAACAAAAATAAGCGTGCGGAGGATAACTTACGGATATTATCGGAACTGGAAGCGGAATGATGATTTACCTGCGAACAAACAAAAATAAATCATTTCATCACTCATATTGTTTGAATATGCATTTTCATTCGCTTCCCCCGGTGTCCCGGTATTCTTTCGGGGGGGGGGGGGGGGCAGCAGCAGGGAGACGTGAAAACAGTATAAACAATGATTGGATGCGTTTCACAAGCGCAACGAGCTGAAGTATGCACAAAACTTTGTGACTATCAAAATAACCAAACTCAAATCAAGGCCATTTTGAAGCTGTGTTTTTCTAGACTCATCGTCGGTAACTTCCCTTTTGCAAATAAACATGCACATGAATACAAATGGGAAACAACACTTATGCATATTTGTTTTAAATTTTTGTTTTGAATTTTGTTTCAGATTTTGAATTCATTTTCGTTCAAAGGGACAAATGGCCATGCGATGGAAATAGAACTTTTCGGTGACACCAAAATATGTCATAGAAATATCGCATCATTCAAACTTCTACAGGGTCATTCTACACTGAAAAAAACAAAGTTTAGGTACAACCGCAGCAGCTTTTTAAAATAGCTTCGCAAAGCAAAAGTTCTTGCTCTACCGGAGAAAGTTACGGTTGTACCACAGCACTACTTAGTATAGCAATAGCATTTTTTCTTGATAATGCCCTACCGAAGTAGCGCTTCGGTACAACCACTACTTTTTCCGGTAGAGCTAGAACTTTTGCTTTGCGAAGCTATGCTTTAAAAAGCTGCTGCGGTTGTACCTAAACTTTGTTTTTTCCGTGTACAGTAAAGAGGACATGATATGCAAACATTGAAATTTAAAAATTAGTGCCTAGCAGTCTTGTTTTGCATTGAAATGCAACCAGAGACGAAAATATTATCTAAATCTAATAAGATCAAACGTGTTGATGTTACAGCAGGTTTGATGTTTATTTTCAATGACCAAATCACACGCGTCTCACCCGTTACAAAACCTAGCTGTCCCACCCGTTACGCTACTTTTTTATCTTTTTAGAGGAAAATAATTTAGTAAATGAAAAAAACTTTACGTAGGATCAAAGGTGATACCCTCACCTTTAACATATATTTTTTTTTTCAAATTTATATCTCTTCAAAACTCACGGAGTTTCAACTTTTTCCGAAGTGATTCAAAACCCTTGTCCATTTTCTGTCCCACCCGTTACACCCTTATTTTGCTCTTTTCTCAGCTTTGGATAGACTTTTTTTAAACTTTGAAAATCCCATCACTATCTAGAAGTCAAAACCTTTCTATTGGTGGGATAGTTTTTTCATTTAAATGATTAAAAAAATGAACAAAATTACTTCAAAGTCGTCTGAATGTCCCACCCGTTACAAAATAATAACCCTACAGTCCCAAAAGGAATGAATAATACTGACCATCAGTGGCGAAGCGTGCTATCTAGATTTTTTTCCATTTGAACCCAAACAAAAAGTCGAATTCGATAGTCAGTGCCGATCCCTATATAGATAGTTCGATACATTCCGTTGGATTCAATGGAACAAAATGAATGCTGCTGGATTCATGCTTCGCCACTGTAATCCAGTTAATGAATCCTTGAAGTTACTGACAGACGGACACAAAGTCCTGGATTCGATTATGATATAAATGGCACGGAGACTTATAGGCTGCTCTATAATTCTTAAAACAACATTTGAGGAGTTTCACAGCTTAAAATGTTCCTTGATGGGTAGTAACATGCAAGCATGCTGTGTAATGTTGAGTTTTAAGGGTGTAAAATGTTGTTTTTAAACAGAAAATTAAAAGACTCGATAAGCTGAGAACAAATACGCCTTTGGTTTCTACTGAAATTCCATTGTTCCGGAGATGAGATTTTGGCCCAAAATACATTTTTTTAAACTGGAATTCCACGTAGTGACGTCACTACGCACACGGATTTTACAACTTTACACGTGTGTAATGTGTATCACCAAGACCAGGACACACACAAAAACCAAGGCACCATTGTTCTCAGCTCATCAAGGACTATCGTCTTCTTTATAAAAAAAAAAAAGAAAAGAAAAAAAACACAAAATTTCAGACCTTTGCAACTGCCCCATCCAGTGACTAGATCTGCCCAGAAAAAAAAAGAAAACGAAAAAAAAAAACGAAAAAAAAAGAAAAGAAAAAACAACACAAAATTTCAGACCTTTGCAACTGCCCCATTCAGTGACTAGATCTGCCCACAACCCCCCCCCCCCCCAAATTTTCTCAATTTTAGTTTTTTTTATTCACAATGACTGCGACTCAAAACTATTAACATTTGACAAATTGAATAATGTTTCTATGTTTCTTGGATTTCCATTCAATCAATTGTGTAATCAAAATCAGCACCGTGGTGTAGGAATACTTAACTACACCCTCTTAATACGAGTGAGTGAACATTTATTTGTTTTCGTAACCTGGCAGTAAAAAGTGGAAATACGTGGCGTCACGTGCAATCTGACAACGGTGCATTCAGTTTATTTAACATTTTAACCCATGAAAAATGTCGAGCTATTTAGGAGTGCAGAGAATAGCTTTGAATCAAGGCGCTGTCATATTGCACGCGAGGCTACTGCAAAAAATCCTCGGATTTTTCAGTTTTAAAAAATAAGCAGCAGAAACATACCCCATAAAGAAACTGACGAACTTCTTCCCAGAGTTGCCATTTTTCAGATAATCCCCGCTCTTGTAAACTTTTGCTACAAGTGATAGGAGAGTTGATTCTTGCATAAAATAGTGTACAAATGACGATGAGTATACTAAAAAATTACAAAATTCACTCTCAAAATCGGGCTCAATGGCGGAGCTATCCAGATATCATGAGAGATTCCTACCTAATTTGAGACGTATCACTTGTTAACATAGAGAAAATGACATATCATAAAGGAATCTTCCAAAGTACCTGCATAGCGGCTCCGCCTTTAGGCTCTTGATGCCGTTACAGCTGTTTTCTGAGTTTATTATTGAACTTTATTTATTTATTTATTTATTTATTTATTTATTTATTTATTTATCTAATTTTGTACATAAGAGCCATTTAGCTTTGAATACACGTCAGGAAAAAAAAAAAAAAACTAGACTTTTTTTAGAGTGATTTTCGCTGGTTTTCACATCTGATTTTACTATCCATTTACTTTAACAGCAAACGTTTGCAAGAGCTCCAGTTTCCGGTTTGTTCCATTTAACTTAATGGAAAATTCGGATAATTTCTGCCATACATATGGCAACACTTCTTCTTCTGTCAAATCTGGCAACAGGGGCTCAGGACACTCAGCTGTGTCGGGAGGGAAAAAAATGGGTATGAGTTAAAGGACTCTAAGATAGCCATTGTAGAGATACCCTGAGAAATGTATGTTGTACGACGTACGTACCCACAACATGCATACATGCAATGCATGTAAGTACATACATGATATGTATGCAAGTGTCATACATAAGTTTAAAGGGAAGAGGCGCAGTGGCTACTGCATGCGACTTCAGGCGCAGCGTCAGCCTCTCCGTTTCAACCACGGTTGCCAAATTAGGCTAAAAATCATCAAACTTCCCTACTCAAAATGGTGATTTTTTGTGCATCATCTGACAACAACGTGATAACAACATACATTATTGGACTTGTTCGGCTACTTACATTACGGCGAGTTCCGCACTCATCAACCGACGGAGGAAAAAAAAAGGTCGTCTTTCTCTCTCTCCTCGCATTTGAACGCGTGCGTCAGAAAAGGACGGAT
The DNA here is from genome assembly GCA_011764245.1 of Trialeurodes vaporariorum. Classification (NCBI taxonomy): domain Eukaryota; kingdom Metazoa; phylum Arthropoda; class Insecta; order Hemiptera; family Aleyrodidae; genus Trialeurodes; species Trialeurodes vaporariorum. Next base: position 53,883,138 of record VMOF01000379.1, read on the forward strand.
ACAGATGCTAAAATCAAGTGACGGTCTCCTTTCTTATTCTTTTCTAACACATGTGTTTAAATGTAAGGAGAAAGGAAAAGAGAGAAAGGAAAAGAGAGATACAGGGACAGAGACGGAGAAAGAAAAAGAAAGAGAGGGAGAGATGGAGAGAGAAATGGATAGAAAGAAAGCGAGAGATGGCACCATCTACTATCTTTTTCGAACTCATGTGTTCAAATGTATGGAGAAAGAAAGAATGAGAGAGAGAGAGCAGGAAGGGGGAGGGAGAGAGAGAAAGAGAGAGAGAGAGATCGAGAACAGAGGGAGGGTGAGTGGGAGAGAGAGAGAAAGAGAGAGAGAAAGAGAGAGAGAGAGAGAGAGAGAGAGAGAGAGAGAGAGAGAGAGAGAGAGAGAGAGAGAGATAGCCCCTTCTACTATCGTTTTATAACACATGTGTTAAAATGGACGGAGAGAGAGAGAGAGAGAGAGAGAGAGAGAGAGAGAGAGAGAGAGAGAGAGAGGAAAAATCCCTGCATCCGCCTATGCACATTGCACAGAACTTCGGACAGGAGGCGCTTGTAACAAGAGCTTTACCCCCTCCGGATTTGGGCGCTATCCAAGTTTTTAAGCCCCCCCCCCCCCCACAACCCTTCGACACTCGACCGCAACCATTCACAGTATTCGACTTTGCACTAGTCATTAGCGTAACGGCGCAAATAAATCGTAAAAAAATGACCCGATGATATGGAATTGCTCTTTTTGTGAGTGGTTCCATTCGGAGGCGGGTCCAGAAATCTGTCATCCTCTATCTCGCTCGCTCCGTCCATTCCATCGCGTGTGTTAGAGAAGGAAAGAAATAGATGCACCTTCCTGCCATCAAGCGAATTTGCCCCTTATCTCCTGTCTTCTTCTAACACATGTGTTTGAATCGGAGGAGAGAGAGAAAGACGTTAAGGGTCCGCTTAGGATGTATATTGTATATGTTGTATCAATTTTATCGCGCTCGACTGGTCAATGATCATATCAACTGGAGATGGCTCAGTTCCGACTTTTCCGACTGCAGATTTTTGACTGAAATGTTATAATGAGCTCTCGGACAATAGAACAGTCGTTGATTGAAACTCAAGTTATTGCAGCAACTGTATAAAGGTACTCTTTGAGTCTACTTTCTCGACCCCCCCCCCCCAAAACAAATAAAACGACAGATTATTATAATAGATTGCTACCTCACTGCTTTTGTAATTTAAGGATGCAACTCAAGATACTTTTCTTGAGATCTCCTTGATATGGATTTGACTTGAACAAAGACAGTATAGAAGAAGACTTGCCTCTGCGATCTCTTTGCACAGGGGAAAAGTGAAGCCGGTCATGGGTCATGGCACGGACTGATGGGCAGGGCACTTCCCCGCGTCAAACAAGTAAATTATTTTTGCGAGTAACAGTATCGAGTCTCACATATGTATAACACACAGTATAGTATAATATACATTTAAACCAAAAATTTGGATCAATCTAAGGTGTCGGTTTTTCAAAATCAAAAATAACGTTAGCTCGCGGTCGTTGTTTACTTTATAAACTCTCTGCGGTACTTCCTATCGTAAATATCTAGCGGATGTATTGACCAAAACTTTTGTTTACGTTCGTCAACTTTAACTTTGATGTAAGCTGCACATCATATCTGAGTACTTTTGAAAACTAAAAGTAATTAGCATTCTTTTGAAACATTTTTATTTCTCGGCTCCATAAGAAAAATTGTTAATTTGGTCCATACACCCCCGAGCGGGGAAGCCCAGCCTAAGGCAGTAACCAACCGGCTTCAATTTTCGCCGCTAGGGGCCAGTCTTCTTCTACATATAATGTCTTTGGACATGAACCGTCCTCCATATTCCACTTGCGATTCAGAAACATATCTTCAGTCATAACGCTAAAAGCCTTGATATTTCTTGGGGAAGTTTCGGGATTTTCAAGCAAAAACTGTCACTGTCAGACGCTATAAAAACACACGGTTTTCACTTCGAGAGGAATATCCAAAATGAAAATATTTTGAGGAAAAACGCAAAAATAATGGAAATTAATGCGGTTTTAAAGTTACTCAGTTTGTATACGGAAATTGTAAATCAGAAAGCAATGCAGTTTTAAGTTTTAACCGTTTCCTATAAAGTTGTCAAAGTGGGCTTTCGTCCTTTTACGCTAATCCAACATCGATATTTTTATAATAAATCATCAGAAACTACATTATTCACTTTTTAATAAAAACCTCAATTTATCATAAAAATAAATCCTAGTTGTCTGAATCACCTCTTCTTCCATCGTTTCCAAGATCTTAACGATTTTACATTTGAGTTATTAATGGCTAAAGGCTCGGTCAATCGGTCATTAAAAGTAATAAAACTCTCACAACCTATTTGTCGAAGCATGACCTCATCATGCAACGCTTGCAACACTGTCAGATGGCGGAGCCATAGAGATTCCCTATCCCTCTTAAGTCTCATTAAAACACGTGTGTTAGAAAAGGATAGACACGAAGATATACATCCCCTCTATATCCATCCTTTTCTGACTCGTAAATTCAAAGAGTAAAATGAGAGAGATGGCGGAGATACTGTTCATGCGTCACTACTGCTTCTCCATCTCTGTTTACTCCGTTGAAACACGTACGTTAGACAAGGATAGGGAATAGGATGGATCTCCCTCAATCCATCCTTCTCCCACTCGTACGTTCAGAGGAGAAAACGAGAGAGACGAAAAAAATACTAGGTACGTCACTGAAACGCTGGCGCACAGTAAAGAGAGCCAATGGGAGAGGCTGGACAGTGGACATGGCATTGCGTGGCGACTTTAAATGCGTATATCTTTGTTAATTCGCAACGTAAAAGTTCGAAAGTTGTTTCATTGGTTGTATCGTAAAATTTCCTTTCAGAATCACTCCTTACAGTTTGTTTTTTGACGGTAAAAACATTAAGGGGAGTCGCGGATGTGAAAATTAGGCGATCTTGACGAATTTTTATTTTTCAAAAATTCTTTTTCTTTATACTTGCGAGGGGAGGCCCAGAAGTCGCCGCCTCCGATTTTGAAAACAATTGCACGAAAATGTAGCTAAAGTAAAACTATTAGACCCGTGTTTCTCACTTTTTGCCAATGGGCCTTCCTTAAAGCGTCAGGAATTTTTTGAAAGTTGCCGAAATTCACGTAAATATTCGGAACGCTCTCCGCTCGGGTTTTTACGTGAATTTCGGCAACTATCAAAAAATTCCTGACGCTTTAGGAAGGCCCATTGGCAAAAAGTGAGAAACACGGGTCTAATAGTTTTACTTTAGCTACATGTTCGTGCAACTGTTTTTAAAATCGGAGGCGGCGACTTCTGAGCCCCCCCTTGTTAGTTTCAGCTTCATTTTAAGACTAAGTTTTTTAAATTCTGGTGATTAGCCCCAATGTTATGCCCATTTCAGTATTCATAACGTTTTTCGCAATTACACGCGTTTTAATAGAATATTCATCCCTCACCTTTTTTTATAAGCCTCTTTTTACAAGAATTAGGTTTTTGTCATTTTTCGACACAATTATGTACTTTTTTCTCAGGATCTACCAGACTGAATTTCAAAAACTTGGGCTTGTCAGAAGGGAGGGGGGTTTCTCAATTTTTTTTTTTTATTTTTCCCACTGTGTCCTCTTGAAGTCAAATTTTTTGTAAATTTTGGTAAAAAAAAAAAAAAAAAATTCTGACCTTGGATTTTTGAAATTTTCAAGAACACCCCGTCCTTTTTTTTGTAGGAAGATGGGACCTTTCAAATGATCCAACGTTTTTGAAAATCGGTTGAGTAGATCCTGAGACAAAGGTACATGAACATGACCATGTTTTACATTGTTTAGATAGGCACATCCGATTCCCCTTAAAATGTGTATTTTTAGTCATATATATTCCGTGTCCGACCCAACGAGCTGTACATTTATCTAGAGTGGCGGTTTAATGGGTAACCTGCGTAACCACCATGGGGTATTGTTAGGTTAGGTTTAAGCGAGTAATTTGTCCATTTGATTCCGTGTATTTTGATGGGGCGCCACCGCACAATGGATCAAAGCATGATCCGGTCCACTGTGCGTCACTTCGCTAGAAAATACACGGAATCAAATGGAAAAATCACTCGCTTAAACCTAACCTAAAACTCCCCCATGGTGGTTACGCAGGTTACCCACTAAACCGCCACTCTAGATAAATGTATAGCTCGTTGGTCCGACACCGTCCATTGGATCGTTCCACTGTGCGACGTTTAGAGTTGTAAGAGCGACATCTACGGTCGGTTTTTATAAACCGATTGCTGCTGATGTAACGAGTGGGTGAAAGAAATAAATCATACATCGAGAGAATTGTTTGACTAACAGATGTTTTCTGAATGAATCATAACACCGATTGTTAAAGAGTAATTGACACGTAGAACATGTAAAAGCGCGTTAAGCCGTCTTTAATCATGCACAAGGAGTGCGCTTCCAGTGCCAACACTCGAGGGCGCCTCTGTCCCCCTCCCCTCCCTCCCCCCTCCCCCTGAAACCCCCGCCACTCCGTTGAATAAAATCCGACCGCCGACGAGAGAGATTATTCAAGTATTCATCGGTTTTGCATTCATTCATCAATTTTAATTTATACGCACACATTTTGTGTACGCGCCATAATTCACACTTTTCTCCGACGTTCTTGCGAACGTTCAAGTATGAAATCTTGAAAACGATCATTGAATGGCTTATTTCGGAAAGAGCCTATACAAATGAAAATCGAGTCTTGAGGACGACGAAAAAAAAAATGCACATGTCTTTAGATTTCAAATTGCGCGATGGATGTAAAAATATGTGCGTTCAAAAGTGACAGTTTAGAAATAAGTGTGTAGAGCTGGGGAAAGAAAAGAATAGACAAATGTCAAAGTCTGGTGAGCTCAACAGTCATCAAACATTGTATTTGAAATGCAGGCTGAAAGGTGTTGAGTAATGATGATTCGGAACTCATCAGTATTTGACATTTTGTCTATTCTTTTCTTTCCCCAGCTCTACCTATGTATACTTACTATATACAGAACAACCTTTTCGGGTTAAAGGCTGTTTATAACCTTTGACCCAAAAGGGTTGTTCTATATATCAGTAGGCTCCGTAAGAATTGTTTCAGCACTTACTGCTATAAATATATTTATTTCCAATTTTGTTTTTTTCATTCGTGCGCAGTATTCTTTGTCTTCCTTGAAACTTGATAAAGCTTTATAGGGTGCAATACGCAGTACTGCTGGTTTCTTTCCGCAATAGTGCAACTGGACAACTTTTCTAGGGTGGGTTTCGCGGCAAAATTTTCTTAACAAGATCTTCGCAGGGTAAGAGGCAAAACTTGCCAAGAATTGATCCTTGTATGAAAAAATTGGAGGGTATAGGACATGGGAGTGGATTTGGTGACAAGCAGCTATGCTCACGCGTTCAAGCGGGTTTGGTACTTTGTTTTTCGTTTTTTTGTACGTTAACGGCTTTCATATACACTGCGGGGACCTTCAGCCAATTTTACGGGGGGGGGGGGAGATTTGGAAATCCATGCCTTTTCGAAGTGGGAAGATCTGAGACCATCAGACTTGCAATCTTGCAACTTCTATTTGCAATAGAATTTAATTTACTAATGCCTTCAGGTCTTGCCAAATCATTCAGGCACATTTACTTTAAACCTGGGACAAGTAGACTATGTGTCACAGATCAGAACATCGAATTCTCATCCATAAAAGTATTCAATTATCTTCCAACATCCATAAAAATATTGTTTAAAAATTCTGATTTAAAGTCTTTTTTCGTAAATCTTAAAAATTTTCTCTTGGCGAAGGCTTTTCATTGTCTCCCTGAGTGTTTTGAGAGAACTATGTAGTTGGTCTATCCTTTATTCCCTGTACAACTACTTTATTCCCTGTATCATAGTTTATTATCTCTTTGACCTTTACCATAGCTCCCTTAAGGGTGGCTCCTGTACTAATTTAATTAAATAAATGAATAGACTATTAAAGTTGATAATAAAATGTGAGAAGTTTGCATTATACAAGTGCAATTTTACAAATACTTATTTTCAAAACCCTATGAAATTGTAAGATATGAGTATAAAAGATCAAACTGCAGGTGCACAGAGGAATCATGTTGAAGCTCATATCGCTAAAACGAAACCTTACAAAAGACCCGCTGCGATTCGTTCATGTCTCCTCAGTATGAAACTTGCATAGAATAATAGGAGTGAGAACAATTTTCAGATATTCGAGATCTTACAAAACGCCGTTTGACGCTGCATGGGAGAGATGAGCCCCATAAAACGATAAAAGGACAAAGAGTCGACTCACAGAGCGTAGGAGATACGCACTTTTTGAATATCCAAGACGATACGGGGTCGCCTTTTTCCGGTGCCACCAAAAAAAAAAAATAGACAAAAAAGCAGAGAGAAGCGGAAAAAAACCTCCAGTGGCGGATCTCTCTGTCTCTCACTCCGCCGTTTTCAACAAACGAGTTAGAAAAGGACAGAAGGGGAACCATAACTTCACCTCTATCTCTGTCCTTCTCCAACGCATGCTCTTGAAAGATAGAAGAGAGAGAGAGAGAGAGAGAGAGAGAGAGAGAGAGAGAGAGAGAGAGAGAGAGAGAGAGAGAGAAAGAGAGAGAGAGAGAGAGAGAGAGAGAAAGAGAGAGAGAGAGAGAGAGAGAGAGAGAGAGAGAGAGAGAGAGAGAGAGAGAGAGAGAGAGAGAGAGAGAGAGAGAGACATTCCAGATCCTGCGTCCTTTGAAAAGCTCTCGCGGTCTCTCACGAGGCGTAACAAGGAACATCTTGCATGCTAGATAACGCAGCGCAAAAAAAAGGAGGGAAAAGGCCTTAACGACATCCAGGGTCCTAAGAAAAGAATGAAGAACGGTGTACGGGGGGGGGGGGGGTGAAAAAAAGAGAAAAAAAAAATTGTCTAAAAAAATCATGCGGAAAAAAGAAGCACGCGTAAGAAGGGATCGTCCAAGGGAGGGGGGGACACGGTCTTTCGCGAAACGGCGGGTGTGGAGAAAAAAGGAATGTCGTGAAGATCCGGTTCCGTTTCGCATTTAGATTCCAGGATATCCGGTGAATGATTCTCCTTCGGTAGACCCCCCGAACGAACTTTGCGCGGGGAGCCGAACCGGCATGGCATACCGCGGTGCTGATAAAAGTCTTAGCCCCCCCCCCCCCAACCTCCCTCTCCCTCACCCAACCAAAGGCCCATCCCCAAAAATTACGCTCTCGCCTTTTGCATTTTCTCGATAACCATGATGCAAGTCGTAAGATACGAGTGTAGATATCGCCGTAAGGAGTGGTGGAGTGGCGCGGTGGGGCGGGGGAGGGGGTGTGTGATGAGAGGTCGCTTTGCGCGGAATGGGGGTTGACTCCGTGTTTTAGTCGGCTGCCTGTTTGCCAGATTACAAATTCCCCAAAGACTATATGGATATCACTATTCTGTGGCAAACTTGAGAACTCTATAAGGAACATGCAACGAATATGTATTCACTAACGAGAATATGTATTCACCAACGAGAATATGTATTCACCGACGAGCTGTAGCGCAACAGTGAGGATTTACGAGACTTGATTTTAATACACCAAGGAAGCAGCCATAAAGCGAAAATCTACTATGGACATTTATACATGAACTCGGTTGGTTTGCTCACTTTTTTCAACTTTAAAAAATATTTGAAATTAGTTTTAAACGAAAATGCAAGTGTTTTAGAGCGGCTAACTGGACACATAAATCTATATAACTAACTGTTTCTTTCGGAAGGATTTGCACGATTTACTGACACATGACAGAAACAATCAACAATTTCTCACCTCAGGATAGTTATATTAATATTCCGTGGAAATATAGCCACTTTAAAACACTTGCTTTTCCATTTCAAACCAATATCTACTGAATGGAACTCTTGCACGGTTTTGCTGTAGGCAAATGGAGTATCAATTTCAATGTAAAATGCTCCGAAAATAACGATGAGACCATTAAAAAAGTCAAAAACTCACTCCTCGTAGAAAAAACTTAACTTGAAATTTCGGGTGACTACCCTTGCACGTATGCACCAACCTCGGATTCGAACCCCAAACAAAAGAACACATAGCCTACGAATTTGAACAATGAGATTAATAAATTTGCTTTCAAAAAGTAAATTTGAAGCAATTAAAGGTCCATTTGTACACATTTTGATAACTGTACAGAAAAGTTCTACGTTGCGTAATAAACGAAGAAGACGGCCCTTAATTTCATGTCCTGTTTATTGTTTGGGATCCGAATCCAAGGTTGGTGCTTACATGCAAGGGTGGTCGACCGAAATTTCAAGTTAAGTTTTCTCTGCGAGGAGTGAGTTTTAGACTTTTTTAATGGTCTCATCGTTATTTTCGCAGATTTTTACGTGAGAATTGATAGGCCATTTGTCTACTGCAAAACCTTGCAAGAGCTCAATTAATAACAATGTTTGAGGGTTAAAGAAAGTGATGCAAACAAACCAGAATTGAATCGTTCACGCTGTAACACTTTGGGATAGCACTTGAAAGATGTATTAGCATTTTTACAGGTCGGGCTCGTTGATAACACTTATCAGCGCCACATTAAAGAACTCCAATTGGAGCAGAGTAACTGTATTTATGATAAAAAGCAGCAAAACAATGACAATTTCCAAATGAAAAGGGCAGGACTTACGAGAGTAAAACAAGTGAATAAAGGCGGTCGTATGGGCGGGGTCTTGGAGCCGTGCAAGTCTTCATACAATTAAAACTGAATACATTTTCTCTCATTCGATATTTAAAGTGTTAATATTCCGTTTCTATTGTTTTACTCCGTCGCGTAGTTTGAAGAAATATCTACATAAATTAAATGATTATTTTTAACTGGTACGGAAATGTAAATGTTTTAATTTGAATAAAGAACAATTGCTTCCGATAAAGTTGACTCACCTGAAACAGATCTAGTACACTTACATACAACGAAAAATTACGGCTGCTTGTTTACATTATGAACAAGAGCGTTCTTTCGTTAGTTGAAAGTTTGACTTGGAATTTGTATACGGAAACAGTTGTTTATTCTAGTAGAACAATTAAGATTACTGATGGAAATAACTCAGACTCTTAAAACCATTACATTCTCAAGGTTATAAAAATACGATGCTATAGAGGCAGATATGGAGCAGAGTTGTGCAAAAGGTAGTGGTGCTCAGTGGCAGATCCACGAAGGGGGGACGTGTTTCCCTCCCCCCAGAGGCCTCAAATTTTGCTTCTTTTTCAATATAAAATGGCCCGAAATTGCTTCCGCACCGACGCTTCAAATTTCAAAATTTCACAGGCATGCCCCCCCCAGAAAAATTTTCTGGATCCGCCACTGGTGGTGCTGGAGGGGGGGATTAATATGCGTTAACTAAGTTGATTTTATTTAAAGTTTATTAAATAATATATTCCAATTAAAAATTTAACAAAACTTTATGACAGTAATTTAGTTAATATCTAGGTAACCTACAATTTATTTAAAAAAAATAATTACAACAGTGATTAATTTCTGCAATATCGTAACAGTCGTTTTTTTCTGAGGACGATTTTACAGTAATCATGGCTGATTTTTGACCAATCGCCCGTCATATTAGTTGCAGAGGAATTATAGAACTCATCGAAATGACCCCCATGTTTATTTTAAATCTGTGAATTCCCAGATTTAAAAGTCCGTAGTCTTAAGACCACATTTAATTACCATCAACCATCCAAAGGTCTGACGATTACTGTTCACCAAGTAATCGATTAATCGATTATACCTCCTCCCCCTCCCCACTTTTGTTTAACTTTGCGACGGGAAGAGGGGATCAATCGATTTGAACGCAACTAATCTGAGGACCATTTCTGTTTTAGTCATAGCTACTTACTGCAGGGTCTCGTTAGTTTGTTTCAACTTAATTTAAGGTAACCACGCGATTACACCGTCAATTTTTATGCTGGTGATGGTAGGTGTGTCACAGCTCAGTTCATGGTCAAATCTGATATTTGCACTCTGCACAATAGTTCTCGACAAGAATTAGTTCTGGTATATTATGACCACATCAGCCATAGCTCAGAAATTGTCTTTCTCTGCCTTTCCCCGTTTGACTGCATGTTTATTGTTTAAGCAAAGGACAGAAACAGGGGCTGAAATCACGTGACAGCCCGTAAAACCATCCTTTTTTACCGCATGCATTCAAATGGGCTAATCTAAGAGAGATATGCAATATCTTGGCTACAGCTGTGCTTGTGACCTCTGACCACATTCTTAAAGAAATGCCAGAATTTTTCGACTAAAGTACTAGAAATGCTTCGGTTGCCTTATCGATATTCTTCTGGTAATATATACCCTGGTAAAAATGACGACTAAAGCTATTCCAAAAATGGCAATAAACATAGTTGAACAACTATACGATATAAAGTTGGCCAACTATGTTTACAATCGTTTTTGAAACAGTTATAGGCGTATTTTTTTAAGTGTTTTTCTCTGCGTATGATATAAAGTTGGCCAACTACGTTTACAGTCGTTTTTGAAACAGTTATAGGCGTATTTTTTAAAGTGTTTTTCTCTGTGCATGATATAAAGTTGGCCAACTATGTTTACAGTCGTTTTTGAAACAGTTACAGGCGTCAATTTTACCAGAGTAGTAAGAATTTTGGAATTATTTTTTCCAGGTTGTGCATGTAGACATACAAACAATTCCTCATTTTATAGACCTCCACTAAAGAAAGCTTGTCAACTACTCCATTCAATTCAAGCGGGCGTTTCTTCAAGATTTTCTGGCTGGAGACCGTTTGACAACAATGTCGTCAGTTTTTCGACCGCTATCAAAATGTACCTCTCTCGTTGCATGCGCTGACATCATCAACCATTGAACACTATCTTCGCTGAGCGAAGGGGGTTGTGGGGCCGGTGAACGGGTGGTTGGGGGGAGGGGGGGTAGGAATAAAGGAACTCGGGGGACATCAACGCTCAACAACAACGGAAAACATCATAATTTCCCCGGTAGCGAAATGAACAATCGTCTTTTCACAACAAGGATCGTAAAAATATGCGAAATTTTTCCCCTTTTCCTCATTTCTTTTTCCAGTTTTTATGGGTTAGGAATAAAAAGGGTGTCAGTGCCCCCCCCCCCCGACCCTCACTACACTATCCCCATCTAACTTTTGAAAGGTTGCAGATAAAAATACCAAACTTTGCATACGACCTTACACTATTAAGATGCACTTTATACGGAGGTATCGAATACATTTTTTTTACCGGAAGCGGATCGAAATCCAAAGCATACACACGGAAGATAAGCATATTTTTACTACTACGAGATGGACATTTGACTATGGAGCTCTTGCGAACTTTTTCCACACGGGATTGAAGAGTTGATTCTTGCATAAAAACCTGTAAAAATGACGATGAGCACACTGAAAAATCACGAAATTCACTCTCAGAATCGAGCTTAATGGCGGTTCGACGCAGATATCATGGGAGATTCCTATCTAAATTGAGACATACCTCTGTGTTTCCAAAGAGAAAGTGGCATATTCGATAGGAATCTTCCATGATATCTGCGTCGAACCACCATTACGATCTTGCTCTTTATGTAGTTATGTAGGTTTATTACTGAATTTTAAACTTTCTCATTGTGATTTTCGTGATTTTTGCTGGTATTTACATCAGAATGGACTATTCATTTGCTCACAGCAAAAGTTTGCAAGAGCCCCATTACACGTATACATGTAGTTGTAGAAAATGCTCTCTGATACCTTCAATCAAAGTTCTAATAATGTTCAAAATACTTTTAATTACTCGAAACAAAAATGTGCCTGTTGAAAACTTTTACCCTTTGACCCTTTTTACAGCTAGGTAAAGCTAGGTGAACTGGGTCCCAAGTTGGGTTGTGAGTTATCACTTTCTTGCCCATGTTGCATAGCCATGAGTTGCTAGTGAAGCGGCCATAGTTTCAAAAGATATGAAAACCCTTGAGGGCGATCGACTCCATTTGCCAAGCTGAATCGATTGAGGGGTCACAAGCTGGGTTTTGGTGACATCACCTTTTCGCCCATGTTGCAAAGCCAACCGTCGCTAGTGTAGTGGCCACAGTTTCAAAAGATATAAAAACCCTTGAGAGCAATCGACTCCAATTGCCAAGCTGAATCGATAGAGGGGTCAGAAGCTGGGCTTTGGAGACGTCACCTTTTCGCCCATGTTGCATAGCCATGAGTTGCTAGTGAAGCGACCCCAGTTTCAAAAGATATGAAAACCCTTGAGGGCGATCGACTCCATTTGCCAAGCTGAATCGATAGAGGGGTCAGAAGCTGGGTTTTGGAGACGTCACCTTTTCGCCCATGTTGCATAGCCATGAGTTGCTAGTGAAGCGACCCCAGTTTCAAAAGATATGGAAACCCTTGAGGGCGATCGACTCCATTTGCCAAGCTGAATCGATAGAGGGGTCAAAAGCCGGGTTTTGGAGACGTCACCTTTTCGCCCACGTTGCATAGCCATGAGTTGCTCGTGAAGCGACCCCAGTTTCAAAAGATATGAAAACCCTTGAGGGCGATCGACTCCATTTTCAAAGCTGAATCAAGTGGCTTGGGAAGAAAGTTTGCAATAGACACATTCTCAGCGGCGGCTCGTGCAGTGTGACAACAACGGATTATTTCCATTTAAACCACCAAAAAATAACCAATATTTTGGGGATTCACAGAATCCCTGAGCAGTCGTTGCTTTTGCATATGTTAAAATGGCAAAAAACATGTTTGCCCAAACGCACGAGCCGCCACTGACCATTCTGTTTATGCGTCCATCTGGTTGCCGTTAAAGTAATCTTCTTTCGGAGTATATAGAAATTCGGTCATTCCATGATCACAAATAAATATTTGAGAAGTCAATTCCAGTGTTATTTTTTCCACTCTCTCGGAGAAAATGGGGTTTCCGACCTTTTCAACTGTCGATATTCAAGATGCAAAACGACAAGATTGACTTTTGCAACTTTTGAGGATTCTGCGAACTTGGTCGCAAAAACGCGTGCTTTGTTTCCTAGCACTCGAGAAGAGACGCGTGGGCGAAGCACAGTGGGTCAGATTAAAGCTTTTTCTGAAAAGGAAACATTTTAATATTTTGCTTCAGAAAAGTTTATGTCTCGAAACTCTTTAGTTACAACTATTGAAATCTGCCATTATTTTGAGCAGCGGAATTAGATGCTTATCGCCACATTTTATAGCTATCTCGACATCCAGAGTTCGTAATTTTTGATTTTTTGTTGCCTTTTAATGATTTTCAGAAAATTCCATTGTTCCGAGCAACGAGTTATAGATACATTCATGAGGAGAGGCAGTCTGATTGACATCAGCTGCATGACCTACGTTTAGGATTTTTAGGTTAGGGTTAAGCCGTAATTCTTCCCATTTCCCCCTTTTATATTTTAGTGCAACGCGAGGAGTTTTAAATAACCCTTCGTTGCACACTTGAAAACACGAGAGTAAAGTAGGAATAAATAGAGGTGGTGGACTAAGGTTTGACATTGTCAAAAAGTGGCCAAAAATTAGAGAGAAAACCCATCAAATTAAGTATCATTTGTCAAGTTTCAAGACCAACTTCTATCAGAGGAAACATGTTTTAACAAGGAATTTAATTCTGAAAATGACATAGAAAAGTTTTAAATCAAGCAAATCAGAAGGCAGAAAACGATGATTTTTGAATACTTTTTTTTAAACGATGATTTCCCCCCCCCCCCCCCCCCCCCCCCCCGATGTCACACCATAGTGCAGTGCTCTCTAACGGCTTCAGCAGAGACTAGTATTACTTTCGTGGATTCAATAACTCAACAGTCAATAGTGCTTGCTCTGATCTACCGTGTTGCCGGGGAGAGCAGTAAGAGCAAAATCGACATTTTGAGAAAACTGACTATGATGTTTCAAACCTAAAATAAATGCGTTCAAAATCCTCCGTTTTTTCATGAAACTTTCAGGAAACATCACTCAGGGTGTTTGAAATCGTTGAGATGATCAAAAACCGACAGATTTGTCTTCAACTATTAAAAAAATTACGTTCTTCCTTTCATGTTACGCAAGACAGCAGTAAGTCCTGTAAAACCAAGGGAAAAATCAAGGTAGATGACGCTGCGTTCGCGCTCTCACTGCTCTCTTCCGTGACGGTGGAATACGCCGAAATACACGACAGGAGCAAGCTGAAGCGCGACTTACTGCTGTCTTGCCTGATAACGTAGACATACTGCTCTCTTGCTTAACTTAACAGCAATTGTCACGTACATACTGCTTTTCGGACAGCTCTCGTTTATTGCGAAAAAGGCATATTTTCCAACTTTCTTTAGGTTCAATAGATTCTACAGACTTAAATACATTGAATTTTGAAGAAATCTCAAGTTCTTTGAGACTTACTGCTCTTTTTGGTAACACGGTAGTGATTTAGCCTTGTGTTGAATGGTAAAAACTCTCCTTTACGCAGTGGCGGCTCGTGCAATGTGGCAACGACCTAATTCCTCCATTTAAACCTATGTAAAACAATCGATCTTCAGGAGGTGCAATAGCACCCCCTAGATATCGATACTTTTACATAGGTTTAAATGGCAAATAAACATGGTTGCCAAATTGCACGAGCCGCCACTGTCTCTACGACTCCGGCCTATCCTCCTTGTGTTTACCGAACTTCATCATTCAATACTATTCTAAATCAGGGGTGTGTTATCTGCTGAGCTATTGAGTCATCGCGATAAAATTGTGCCTCAAATCTACCCAATGTATGTTTTTAAGTTTTTTGTCTGTGCGTCTCTAAAATAGGGACAGATGGCACCTTCACCTTAACTTAAGTCCTCCACCTCGCGTCGCGTCAGCTGTACAGGTTATAACCTCATCAGACTCTAGACAATCTCATGGATTCTGGGTTTTGTACATCGTACCTTAGCCGTAGCCAAGAATTCGTCTTTCTCTCTTTATTCTCATTTGAACGCAAGTGTTAGAAAAGGATGGATATAGGGGCTGTCAAGTGACTTCAGCCCCTAGTTCTGTCCTTTTCTAACGCATGCAGTCAAATGGGCTTAAAGAGAGAGAAAGACAAATTCCTGGCAACGGCCATGCATCATACCACCGTGCGAAGTCAAGACATTCAAACGAATCAAACGTCAAGCGACTTGACATATGAAGAACGAATCTCTTACGATTTTCTCGTTTCCTCGTTTCTCGCTTCCCCACTCTCAAAGAGGACGAAAAAAGTGGAATAAGAAAAAAGCGAAAACGAAGAATGAAAGAAAAAAAGAAAAAAAAAATGGAATAACATCTGAAAATTAAGTCGCGAAGTATTACAAAACTAGGAACACAGAATCAGGCGGCATGACGAGGGAAAATGTTGGCGACGAATCAAGAGTATGAGAGAGAGAGAAAAATAGATAGATAAAAAGTGAGAGAGAGAGAGAGAGAGAGAGAGAGAGAGAGAGAGAGAGAGAGAGAGAGAGAGAGAGAGAGAGAGAGAGAGAGAGAGAGAGAGAGAGAGAGAGAGAGAGAGAGAGAGAGAGAGAGAGAGAGAGAGAGAGAGGAGAGAGGAGAGAGAGAGAGAGAGCTTGTAGAAAGTCCCAAAGTTTTACGCGCGCAAAATCGTTATGGGAGCGAGTTTTTCGGAGACGGGACGGACGACGCGCGCCACGCCACGCCAGCCACGCCACGCCACGCCAAGCAAGCGCCAGGCCTGGGAGAGACGGGCGCGAGCAGACCCGAATTCGGAGAGTGGATTTCGCGTGCTCACAAACAAATCATTAAACATAAATTACGAAATAAACGCGCGCAAAAGCGGAAAAAAACGCCAAGACCGAATTGGGCGGAGCGAGCAATTCTGGCGCATGCAAAATATCCAGAGTTGCCGGTTCGGTAGACTCAATTTCTTAAAAACAAAAAAAAAAAAAAAAAAAAAAAAAAAAACAAACAAAACGGAGCAAAGCTGGGGGGTGATCACGGAGGATCGTTTCGTTTCGTTTTCGTTATCGTTATCGTTTACGTGTAACCTTATGGGTGGCTCAACTGATCGAATCGTTTTGAGCCTCTCGTAACGATTGAAACGGTCGAAAGGAAGCGATGAGTTGGAGGCTGTCGTTTACTCGATCGTTTGAAGTAGGAAGAGGTGAGGAGGGGATCACCTGCGCGATCGAGTTGCGCAGAAGCAAGCCCATTTGATTTAATGCAAACGACAACGATAACGATAACGAAACGAAACGATCCTCCGTGATCACCCCCCAGAAAAGAGAGAGAGAAAAAAAACAAAAAACAAAAACAATGGGGTCGTTGCCCTGGACTCAGTAGAACCGAATAAAAAAACATGAATAATTTGAATAAAATGGAATGGGTATGTTGCAAACTTTTGCTACAACGATTAAAAATGTTTAATCCAATGTAAAATCGCCTGAAAAGTCCATTGGTGGCATCAGAAAGTCATAAAATGAAATAATAAACTCACAAGAGGCGTTTAATGAAATCCAAGATGGCGGTTAAATATCGAGCAATTTGTGTGCATGCACCACGAACATCCAAGGACAGCCAACCTCACAATATCGGTCACAACCGATCACAACGTAAACAAACGCATAACCTCTACCTACAGTGAGGTTGTCGAAGTTGGCCATCCTTGGATGTTCACGGTGCATGCATACAGATTGCTCGATATTTCTCCGCCATCTTGGATTTCATTAAACGCCTCTTGTGAGTTTATTATTGCATTTGATGACTTTCTGATGTCACCAATGGACTTTACAGGCGATTTTACTGTAGATTACACACTCTTAATCGTTGTAGCAAAAGTTTGCAACAGACCCATTTGCTTGTTTCCCTCTTTGCCCATTTGAACGTAAGTACATAGTACAAAAAGATAAAGATAGGGGCGCAAGTTCTATGTACATGCCCACTTCCTCCATTCTTTTCAGTGACGAGGCGTGCGATTTGGCAACGTTCCTTAATTCCTTTTAAACACATTAGAAAGGTCGAAATGCCTGGTCATCGCCGATGACTGAAGCGTTCGACTTTTTTAGTGAATTTAAATGGAAAAAAATACATAGTTGCAAAATTTCACGCCTCGCCACTGGTTATGCTGTTTAATAAAGTTTACAATCTTGATTTTTATTCGTCAAATTATGTCCGAGAAGTTTCTATTTTTCGATCCACTGTGCGGAGCTATAAAATCGCAGGTGGTTTCTTATGTGCGGTCATACTTGGCGATGGAATTCATATTTTTTATGACTCCTATTCCAAAAGTTATCAATTCGATGGATCAATATTTCTTTTTAGAAGCATTTTGGAGCAAAAAACCATATCTTTTCTTATTTTGTGGTCCGAAGGAGGGGAGGGGCGAACGCCCCACCCCCTTGCATCCGTTAATGGGTTGACGGATTCTGACAAGTATAGCGGTGCTTTTTTCCGAAATGCATCAAAATGCATCGGTGAGTGGTTGATTGACAACGAGCCGTAGTCCTTTGCTTGCATTTTGATTTTGAATGACTTCTTTTGAATACTTGTCAGAGCCCGTCTACCCGATACTCAAAATGCGTCAGCTCTAATAGGAATAACATGAAAATAATGCGGATAATTATTATTCATGGTCATTCAAAAAATTATTTTTGCCCATCACCGTTTGAGTTTTTTTTTTTTTTTTTTTTTTTTTTTTTTCACGGAAACTTATACTATTTTTAGTGTAATATTCATAATTTTCCGCTGCTTGACTAAATCAGATTTAACAATTCATTTGCTCATAGCAAAAGTTTGGAGGAGCCCCCATTATCTACGACAGCGAAAAATCCTTTAACCGTGGCAATAAGGCATTATACCCATAAACATGCATAAACGTTAAAGTATTTATAATACTCGTCCTTCTTTAACCAGTACATTTTATGAATCAAATGAGCCCATCAATCGCGAATAAGTCCACCATTCTCTAAAAAAAAAACACAAAAAAACACACACACACACACACACACACACACACACACACACACACACACACACTATTACACAGTCCCGGCCGCGGCAACCAACCCGGCACGCGAGGAAGAAAGAGATTAATGAATCAAAGTCGGGTGGGATGCTGGCCTTTTTGCAACGTTGCCAAATTGGAAACTAATTAAGTGAGGGAGATGAGGGAGGGAGGGAGGGAGTATACTGTATAGAGTAGCAAGGAATGGGGCTGGGCAGAGTGGGGGGGGTGGGGGTGGGGGAGGCGCATGGGGATTGGGGAAGGAAGAGCAATATATCAGTCACTTGAGCTGCAGCAATAATTATTCAACTACTACATAGTTTCTAGCTTCGACAAATTTCATACACTTTACTCTCTCGTATCGGCCTATGAGCGTGAGAGAGAGAGAGAGAGAGAGAGAGAGAGAGAGAGAGAGAGAGAGAGAGAGAGAGAGAGAGAGAGAGAGAGCGCTATTGAGTACACTTGCTTACGCCCGCCGCCTTGTGTTGCGGCGCGGCGCCGCGCAGCTATACCACACGCCGTACGTCGCACACAGGGAAGATATCAAAGGAGTTGAAGTTGAAGTTTTGGTCTCTCACTTACTCTCATTTACTTTGGGTTCAATGCTGTCGTGTTACCGAAGACAGCAGTATGTGCAAAATCGACATTTTGAGAAAACTGACGATGAAGTTTCAAACCTAAAATTAATTAGTTCAAAATCCTCCGTTTCAGGAAACATCACTCAGAGTCTCAAGGTGTTTGAACGGAACGTAACGTAACCTAACCTAGGTAGGAGAACCACAGCTTTAGGCTGCAGGAGAACCAAAACTTCGGGCAGATTGCCCAAAGACTTTGGTTCTTCTGCCTAAAGAGTGTTCGGTATCGATACAGTATACCCAACAGAGTTGGGCAACCGAATAATCAGAAATAATGAAATGACTCCGGCAACACTGAAAACTGGGTTTGCTACCTGAGCTGAGGAAAGGGAAACACACGGAAGGTATAGGTTAATTGTAGAATTATTCGTCGAATAATTCGATTGACTCGGCGTTGCCTGACTCACCGAATAATTTCCGAATAATGTTTTGCCTAACTCTGATACCTAATCACTTTGGTCTTTGTGCCTAAAGTATTTTCTCAGTGAACTTTAAACCGGTTTTCCTCCATGATCCAGTCCCCGAAAAAATTTGTAAAAAAATACCTCTTACTCAGCTCATGTAGTACTCTACGATAAGCCAATAAAAAAATCGTGTGAAATTGGTCCATTGAGCGCATCGTTTCTTTCCCAGAATTTTACGTTAGAATCAATACACCATAAATGTATCAAATGTACAGCACTGACCCATGGCAAGAGCAAAATAATATAAAAACCCCATTCTGAAACTTTTTCGAGCAAAAAACCGACATATTTCTTGTTCGAAAAAAATCCAAGTTTCGATGAAATGTGCGACGTTTATTTTCTCACGTTTCGTTTCGCTTAGCTGCAACCGTTCTCCATTCGTCATCGAGGGAGGTCTTGCTCCGAATCGCATCGTGCATCTTGCATCTTGCATCTTGCATCTTGCGCAAGCGTGAAAAAAAGTGCATCAGAACGGTTTAGTTTCTTTCATCTTTCGGTCCACAAGAAGGAATGAAAGACAAACGAAAATGCCGGGAGTTAAATGGGGCTGTTCCAAGCTTTTACGCTATACGTGTATACGTGTATATGAATGAAGTATCGACTTCCATTTGAAAAACAGCGAAAAAAATATATAGAGACTCTTATAAAAAAAAACTTATATATAAAAAAAAAAAAAAAAATTCCACTCTTCAACTTGAAATGGAAGCTTTAAAAAACGTGAAGAAATAACGGGGTCATATACACTGAAAAAAATGGAAAAATGGGGCTCTTGCAAACTTTTGATACAGAGGCTTAAAGAGTTGATTCTTGCATAAAAACCTGTAAAAATGACGATGAGTACACTGAAAAATCACGAAATTTACTATCAGAATCGGGCTTAATGGCGGATGGATGCAGGTATCATGGGAGATTCTTATCTAAATTGAGACATATCTCCGTGTTTCCGTAGAGAAAGTGACATAAAAGACAGGAATCTCCCATGATACCTACGTCGAACCACTATTACCATCTTGCCGTAATAGCAGTTATGTGAGTTTATTACTGAGTATTAGACTTTTTTACTGTGGTTTTCGTGGTTTTTGCTAGTCTTTACATAAGATTGGACTATTTACTAGCTCACAGCAAAATTTTGCAAAGAGCCCCATTACCAGAAGCATGACAATATGTAAACCTATGTAATGGATAGTATACTTAATTACCAGAATTCCAGAGTTTTTACCATAGTTCTTGAACATTTTTAGGAAATTCTAGTTCTGTGAGCATATTCTAGTATTAACAGCAGAATTTTCTGGTCAAAGTACTAGACCTTCTGTTCGCATATTGTTGTGCTTTTGGTAATATTACTAGAATTTGGTATTATGACTATCGCTTTTTCTCAGAGTAACATGAGTATTCACAGTCGATGAATCAGAGACGGAAGTCAGTTGGCTTCTTGGATTTTGGCTCAAGTATAGGCCCCAAGAGATGCTTACATGGGTCTGTTGAGTACTTATTCCACCGAATATCACCCTCAGAATAGCAAACTCGGTTCGTTTTGAGGTAGTATTTTCTAGTCCGCCATCTTGAGAGGTTCCGAACTATCCCCATTCAAAGCAATGCGAAAGACAGAGAGGCAGGTGTGTGTCCGGAATCTTAAAACGTCACTGAAAGAGACCGAAAAAGTGTTTCCATTGGCTCTTATGGGAAGTTTCCATTCTGAGTTCATTATTCTGTGCTTTTGCTACACAGCCACAAAAAAGAAGGAAAAGAAAGTAGGAATTATATCTCCCTTAATATCACGTCCTATTATACACCGACAATAGTTGGGGAAATACGATCGACTTTTGGGGTAAATATCGCGAACTTTGGAGAGATTCAGACTGAAAGTAGGAGTAGACTCCAAACGTTGAACCAAGCAAAGTGCCATTTGAAAGTACAGTCGGCGAATTAAATAATGTCGTTCGACGCCTCAGATCTTAGCTCAGATAGGCCACCAGCGATGCTTGCACTCATTATTATACGTATTGCAGATTGCCTACCTGAACTGAAATGCATAAGAAATCGACTGGCATTTATCAATTCGGTGACTGCACAGTGCACATCTTAAAAAAATTAAAAAAAATCTTCGGTAAATTTGAGAATGGGGCAGTTGCAGGGGTCTGAAATGGTGTGTCTTATAAACACAACAAAAACACTATTTTTTATAAAGAAAATGAGAGTACTAGATGAGCTGAGAACAAAGATGTCTTAGGTTTCTAATTAAGTCCCATTGTTCCGGAGATGAGATTTAAACCCAAAATAAAATGTTTTAAATGGATTCCGTGTAGTGGCAGCACTGCGCACACGATTTTTTACAACTTTACACGTGTATCTCCAAAAACCGGGACTCTTAGGAAAAAACCAAGAGGCACCATCTCAGGTCACCAAGTACAGTGGCACTTGTTTATAACGGAACCTCTTGGTAGCGGAAACCTGACGTTATCGGAAAATTTTGCCGGTCCCGTGGAATTGATATGGTAAATCAATGTAAAGCTCATAGCGGAACCTGTCCAACGCGGAAACGGAAGGTTTTAAAGCCGTATTTAACGGAAAAATTGTGAGAAAAGAGGCAATGTTATTAGAAAAACGGGCAACTTGTGTCTCTCAACAGTTAAAACTAGACGTTTTTTTCAAATCTTAAACAGTTCAAATTTTTAAACAATATAATTTGTAAAGTTTCAAAGTTTTTATGATTTAATAAGTTTTAAAGATTTAATTAAGTGTCGAAGGTAAATGAAGTTAAAAGGCAGCTGGCCTTTCAATTTTCAATTTTTCGTTTTTTTTCTCCATCCGGTAAACCTGCCGACAGCGGAAACCTGATATTAACGGAAAAATGTATCCGCCCCGTGAGGTTCCGTTATAAACAGGAGCCACTGTATTTTCATTTTCTTTACAAAAAATACTCAATTTCAGACCCTTGCAAATGCCCCATTCGCCGACTGAATTTCTTGATAAATTAAAATATCTTCCGTAAATACGAGGATTGCCTTTAAAAAAACCATTTCAATCAGGGGATTTTCTTTTGAAAGTCATCGTACATTGTTGGGATCGAACTGTACTACCACCGCACCGATCGCAAGCACCGCTCTTCAAAGAGACATCGCTCTACTCGTTTATTATTATTATTATACGTATTGCAGGTTGCCTACCTAAACTATAGTGTACAAGAAGTCGACTGGACATTCTTTCATTCGGTGACAGGACATCTTGAAAAATTAAAAAAAAAATCGGTAAATAAGAGAATTACTTATAAAAAAAAAAAAAAAAAAAAAAAAAAAAAAAAAAAAAAACCGATTTCAACCTGGGGGATTCTCTTTTGAAAGTCATCGTACATTGTTGGAAGCGAACTGTACTATAACTCCGACCGCGACCACTACTCTTCTAAGAGACCCCTCCCCCTCCCCCCTCCCCATTCAACCATCCCTCCCTCCCTTCCCCCTTTCCCCCTCCTCCTTACCCTCAAGCCTTCGTCCAACGGCCTATATAGGACAGTACGTTCGGAGAGAGAGGAGATACATCTCATTACTTCTTCTATAAAATGCTAATCGTTTCAATAATTTCATCTCTCTTTCGAGCACGAATATAATGAAAATACTCGCCCCCCCCTCCCCCTCGCCCTTCCATATTCATACTCGCTAATAAAATACTCTCGGAGCACTTATTCAAAGTCATCCGTAATCGAGTCGATCCATTTGTCAACACCCCCCCTCCCGCCCCCTCGCCCTCTCGTTCTATCCACCACCCTTCTCCCTCATCCCCCCCGACCCCCTCCTCCCGTCACCGGTCCAGACACGAATGATAACGAGCGGTTAATTGAATTTATCCCACGATCGCAGATCGGCGCTCCCTTCTCCCTTCCTCCCCCCTCCCCCGCACTGGCGCCTATTCGCCCCTCCCCTTCAGCGTGACAATTAAAAGAAATGCATATCGCGAAAAGTGCTCTCCTCTCTGACTCGAGCCGGGCGCGGCGCTGCTCATCGACTCGGAGAAGCATCCCTTTTTTGTATCATATCAAAGCCCTATATAGGTACAGCGTGTTTAAAAAGTCAATGTATACATCGAGTCGAACAAGTCAAGCGCGTGTACTGTACAGTCGGGAACAAAAACAATGTTGAGTAAAAGAAATTGAATATAATCGAACCCGATATGCTGTGTGGTTTTAGAACATTTTTTTTTGTTTGTTTTTTTATGAGAGTAAAATCATACCTATAAGGCCTTTCGGTACTGCAGGTCAATATAACTGCTACCAGGTGGTCATTCTTTGCATTAGAGCCATTATTTTTGTTACGGACGTTACATTTTCACTCTTCTAATTGGTATATAACACAATCTGTGTAAAATTATGGTGAACTGTTTAGGGGAAGTTATAAAACTAGATGGTTACTACTTCTCTGTCAATTTTCGTAGCAAAATATTGGTTCATTTTTCAGTTACGTTAAAAAATGAAGTGTTACGGACGTTACAAAAAAGACACCCAGTTTCCATGGACCTAATTTCGGTTGCTCTTTTTAAAAGCAATTTTAGTTTTTTTCCAATTCTATTTGAACTGAGTCATTCTTCATACCATCTATTTTTAAGAATCATTTTTGTTTAAAAAAATTTTCCTATGATTTTTTTGAGTTATTGTTCTTTTTTGGTGTTACGGACGTTACACGGCATCTGTTACGGACGTTACTAGGTAACAATGATTGGACAATAGATATGTTTTAACCCATTTTATCTTTACTCAGAGCTGCTTATTCCTATTAAATGACCAGGATTTTATTTTATCTTCAATAGATATGTAAAAATATGCCAACAACTTTTTTTTTTTTCACTTTAAGTCTAAATCTGAAATTAGTTTATTAAAAATGAAAAAATTTACCGCCCTCCATCTTATACTCAGATTTTCATCTAAATTACAAAAATAAATTATGTAGTGACAAGAAAGGTTGAAAATAACCAACATGCAGCATAAGGAAGAAAAAATAAATTTTATTAGGAACAATAAACTAAATTATTTTGAACAAAATCAAAAACTTAAAATTACGAGGGTGGATTTTAAAGTAAGTTTACTTATTTTTTTTCTCAGAAACTATTAATGTTAAAAAAAAAAACTAACCCAGCGTTGGAACGTACGTACTCTCAGCTTTTTAATGAGCTCCAGTTTATCAAATTTGGCTCACGCGTTGCGGAGATATCGTGGATTTTCCACACCCATCTCTCCTTCAAACGTGCCCACCTTTTTAGCCTCACAGAAAACATGAGTTTTAGACTTTGAAAAAGTAAAATAG
The DNA here is from genome assembly GCA_011764245.1 of Trialeurodes vaporariorum. Lineage (NCBI taxonomy): Eukaryota > Metazoa > Arthropoda > Insecta > Hemiptera > Aleyrodidae > Trialeurodes > Trialeurodes vaporariorum. The sequence continues at coordinate 53,907,494 of VMOF01000379.1, forward strand.
AGCTATTATTTTATTGAAACAAGTCATAACATTGTTGTGAGGCATCTCACCTCATTTTTTGACATAGTTACCCGCTAGATCCTTGAATTTCTCATAAAAAAAAAAAAAAAAAAAAAAAAAAAAAAAAAAAAAAAAAAAAAATCGTAAAATTCTTTCCACATACTCCTGAACCAGGTGTTGACGCAAGCTGTTAATCCAGCTTCAATTCATGATGGTTGCTCTTTCCTTACTGACCAAAAGTTTGATGATCGAAACAGATTGGATCATTTTCTCAGTAGTAGAGTAGTCTATTCAGTAAACAACATGCACTCAGATATTATTGAGATGTCTGATCCGGAGATAAGCGCATCGCCTACCGAAACTCGCAGTCTTCTGTAGCGCGTGAGAAGGTGGGCACATTTGAGGGAAAGACGGATGGGGGAAATCCACGATATCTCCGCAACGCATTGGCAAAAATTTGAAAAACTAAAGCTCGTTAGAAAGCTGAAAGTACGTACGTTTCAACATTGGTTTTGTTTTTTTTTCTAGCATTGATATTTTCTGAGAAGAAAAATAGGTAAACTTACTTTAAAATCCACCCTCGTAAAGTAGCGGCCCCAATAAACGCTGTATAAAAATAAACATAAAATAATAACACAATTTGAGAATCTTGAAGTGGTAATTGAATTTTTACTTAAATTACACTTCTGAGGAGCATCCCAGGTGGTAAAATTTCTCTTCCAGAAGTACCTACCAGTCATAATAATCTGAAATCAAAATAAATACCTGTCAAACTAAATGTTTTGTTAGAGATGCAAGTAAAAATTCAAAATTATTGACAAAAAAAGTGATAGTAAATGTAATAAACCTAACCTAACCTAACCTTTGCTTCTTGAAGGCGCACAGTTGCATTTCAGTTATGGAATAATAAGTAAAACAATGGTTATAACGTCCGTAACTGATAAAATTAGGTACAAGGTAATGAATGTAACGTCCGTAACGTTACGGACGTTACAAAATGTAATGTGTAATAAAATGGTCCCTAAGATATCTGTGAAAAAAGTGATCCACCTGGCATGACATAAACATCATGAATGTTTCTTTCACCAAAAATTAATTTAATATACCTACTCAAAAGGAAAATACACTGATTTTTGTTACTTTAATCCTGTTACGGACGTTACATTTAGAAGCAAGTTGGAATAATTATTAAAATATAGTTTAAAACTTACCTATTTTCTTAGCTGTTAAAGGAAGATGCTATTAATGATCTAACCTCACTCCTACAATGTGTTTGAAGTTTGGATGATGCAATAATTAGTACAAAACAGTAATGTCAACTTGACTCTAAAATCACTAGAGCAAACACTGCACCAAAAAAAAGCTGAAAAACTAGTGAAAAAAAGAAAAATTGAGTGAAACAACTTAGTTTCATAAAATTGAAGATATAACTCAATGGAGAGAATAATTTTTTTTTTCAGTTAGAATATACTTTTTTTTTTGTTGAAAATGTCTCCTTTTAAAATAATGGCTCATTTATTTTTGTTTAATTTCCTAGTTTTCAGATTTTTATTTTATTGTATTTTCGAGCCCTCGTGCTAAACTTGTAACTTTTCTGATTTTCTAACTCAGTGCTTTGCTCTTCAGAATGAATTTTTCTTTCATTTTCATTGTGATTGTTTTACTTGAAATGTAGTTGTAGTCACCCCATTATTGTCGTTAAATTTGACCTCTGATGATGGTACTAAGAGCCAAAAGACCTTAGGTATGACTTTATTTAAAACAAAAAAACAAAAAAAAAAAAAAAAAAAACAAAAAAAAAAATCCCCTCAAAATACATCGCGTTTTTCTCTTTTTTTCTCTCCATTGACTACACTTTATATTTCTTTTCTTTTATTTAACAAAATGCAATGCTGCTGACTTCAACAACACATATACATGGAAAAAAACAACATGAGACGACTCCTTCAGATTTGGCTGAGGTAGGCCACTTTAAACACTTAAGAATTCTTTCAAATACGTACTGCGGGCAGTCTACCTTCTGGAGGCTAATAGTAGAGGGGTGATGGGGATATTGGCCCGAATTTTACACGCGTCTTATGGGAGAATCCTTATACACGCGTCTTATGGGAGAATGCTTATACACGCGTCTTATGGGAGAATCCTTATACACGCGTCTTATGGGAGAGCCTTATACACACATCCTTATGGGGAATACACAAATGTGGAAGCCATCGCTATGCATTGCCCTAATACATGCCAATGAATATTCAAAAAAATGATTGAATTGATGATCATTCGTTGACAATCATTGAGTCCTGATGGGAGATGGGGAATTTTACAAGTGTGGACGCCATTGCTATGCATTGTCCTAATACATGCCAATGAATATTCAAAAAAATGATTGAATTGATGATCGTTCGTTGACAATCATTGGGTCCTGATGGAAGCGGGATTAGTCCGCGATTAGACCTATTTTCGAAAGTCCCCGAGCAGTTACGCATGCTTTTGCATGGATTTAAATGATCAGCATTTTACACTCACTCCACCTACGCCCCCCCCCCCCCTCACAACCCCTTCAACTATGGAACAATGTTACGTGCTGTACACCAATCACATGCTAAAATATTTTCACATTAATATATCATATGAGCAATTAATTGATCCATTCATCTACATGTGAGCAGGCATTTGACCCACTTACTATGTAATATTGTGTAAGCGTATGCAAACACAGGTTTATGACAATATGATCAATCAACAGCTTCGAATTACAATTGTAAAAAGACAAACAGCGTTGAAACAATGATTCGATAGTGCGCTACGGTCAGACACGCCAACTTCGATCTTTTTCATGGGTGTATATGGCACTTCGATCTTTTGCATTAATTTAAATGATCATAAACAGCATTTCACACTCTCATCACCTTCCATCACCTGAATTCTCCTCTCTACCCTCATACTACGTCTCGTACAAGCTTACGCGCTAAACTATATCTCACACATATGTCTAATCTTATAATTTTACAGTCATTTCACCCTGATTTTAGATGATTTAAGATTATCTTTCCACGTTTCTATTAACATTAAGTGACAAACACTCGAACGAATGAAGACGAACAATCTAAGGAACCGATCTGCATGAGGGGAAAATCGGCGGGAATTGATCAAATGAGCTGAGATTGAAAATTTGCCGCAAAGTGTAGACGATCCACTGGAAAAGTGGTGCCGAAAGTTGGAAATACTCAAAACTAAAAGATTCACGGTTTTAACGGGACAAAAAAAAATCCCTGGAAATTGGTCAAATGAGCTGAGATTGAAAATTTGCTGTAAAGTATAGACGATCCACGGGAAAAATTTGTGACGAAAGTTGGAAATACTAAAAATTTAAAAAGATTCACGGTTTTAACGGGAAAAAAAAAAATCCCTGGAAATTGGTCAAATGAGCTGAGATTGAAAATTTGCCGTAAAGTATAGACAATCTACAGGAAAAGTGGTGACGAAAGTTGGAAATACTCAAAATTAAAAGATTCGCGGTTTTAACGGGACAAAAAAAAAAAAATCCCTGGAAATTGGTCAAATGAGCTGAGGTTGAAAATTTGCTGTAAAGTATAGACGATCCACAGGAAAAGTTGTGACGAAAGTTGGAAATACTCAAAATTAAAAGATTCACGGTTTTAACGGGAAAAAAAAAAATCCCTGGAAATTGGTCAAATGAGCTGAGATTGAAAATTTGCCGTAAAGTATAGACGATCCACAGGAAAAGTTGTGACGAAAGTTGGAAATACTCAAAACTAAAAGATTCACGGTTTTAACGGGACAAAAAAAAAATCCCTGGAAATTGGTCAAATGAGCTGAGATTAAAAATTTTGCTGTAAAGTATAGACGATCCACAGGAAAAGTGGTGACGAAAGTTGGAAATACTCAAAACTAAAAGATTCACGGTTTTAACGGGACAAAAAAAAAAAAAAAAAATCCCTGGAAATTGGTCAAATGAGCTGAGATTGAAAATTTGCCGTAAAGTATAGACGACCCAAAAGGAAAAGTGGTGACGAAAGTTGGAAATACTCAAAATTAAAAGATTCACGGTTTTAACGGGAAAAAAAAAAAACCCTGGAAATTGGTCAAATGAGCTGAGGTTAAAAATTTGCCGTAAAGTATAGACGATCCACGGGAAAAAGTGGTGACGAAAGTTGGAAATACTCAAAACTAAAAGATTCACGGTTTTAACGGGAAAAAAAAAAATCCCTGGAAATTGGTCAAATGAGCTGAGGTTAAAAATTTTGCTGTAAAGTATAGACAATCTACAGGAAAAGTGGTGACGAAAGTTGGAAATACTCAAAATTAAAAGATTCGGGGTTTTAACGGGAAAAAAAAAAAATCCCGGGAAAATTGGTCAAATGAGCTGAGATTGAAAATTTGCCGTAAAGTATAGACGATCCACGGGAAAAAGTTGTGACGAAAGTTGGAAATACTCAAAATTAAAAGTTTCCCCGGTTTTAACGGGAAAAAAAAATTAATCCCGGGAAAATTTGGGTCAAATGAGCTGAGATTGAAAATTTGCCGTAAAGTATAGACAATCTACAGGAAAAGTGGTGACGAAAGTTGGAATTACTCAAATCTAAAAGATTCACGGTTTTAACCGGACAAAAAAAAAAATCCCTGGAAATTGGTCAAATGAGCTGAGATTAAAAATTTGCCGTAAAGTATAGACGATCCACAGGAAATAACGTTTAATGGAAATCCATACTTCTCATAGCTCTTAACCAACATTGCTATATCTCATAGCTTTAAAACAAATCGACACTACTCATCGATTGAAACCAAACTCAATACTTCTGTTCGCTTTTAACGATTATCGATACTTTTCGAAGCTTTAAAATCAAAATAGATACTTCTCAATGATTTAAATCAATGTCGATACTTCTCATAGCTTAAACCAAAGATAGATACTTCTCATAGCTTCAAACAAAAATCGATACTTTTCGAAACTTTAAACGGAAAATTGATACTTTTCACAGGCTTACATGTATTTTTGATCTCTACACTTTTTAACGTGATGTAACGCGATTGTGAACCTCTCTACCGCAAGCTCTCCATGCGTGTTTCCCTCCCCTCCCCTCCCCTCCCCACCACCCTCAGATTGAAATGAATGAAAAACAAGTTTTATTTCGAAAAAGTTCGTTTAAATGGCGACTACACCGTACATCTTGTATGTACTTACTCGCGACTCTGATTAATTTACAACTACCGAAACACTACCATGTGCATAGTTTTAAACCAAAATTGCTATTTCTCACAAGTATAATACTGATCGCTGACAATCAATAGGATCTAATGTCGAATGTTAAAACGAATCATGTATCCCGATGAAAGAGTGAGTCCAAAGCATTCAGTTATTCACACATCTTGTGAGAGAACGATTTTTACATGTGTTTAAATGGGCGCCAGCTGAAAATTTACGACGTGTGCAAGCGTATATGCATGTGTTTAATCATTCGTCAAAATCGAAGAAGTGCCTATTCATCGCGGTGATTATATCATTGAAATCGAAGAAGATCGTTCCAGCTATAAGCATACAGCACCGTTCACCTCTTTTAACTCACCGAATTTTAACACACGTCTTATGGTCTTATCTCACATTGTAGTAAATGAAAATCCAGCCGAAATTAACTAAAACTATCGCTTAAACGTAGATTTGTTTAAATGGAGCCTTCCAATTAACATCAGGTAAATCGAATTGCATATCATACATCGAAACCGATGACCGTCGTACATACTTCCAGGACACAATTTCCCCACACCTTCACCATCCCACCCTCCCCTCTCTAACGCTTTACATCTCTCATACTCGCGCATCGCCCCATGAATTTACACATTTTCTTGTGAAATAACGATTTTCACATGGGATTAAATGCGCACAGTCTAAATACCACCCATCGCTACACCATCGATCGCATTAAAGTGATAATCTTTCTTATTAATTTATCTTTCGAAATTGACAACCATTCATTATGTACTATCGTAACTTCGCTGCAATTCGAAGGCAAATCAATGCTAATCGACGCAAATCAATGCTAATCGACGCAAATTAATGCTAATCGATGCAAATCGAAGGCAAATCGAAGACGAATCGACGCAAATCAATTCTAATCGACGCAATTTGATACAAATCTATTCCAAATCGACGCAAATCAATGCAAATCGACGGCAAATCAAGGCTAATCAATGCGAAACGAAGACAAATCTATGCAAATCGATGCAAATCGAAGGCAAATCGATGCAAATCAATGCTAATCGACGCAAATCGATGGAAATAAATGCTAATCGACGCAAAAAAATGCTAATCGATGCAAATTGAAGCCAAATCGAGAATAATCTCGAGGCTAATCGAGACAAATCACCATGTTATTAATATTTATCATCACCATGAATGGAAGCTGGTCTACGGATTAATCAAACAGAATTATGCTTGTAAAACGTCAAACTGTGTTAAAACAATGAGTCTACCTTTTGCAAGGGTTTAAGTGTAGCCGTACCTCAAACTATTTTAAGGTTATCTCTCACCTTTCCATCATCATCAGATTTCGATCAAACGAACGATGATAGAAAATTAAGGGTTCAAATCCCACCTCCCTCCCTTTCTTTGAACGTTTGACTGCTTATAACCAGGATTTTAATCAAATATGACAGAAATTCTCTATGCTGTTGAACTTATCAACTTTTGGATGAATACATACACAGATACACACAACACCCCACTCACACACTCACTGCTACCTAAATTAATGTTTTACTTGCACTATTTATGGCTCATACACGTCATCATACTCTAGCTCACGTATTTTTCACCTCTATGGATTTTACACACATCTGTAATATAAGCTAGCTTGGATTTTATTTTTCAATTAACTACTACCAACTATTTTTCAACTTAGATTTTGAACCAACGGATTTGAGGAAACATACATTATTCTTGAGTAAGGGAGACAACCACACTCACAAGATTAGTACCATCATACTAACCATTCAATCCTGCTAACAGTTAACGCTACATCATAACTCTTTACACGTTCCATCAATCATCTGCACATGTGCGACCACTATGTTTAGTAGCTTTTACAGCATTTAAATAAAATGTAACTGGATGAAAATACAGATAGTCATTATTAAAGTTACACCAACATAAGATTTAAATTCTCAATCATTCCGAGACTTTTCACTCATTCCATTTTTCCAACAATGATCGGCTCCTACAAGTTTCATTTCCGAGAATTTACAGGTTTTCATTTAGCTGAATATCAAGACATTTCACCTCTCGCATGGAAAAATTCCAAGAAACTGAAAGAATTTCTAGGAATTACATTTATGTAATCAATAACAATGAACTCAAAAATACACAAACCTATAAGGATTTTCACATCATACCTCCGATGATTCCAAGACTCGACCCAAGTCTTACAAAATTCCAAGGTCAATCCATCACTTGCTAAAATTCTAAGAAAACGCACCTCTTTCAACATATTTCCATGAATTTTACTATTTTATCACCTTCGATTCCGATTTATTTACCTCTGCCAAGTTGAGATATCGTTAATTGTAGTTCATAAATTAGCCAATTTCTATACACTTCAACTAATACTAGTGATTACTCTCAGACTTTATCCCTGAAGCTAGCGAAGATTCCAAGCAAATTTCCAAGGTTCAAATTACTTATATCTAATATCCAAGGAGCCCAGCACCTATTCCAGCAACACCCACAAGTAATGCCCACCTACAGGTAGCAACATTTGGAAAATTCAACAATACACAGCAACAGTCAGCATCATCACTTAAAATGAACCAGCAAAACTCAGTTTCACCCACCATCAGTCAGCACTTCAGCAGCATAGATCATCATCATCATCAGTCAACAACCCCAAAAGTCAGCACCAGCACACAGTAACACTCAGCAACACCTAGCAACTTGCAACAACACTGACCATCACCATTCATCAATTTACCTACAGTAACCCTTTGTTTCCTACAGTTACCATTCATTTCCTTCAAAGTTCAATTTTTTTTAATACTAGCTAAGATTTGAAGAAGGGTTACCTAAAACTAGCTACGATTCCATAAATTTACACTCCATAGAAGCCGAAATATTTCCATCCATTATTATAACTAATATCCATCAAGTTTTACCTATATTTCTCTTCGTTGTCATAATATTCACTTCATGTTACTTATGATTTCATAGCTTTTGATTCGAATCAAGATTTTGCAAGTCTCGATGTCTACGATTCCGTGAATTTTCACCTCTTACTCGCTGTAATACCAAATATTTTCATAATTTACCAGCCAAGATTCAAAGATCTCCCACCTTTCACTGGGCAAGTTTCTATATTTTTAATCTTATTGCAAAGTGACACTCTAACGATTTCCAAGATTCTCCGAGCATATTTATGTACGTATCTCTAAGAAATTTCACCAAGAAACTTCATGCATTTTCACTGTCACTGCATGGTTAAGATTCCAAATTTTACATGTGTTACTGTCTAGTTGAAACTACGGACCAGAGTTTCCCATCTCTTGCCAACCAATTTCATAAAATATCACTTTCTAACGCGTTTTCAAGAGTCCTCATCTACTATCAGCCATGATCTCATCATTTCTAACCTCCAACGAGAGAACTTTACCACATGACTCACTAAGATTCCACAAAACTGCAAGAAAGATCAACGATCAATCTTCATAAATTTCCAGGTACTAATAACTATGATTCGTATAAATGTAGTCTCCAAGATGCCAATATTCTAATTTTTCATCAAGAAAATCCAAGAAACTTCACCGTCACTGGCTAAGATTTCAAATTTTACACTTGGTACTGTCTAGTTAAAACTACAAACTAGAGCTCTTCGTGTATCACTAGCAAATTTTTTAAAAAATACCACGTCTTTACAGCAAATGTTCAAGTATCCTCCCTTATCTACTAACAGTCATGGTCCAATAATTTTACCCTCGACGAGCTCAGATGCCAATAATTTTTTCCATGTAACAAAGAAAGGGCAACAAATTTCCTTAGATATCCAGCTTGTGATATAGTGATACCTACCCATAGTTCGAATAAATTATTTACCTATAAGAAGCTAATATTCCAATTTTTTCACGAGGAAGCTCCACAAATGTCCACAAACTTACATGAGTTTTCGTGAATTTCCGAAAATTTGCATGATACTCCAAGAATTTAAAAAACTTAGGAAATTACCAGATTTCGAAGAAACTCCAGAATTTAGTGGCAAAAACTCCAAGAAATGAAGAAAAGCTCTCCCGTTTTCCTAGATTTTCCTAAGATAACCCACAAATCTCCTACAATATTCTACAACCAACAGCACTCAGCAGCAAGAACCAACAGCACTCAGCAGCAAGTACCAACAGCACTCAGCAGCAAGAACCGACAACACTCTGCATCACTCAACTACAACTAACAAGATTCAGCAACACTACCCTGCACTACCCAGCACCACAACACAGCCATCATCTGGCAGCAGCATCAGTCAACGAGATCCACCATCACTCAGCAACAAATAGGAACAACAGCCGAAAAAACACTGCACAGCCCCCCACACCCATCAACAGGCAACAGCATCGTTTTTCGTCAGCCAATAACGCCCAGAAACACCCAGACATAGCCAACATCAGTCAACAGCATCCTGCAATGCATAGCAACACCCAGCATCAGTGGAACACACAGGAACAGCCACCAATACCGAGAAAGTGTCAGTTAAGAATCCATGATCACCATCAAGTTTCCAATAGTATACGCCTCTAACACACAAAAAATTTAAAAGAAATTTCACTTCATGCAATCAAAGTTCCAAGAATTTCCATCGCTTACTCGCTTCGTCTCAAGAGTTATCACACCCTACGAGCTAATATCAAAGAATTTACTTATAATATAGTGACGTTACCAAGAATTATGACCTCATTTTTAAAAATTCCATAAGGTTTCACTTCTTACCGGCTAAGACTCCAGGAGTTTTTACCTAAATCTAGCTATGATTCCACGTATTTTCACCGCCTACAATCGCTTTTTGCAAGAAGTTTCACCTATTTTTCAACAAAACGCGTATAATAGTCATCAAGCCTCATCTAAGTTTTAAGGATTTTCATTTTCACAACTCACTGGCTGAGACCACAAGTCAGCGTCCTGGCGGAGCCTGAAGCTGACTGGGGCCCGGGGGCCACCGTGGTCTCAGCCAGTGAGTTGTGAAAATGAAACTCCTTAAAACTTAGATGAGGCTTGATGACTATTATACGCGTTTTGTTGAAAAATAGGTGAAACTTCTTGCAAAAAGCGATTGTAGGCGGTGAAAATACGTGGAATCATAGCTAGATTTAGGAAAAAACTCCTGGAGTCTTAGCCGGTAAGAAGTGAAACCTTATGGAATTTTAATAATGAGGTCATAATTCTTGGTAACGTCACTATATTATAAGTAAATTCTTTGATATTAGCTCGTAGGGTGTGATAACTCTTAAACGAAGCGAGTAAGCGATGGAAATTCTTGGAACTTTGATTGCATGAAGTGAAATTTCTTTAATTTTCTGTGTGTTAGAGGCGTATACTATTGGAAACTTGATGGTGATCATGGATTCTTAACTGACACTTTCTCGGTATTGGTGGCTGTTCCTGTGTGTTCCACTGATGCTGGGTGTTGCTATGCATTGCAGGATGCTGTTGACTGATGTTGGCTATGTCTGGGGTTTCTGGGCGTTATTGGCTGACGAAAAACGATGCTGTTGCCTGTTGATGGGTGTGGGTGGCTGTGCAGTGTTTTTACGGCTGTTGTTCCTATTTGTTGCTGAGTGATGGTGGATCTCGTTGACTGATGCTGCTGCCAGATGATGGCTGTGTTGTGGTGCTGGGTAGTGCAGGGTAGTGTTGCTGAATCTTGTTAGTTGTAGTTGAGTGATGCAGAGTGTTGTCGGTTCTTGCTGCTGAGTGCTGTTGGTACTTGCTGCTGAGTGCTGTTGGTTCTTGCTGCTGAGTGCTGTTGGTTGTAGAATATTGTAGGAGATTTGTGGGTTATCTTAGGAAAAACTAGGAAAAAGGGAGAGCTTTTCTTTTTCTTGGAGTTTTTGCCACTAAATTCTGGAGTTTCTTCGAAATCTGGTAATTTCCTAAGTTTTTGAAATTCTTGGAGTATCATGCAAATTTTCGGAAATTCACGAAAACTCATGTAAGTTTGTGGACATTTGTGGAGCTTCCTCGTGAAAAAATTGGAATATTAGCTTCTTATAGGTAAATAATTTATTCGAACTATGGGTAGGTATCACTATATCACAAGCTGGATATCTAAGGAAATTTGTTGCCCTTTCTTGTAGTTACATGGAAAAAAATTTTTGGCATCTGAGCTCGTCGAGGGTAAAATTATTGGACCATGACTGTTAGTAGATAAAGGGGGGATACTTGAACATTTGCTGTAAAGACGTGGTATTTTTTAAAAATTAGCTAGTGATACACGAAGAGCTCTAGTTTGTAGTTTTAACTAGACAGTACCAAGTGTAAAATTTGAAATCTTAGCCAGTGACGGTGAAGTTTCTTGGATTTTCTTGATGAAAAAATTTGAATATTGGCATCTTGGAGACTACATTTATACGAATCATAGTTATTAGTACCTGGAAATTTATGAAGATTGATCGTTGATCTTTCTTGCAGTTTTGTGGAATCTTAGTGAGTCATGTGGTAAAGTTCTCTCGTTGGAGGTTAGAAATGATGAGATCATGGCTGATAGTAGATGAGGACTCTTGAAAACGCGTTAGAAAGTGATATTTTATGAAATTGGTTGGCAAGAGATGGGAAACTCTGGTCCGTAGTTTCAACTAGACAGTAAAACATGTAAAAATTTTGGGAAACTTAACCATGCAGTGACAGTGAAAATGCATGAAGTTTCTTGGTGAAATTTCTTAGAGATACGTACATAAATATGCTCGGAGAATCTTGGAAATCGTTAGAGTGTCACTTTGCAATAAGATTAAATATATAGAAACCCCAGTGAAAGGTGGGAGATCTTTGAATCTTGGCTGGTAAATTATGAAAATTTTGGTATTACAGCGAGTAAGAGGTGAAAATTCACGGAATCGTAGACATCGAGACTTGCAAAATCTTGATTCGAATCAAAAGCTATGAAATCATAAGTAACATGAAGTGAATATTATGACAACGAAGAGAAATATAGGTAAAACTTGATGGATATTATGTTATAATAATGGATGGAAATATTTCGGCTTCTATGGAGTGTAAATTTATGGAATCGTAGCTAGTTTTAGGTAACCCTTCTTCAAATCTTAGCTAGTATTAAAAAAAGATTGAACTTTGAAGGAAATGAATGGTAACTGTAGGAAAAAAAGGGTTACTGTAGGTAAATTGATGAATGGTGATGGTCAGTGTTGTTGCAAGTTGCTAGGTGTTGCTGAGTGTTACTGTGTGCTGGTGCTGACTTTGGTGTTGTTGACTGATGATGATGATGATCTATGCTGCTGAAGTGCTGACTGATGGTGGGTGAAACTGAGTTTTGCTGGTTCATTTTTAAATGATGATGCTGACTGTTGCTGTGTATTGTTGAATTTTCCAAATGTTGCTACCTGTAGGTGGGCATTACTTGTGGGTGTTGCTGGAATAGGTGCTGGGCTCCTTGGATATTAGATATAAGTAATTTGAACCTTGGAAATTTGCTTGGAATCTTCGCTAGCTTCAGGGATAAAGTCTGAGAGTAATCACTAGTATTAGTTGAAGTGTATAGAAATTGGCTAATTTATGAACTACAATTAACGATATCTCAACTTGGCAGAGGTAAATAAATCGGAATCGAAGGTGATAAAAAAGTAAAATTCATGGAAATATGTTGAAAGAGGTGCGTTTTCTTAGAATTTTAGCAAGTGATGGATTGACCTTGGAATTTTGTAAGACTTGGGTCGAGTCTTGGAATCATCGGAGGTATGATGTGAAAATCCTTATAGGTTTGTGTATTTTTGAGTTCATTGTTATTGATTACATAAATGTAATTCCTAGAAATTCTTTCAGTTTCTTGGAATTTTTCCATGCGAGAGGTGAAATGTCTTGATATTCAGCTAAATGAAAACCTGTAAATTCTCGGAAATGAAACTTGTAGGAGCCGATCATTGTTGGAAAAATGGAATGAGTGAAAAGTCTCGGAATGATTGAGAATTTAAATCTTATGTTGGTGTAACTTTAATAATGACTATCTGTATTTTCATCCAGTTACATTTTATCTCAAATGCTGTAAAAGCTACTAATCATAGTGGTCGCACATGTGCAGATGATTGATGGAACGTGTAAAGAGTTATGATGTAGCGTTAACTGTTAGCAGGATTGAATGGTTAGTATGATGGTACTAATCTTGTGAGTTGGGTTTTCTCCCTTACTCAAGAATAATGTATGTTTCCTCAAATCCGTTGGTTCAAAATCTAAGTTGAAAAATAGTTGGTAGTAGTTAATTGAAAAAAAAATATCCAAGCTAGCTTATATTACAGATGTGTGTAAAATCCATAGAGGTGAAAAATACGTGAGCTAGAGTATGATGACGTGTATGAGCCATAAATAGTGCAAGTAAAACATTAATTTAGGTAGCAGTGAGTGTGTGAGTGGGTGTGTGTGTGTGTATCTGTGTATGTATTCATCCAAAAATTGATAAGTTCAACAGCATAGAGAATTTCTGTCATATTTGATTAAAATCCTGGTTATAAGCAGTCAAACGTTCAAAGAAAGGGGGGGAGGTGGGGTTTGAACCCTTAATTTACTATCATCGTTCGTTTGATCGAAATCTGATGATGATGGAAAGGTGAGAGATAACCTTAAAATAGTTTGAGGTACGGCTACACTTAAACCCTTGCAAAAGGTAGACTCATTGTTTTAACACAGTTTGACGTTTTACAAGCATAATTCTGTTTGATTAATCCGTAGACCAGCTTCCATTCATGGTGATGATAAATATTAAAAACATGGTGATTTGTCTCGATTAGCCTCGAGATTATTCTCGATTTGGCTTCAATTTGCATCGATTAGCATTTATTTGCGTCGATTAGCATTTATTTCCATCGATTTGCGTCGATTAGCATTGATTTGCATCGATTTGCCTTCGATTTGCATCGATTTGCATAGATTTGTCTTCGTTTCGCATTGATTAGCCTTGATTTGCCGTCGATTTGCATTGATTTGCGTCGATTTGGAATAGATTTGTATCAAATTGCGTCGATTAGAATTGATTTGCGTCGATTCGTCTTCGATTTGCCTTCGATTTGCATCGATTAGCATTAATTTGCGTCGATTAGCATTGATTTGCGTCGATTAGCATTGATTTGCCTTCGAATTGCAGCGAAGTTACGATAGTACATAATGAATGGATTGTCAATTGCGAAAGATAAATTAATAAGAAAGATTATCACTTTAATGCGATCGATGGTGTAGCGATGGGTGGTATTTAGACTGTGCGCATTTAATCCCATGTGAAAATCGTTATTTCACAAGAAAATGTGTAAATTCATGGGGGGATGCGCGAGTATGAGAGATGTAAAGCGTTAGAGAGGGGAGGGTGGGATGGTGAAGGTGTGGGGAAATTGTGTCCTGGAAGTATGTACGACGGTCATCGGGTTTTGATGTATGATATGCAATTCGATTTACCTGATGTTAATTGGAAGGCTCCATTTAAACAAATCTACGTTTAAGCGATAGTTTTAGTTAATTTCGGCTGGATTTTCATTTACTACAATGTGAGATAAGACCATAAGAGGGGTTTAAAAATTTGGTGAGTTAAAAGAGGTGAACGGTGCTGTATGCTTATAGCTGGAACGATCTTCTTCGATTTCAATGATATAATCACCGCGATGAATAGGCACTTCTTCGATTTTGACGAATGATTAAACACATGCATATACGCTTGCACACGTCGTAAATATTTCAGCTGGCGCCCATTTAAACACATGTAAAAAACGTTCTCTCACAAGATGTGTGAATAACTGAATGCTTTGGACTCACTCTTTCATCGGGATACATGATTCGTTTTAACATTCGACATTAGATCCTATTGATTGTCAGCGATCAGTATTATACTTGTGAGAAATAGCAATTTTGGTTTAAAACTATGCACATGGTAGTGTTTCGGTAGTTGTAAATTAATCAGAGTCGCGAGTAAGTACATACAAGATGTACGGTGTAGTCGCCATTTAAACGAACTTTTTTGAAATAAAACTTGTTTTTCATTCATTTCAATTTAGGGTGGTGGGGAGGGGAGGGGGGGGGAGGGAAACACGCATGGAGAGCTTGCGGTAGAGAGGTTCACAATCGCGTTACATCACGTTAAACAAGTGTAGAGATCAAAAATACATGTAAACCTGTGAAAAGTATCAATTTTCCGTTTAAAGTTTCGAAAAGTATCGATTTTTGTTTGAAGCTATGAGAAGTATCTATCTTTGGTTTAAGCTATGAGAAGTATCGACATTGATTTAAATCATTGAGAAGTATCTATTTTTATTTTAAAGCTTCGAAAAGTATCGATAATCGTTAAAAGCGAACAGAAGTATTGAGTTTGGTTTCAATCGATGAGTAGTGTCGATTTGTTTTAAAGCTATGAGATATAGCAATGTTGGTTAAGAGCTATGAGAAGTATGGGTTTCCATTTAAAAGTTATTTCCTGTGGATCGTCTATACTTTACGGCAAATTTTCAATCTCAGCTCATTTGACCAATTTTCCCGGGATTTTTTTTTTTTCCCGTTAAAACCGTGAATCTTTTAATTTTGAGTAATTCCAACTTTCGTCACCACTTTTCCCGTAGATTGTCTATACTTTACGGCAAATTTTCAATCTCAGCTCATTTGACCAATTTCCAGGGATTAATTTTTTTTTCCCGTTAAAACCGGGGAAACTTTTTAAATTTTTAGTATTTCCAACTTTCGTCACAACTTTTCCTGTGGATCGTCTATACTTTACGGCAAATTTTCAATCTCAGCTCATTTGACCAATTTCCAGGGATTTTTTTTTGTCCCGTTAAAACCGCGAATCTTTTTAAATTTTTAGTATTTCCAACTTTCGTCACCACTTTTCCTGTAGATTGTCTATACTTTACAGCAAATTTTCAACCTCAGCTCATTTGACCAATTTCCAGGGATTTTTTTTGTCCCGTTAAAACCGTGAATCTTTTAGTTTTGAGTATTTCCAACTTTCGTCACCACTTTTCCTGTGGATCGTCTATACTTTACGGCAAATTTTCAACCTCAGCTCATTTGACCAATTTCCAGGGATTTTTTTTTTGTCCCGTTAAAACCGTGAATCTTTTAATTTTTAGTATTTCCAACTTTCGTCACCACTTTTCCTTTTGGGTCGTCTATACTTTACGGCAAATTTTCAATCTCCTCATTTGACCAATTTCCAGGGATTTTTTTTTTTTTTTTGTCCCGTTAAAAACCCTGAATCTTTTAGTTTTTAGTATTTCCAACTTTCGTCACCACTTTTTCCCGTGGATCGTCTATACTTTACAGCAAATTTTCAATCTCAGCTCTTTTACCAATTTCCAGGGGTTTTTTTTTTTTTCCCGTTAAAACCGTGAATCTTTTTGTTTTTAGTATTTCCAACTTTCGTCACAACTTTTCCTGTGGATCGTCTATACTTTACGGCAAATTTTCAATCTCAGCTCATTTGACCAATTCCAGGGATTTTTTTTTGTCCCGTTAAAACCGTGAATCTTTTAATTTTGAGTATTTCCAACTTTCGTCACAACTTTTCCTGTGGATCGTCTATACTTTACAGCAAAATTTTTAACCTCAGCTCATTTGACCAATTTTCCCGGGATTTTTTTTTTTTTTTCCCGTTAAAACCGCGAATCTTTAATTTTGAGTATTTCCAACTTTCGTCACCACTTTTTCCCGTAGATTGTCTATACTTTACGGCAAATTTTCAATCTCAGCTCATTTGACCAATTTCCAGGGTTTTTTTTTGTCCCGTTAAAACCGTGAATCTTTTAATTTTGAGTATTTCCAACTTTCGTCACAACTTTTCCTGTGGATCGTCTATACTTTACAGCAAATTTTTAATCTCAGCTCATTTGACCAAATTTTCCCGGGGTTTTTTTTTGTCCCGTTAAAACCGTGAATCTTTTAGTTTTGAGTATTTCCAACTTTCGGCACCACTTTTCCAGTGGATCGTCTACACTTTGCGGCAAATTTTTAATCTCAGCTCATTTGATCAAATTTCCCCCCGATTTTCCCCCCATGCAGATCGGTTCCTTAGATTGTTCGTCTTCATTCGTTCGAGTGTTTGTCACTTAATTTAATAGAAAAGTGGAAAGATAATCTTAAATCATCTAAAATCAGGGTGAAATGACTGTAAAATTATAAGATTAGACATATGTGGAGATATAGTTTAGCGCGTAAGCTTGTACGAGACGTAGTATGAGGGTAGAGAGGAGAATTCAGGTGATGGAAGGTGATGAGAGTGTGAAATGCTGTTTATGATCATTTAAATTAATGCAAAAGATCGAAGTGCCATATACACCCATGAAAAAGATCGAAGTTGGCGTGTCTGACCGTAGCGCACTATCGAACATTGTTTCAACGCTGTTTGTCTTTTTACAATTGTAATTCGAAGCTGTTGATTGATCATATTGTCATAAACCTGTGTTTGCATACGCTTACACAATATTACATAGTAAGTGGGTCAAATGCCTGCTCACATGTAGATGAATGGATCAATTAATTGCTCATATGATATATTTAAAGTGATATATATTTTAGCATGTGATTGGTGTACAGCACGTAACATTGTTCCATAGTTGAAGGGGTTGTGAGGGGGGGGGGGGTAGGTGGAGTGAGTGTAAAATGCTGATCATTTAAATCCATGCAAAAACATGCGTAACTGCTCGGGGACTTTCGAAAAAAGGTCTAATCGCGGACTAATCCCGCTTCCATCAGGACCCAATGATTGTCAACGAACGACATCAATTCAATCATTTTTTTGAATATTCATTGGCATGTATTAGGACAATGCATAGCAATGGCGTCCACACTTGTAAAAATTTCCCCCTCTCCCATCAGGACTCAATGATTGTCAACGAATGATCATCAATTCAATCATTTTTTTTAATATTCATTGGCATGTATTAGGGCAATGCATAGCGATGGCTTCCACATTTGTGTATTCCCCATAAGGATGTGTGTATAAGGCTCTCCCATAAGACGCGTGTATAAGGATTCTCCCATAAGACGCGTGTATAAGCATTCTCCCATAAGACGCGTGTATAAGGGTTCTCCCATAAGACGCGTGTAAAATTCGGGCCAATATCCCCATCACCCCTCTACTGCTAAACTTCGAAATCATGATGGTAGACCAAAAAAAAGAAGGAAACCTATTTGGGCCCTCAAAAGGGGAAAAAAATCGAGAGGCTTTTTGACTTTGTGAATCTCCCCCATATTCAATTAGTTAAAACCCCAAAGGTTTTAGATTAAAAAGGTATGCTCATCGACTTCGCGCTACAAAATTTAGAGACGCGCAGTTCAAAATCACTGCAGGGAAGATGGCCGACAAAAGCAGAAAACATATACTCTTTGCAGAATACATTGGGTTTTTTTCTGCTTTCCTGCAGAGGGCAGGCCAATGTTTTCTGCAAAGAGTATACTTTTTCTGCTTTTGTCGGCCATTTTGCCTGCAGTGATTTTGAACTGCGCGCCACTGAGATTGTGGCGCGAAATCAGATGAGATACCTATTTAATTGAGTTAAACCATTGTTTTTGCCAGCATTTAGACTATCGAATGTGTCGAGGGGATACTTGGTAAAGGAGTCTTACTTTCCGATATATACATACATGGACTATCAGCAAACTCACAATCAGCCTGTTTACCAGTCTTTTCTTTACTGATTCAAACATCAGCTCGCAGAAGTCATCAAATATACTTTCTATCACCCACCGACTGTCACTGTATACTTAAATGTATACATTTGAATGATCAAAAGGGCACGTTGGATGTTTGATTTCTTCACTCTCTACAATAGAGTCCCTATATATGAAAGAGTCAAGACACGTGAACAGAAGTGAAGAAGAAGAAGGTGTCTGAGGAGCCTGGAGGCGCGCCTCTTGTTTACATTTTTATCCAACGATCTTCCCCCAAAGATTACTTATACATGTATTCGTGTGTAAGTAATCTTTTTTAGGTCAACCTAACCTCCAATACCCGTTTGGCTTCACTACCTGTTTTAAAGTAATGCGTGAATTTTATTCTGTTCTGAACATATTTTCACCAATTTCTAATTCAAATTTCATCAGTACAAGATAAAAATGCCGAAAGTTTCCTCAAAGCTGGGCAGCAGTGAAGATGGTTCCATGAAGATGTAAACAAGAGGCGCGCCTCCAGGCTTCATAGACCCCTTCTTCTTCTTCACTTTTCAGCAGCCAATCAGAGATGAAACCTCGAATGGCGAGACTCTTTCATACATAGGGAATCTACTCTACAACCGCTCCTAAGTTGAGTGGGGGGTAACAGGGACTCGATCAAGTTGGCGAAAAGTCGGATTTGACTTGAACTATAGCACATCCTTACTTCTTGCTGACAGAACGGCATCGCCGACCCTCAATCCAAGCTGTAATGTGGCTCAAGCTCGATCTGAAGCGAATTTTCGCGATCGAACATCATTCACCGCCATTCGATGGATTTGCATTACCTTTTGATGATATTCGATTATTTCGTTGCGGTCTCACCGGAGAACGTTGATATCTAACAATTGGAAATATCGAATTCACCCCCGGAAGTGACTACGATTTCGAATTGTAATAATAATAATAATAATAATAATTCTTTATTCATAATTCAGATGTGTTTGAACATGGAATAGTGTCAAAGAGCATACACAAGTAAAGTAAAGTAAAAAAAAAAAAAAAAAAAAAAAGTAAGGGATCGTACATTTTCTTTCACAGAGGAAACAGGAAGTTGGAAATCATCTATTGAATAAAGGGATTTGGAAATTTAGATATTTTTACATTCTCTTTTGAATATATTTAACGAGGACTCAATTTGAAGGCTTTTGGGGAGCTTGCAGAAATATTTGAGTCCATCAGTGGACATTAAAAGGTATTTATCCCATTTTGAATTTTGCCGAATGCTTCTTAATTTGTCCTTGTTTCTGGTATTATACTCATGGAAGTCGCTGTTTGGTTTTAATATGTACTTATTTTGAAAGAAAAAGAGCAGCAACAGCAACATTGATGCAACAGGTGTCAAACATCTTACTTTCTCGCCTTATGTTGACTCCTTCTACCACGATGCTTTCGGAAATGACGAACTTATCGATAGTTTATTCTACAGATCATGCTTAGAATTCCTGTTTCTATAAGACAAATATAACTTTAGCATTTAAAACGCTAATTTTTTCGTTCAAAATGGCCATGCCTTTCAGAGCTGATTTAGAGGTTATGTACTTTATTTTAGAATATTACTATCGCAATTTTCATATATTTTGCATCTGAGGCTCTTTCACTCATGCATGATGTCAACTCATGACTCTTAAACATGCGCATAATAGGTGATGTCAACAAAACCCCCCTTGTGACCCCTCTATCGATTCAGCTTGGCGAATGAAGTCGATCGCCCTCAAGGGTTTCCTCATTCGCAGTTTTAATTTCAATCAGAATACCATTCAAAAGTTTATTCTGAACTCTCATAGAGTAGATATTTCATCAATTAGAGGCATGAATTTATTAGAGTCCCTTGATGGAAATATTGTATAGGGAGTACCGACACGACGCTTTATGCATTTTGACAGGAGTCGATTTAGTCGACTCCCTGAACGAATTCGAAGGTTAAGTTCGACAGTGGACCAGTGGTGGACTGGCGGATTTGCCGGCATTCCGGTCCGTTCCCATACGTTCCTCTACGAATCGACTCCTTTCGTGTGGAGCCTTCGATGTCGTCGACTCCTGCTCGACTCCGTGAGAGCCTAAAACCAACGACCAATCACAACTCGTTGAGCTCGTGTCGGTACTCCCTATACAATATTTCCATCAAGGGACTCTAGAATTTATAATCATCAATTTTTGCAGTGAATTGATAATCGATCGCGAAAGTTTGCTGCTCAGGTAAGTTGACTGATGCTCATTGGTTGAACTAGGTAGATGTTCAACTTGATTCGGGCCCCTGACTTTTCGACCACACTGTATGTTTCATATGAACATACATATATTTACGTAGTGCATTACATTATACCTACATTACGCTCATACAATCAGTTGAACTGATGACAGTGCTTTGGGGCGTCGCGTTTCAAGTCAGTGAATTGCCGGTAATTTCGTTTTCGCATTGTTTCTCCCCCCCCCCCCCAACCCGTCTCCCGTACTATGTAGGTATTTAAGTGGTAAGTGGTAGATGGGGGGAGGGGAGGGTGTCGAAAGACATCATTCATCCTTTCTTTCTTTTACAGTTTACAATTCTTCTCCCGCCCTTCCAAATCATCATGAGATAGACATGAAATCAGGTTCCAAATATCATGTTGAGGTTTTTTTTTTTACGATTTTTAATTGGAACTTTTACCAGGGCCTGCAGCTTTCTGTACGATGAATCATACTTTTCTAAGCATTTGGGACTTCTCCATAGTGAGGCACTCATTTTACCGCCACACGTAGGAGTATTTACCCCAAAAACAGCTGGCCAAAAATATTTGCGTGTTCTTGAATATTTGAAAATCGATTTTGGTTAATTTTCCAATTTAAACTGAAAACTACTATTGTACGGTTTATGGTTGGAAAAGCCGTAAAAATTAAGAATTTTGGCTCAAACCAAAGGTCGATAGCTCATTCTTTTGCCGGGTTATTGACGCTTATTTCATAAAAAAGGCTTGACTTTAACATGTTTTTTTTTTTTTTTTTTTTTTTTTAAAAAGGGGCAATTTCTTGGAATTTTTGACTGTTGGATCAGTTGCCTAAAAGGGTCTCCTCTAACCCCCTTGTTTTAGTTGTGCCCGGTTTTGCCCGGAACGTATTCAAAATTGACTTTTTTTAAAAAGATAGAGCCTAAAATTAGAGATTTTTTTCATGTCCATTTTAAATTAGATTTAAAAGGGTCAAAAATGCACGGAAAAAGAAATTGTTGCCACCAAAATGAAGCACATACCATCTAAAACAACGTCCATAATCGCTGAAATGTTTGGATGCACCAACGCTTGTCCTTGATGGAAAATGTTGACTGATTAGTAACAGCACTTCGGGCGGTGAACAACCGCAGGTGCGTCGAGCGCTCAGTTCCATGTTGTCCCCTAAACAGTAGATAAACGTAGATGTTCCGACGCATCTATTACGCAATAGAGCGGTTACTTACCTCTCAAAAACCATCAATAGTTTGTTTTTTGGACGACTTTTCAATTTTCCGTTTTTGGCCAGGTTTTCGGGTCAAATACTCCTACGTGCGCCATCTTGGAATTATATCAATTTTTGAACTTTCTGATGCTTCCAACAGAGTTATTTTCAAGTAGCGAAAAGTTCGCAACAGACTCATTCTCATTATATCTCTTTTAACCGTAAAACACAGCAAGACCTTTGACAAGAATGTCAACAAATGTGCAAAATCGCATCCATTGTCGGCGCCCTTGATTTCACTCGTCTTAACTCTCTACACATAAGGGGATTCTACACCAGGGTATATCTTCGGAAGAGCTTAGCCGAATTTTCGCAATCAAATATCATAAACAATACCAACCTAACTACATATTCGAGGAAACTCAATTGCGTTTTTAGATGTGTTTTCGGGGCATCGATGGTATCAATTTGATTTCGAATTCACCTCCGGACTTGAATTCAAAATCGAATTGATGCCGTCGATAACTGAAGACACCGAAAAAGTTCGAAAAACACGATCCAGTTTCGTGTCATCCTCTGTTGTCATGCATAGGTTGGCAATGGTATAGTCGAATTTAGTCGAATATATTCGTCGCAAAAATTCGCCTCATATCTCATTATTTTATCCACATCAGCTTCTCATTGGCTGAGAGATTCCCATCAAACCGTCTCTTTCCATTCAACCGCTTATGTGTCTACATCGTCCGTTTCGGCAACGCCCGCCCTCTTCTCCCCTCCCCCCCCCCCCCAAAAAGACATCCCACCACCAACCAGCCCTCCATGTTAGAATTGTTAACCTCCATTAACTCGGCACTCTCTGTGTACACTCTGCTCCTCTCTGTGTATGTGGTGTCGAGCATAGAAGCTGCATGCATTTTATCTTCCGCTGTTTAATTGTTTCGCTCCCCCCTCCCCCCCCCTCCCCCTCCCCCCCTCCCCCTCCCCCCTCCCCTCCCCCCCCTCCCCCTCCCCCCTCCCCACCACCCTCCCAAGGATCTAACCCCCGTTACCCCATGCGCTTCGCCTCAGCGAGTCGACAGTGTTGCCATTCTGCGCATAATCACACAAATTGCCCCAATTCAACTCAATGTTACATTTTTTGAATTTCCCGCCGAAATCGGCAACACTCCCGAGTCGCAGCTTCCCTTGCACCCGTCGCGCGCGTTCATTGCGTCTATGCACATATACATATATACACGCATAGCCGTATCCAGGATATGTCTTGCTCTCTCTTAGCTCATTTGAATGCATGCGTTAGAAAAGGACAGAAACAGGGGTTGAAGTCACGTGACAGCCCATATATTCATTCTTTTCTAACGCATATGTTCAATTGAGCTAAGAGAGAGAAAGACAAATTCCTGGCTGAGGCTGAGCACATATACATATACATATCCCTGCTCCTTCTGTAATCCTCATCCCCCTTACCCCCCCCCCCCCCCCCCCACTCATCACCCACACTGCGATCCCTTCCGCGGTCCCCTTGACGCCGCGAAGTGCACCCGTTGGCGGTGGTATGAGAGGGGGTGGGGGTGGGAGGCTCAATCATTTTCCATATCCCGGATCAGAGTTTCAATTACTGGCTTTGCCGCGGAAACTTTTCCTTGTTTGTTAATCGGTGTCGCGTCGAAAGCGGAGCGGGGGAGGGGAAGGGGGCGCAGATTTCTCTCTCTTCTCCGTCGGCCTTTTTTACATTGCCGTGTAAGCGGAGAAGCTGCAGTGATGCAACGATGCTAAAATTACTCGCATAAAAAAAAAAAAAAAAAAAAAAAAAATGCTCGGCGAGATGCAGTGCTGCCACTCTGCCAGGTTGAAAGTTTAAAAACTTCTCCTGTATACCAAAGGGTCTATGGTAAACTAGAGTCCTGATATGTCGATAGTTAAGACTAGTGAAACCATGGGATCGACACCGCTATTGGTTGCGTTCTTTCACATTTGTGTACTATCGACGTATTAAAGATGGTCGAGATTTTCACGAGCTAAGTTTCGCCTTCAAGGTTCCGGTTCGGCCACTCTTCATACTCCTCATACCTTGCAGGCGGGAGGCCAGTGCGGTGCGGGTGGGGTGGGAGATCCGTTGCAGATCAATCCCACACTCATGCACACGTATAACTGCGGCAATGGTCGCTTGAAGTCCATTGATGAAGGTACTGTGCACTGTACAGGGTGTACCAGACCACCTAGATAGGGCATTTTTCTCGAAAACTGTACTGAACCAAATAATTTGAAACAAAAAAGGTCAGAGAGGGAGTTGAACTCAATTTTTTTCAATTTTGATAGTTTCAAAAGCTCCCGACTGTCCCTCGGGCGGTAATTTTGGGGGGGGGGGGGGAGTTCGATGCAACCCGCGTTGCTCGGACATTGATAAAACGTGGTATTACCTTCCTTTTCTTTTGTTTTCTCAAAATCGAAAAAGATTCGGGCTTACAGTAATGTGGATTGCGTCACATCATCGTATACGCAGGACTTAAGGCACTGCTTCTACATTTATACTCAAGATTCGGAGGGTTTTCAAACGGTTGGTGAAGAGTGGTAAAGAACAGTTTTTTTCTTTTTTTTTTTTTCAAAAATCAAGGGTAATTTTCTGTAATTGGGCTCTCGCAAACTTTTGCTGTGAGCAAACGAATAGTCCAAAGTGATGTAGAGACCAGCAAAAATCACACAAATCACACCGAGAAAGTCTAAATTCAGTAATAAACTCACATAACTGCTACAACGGTAAGTTTGTAATGGCGGCTCAACGCAGCGCAGGAATCATGGGAGATTCCTGTTTATTATGTCACTTTTTCTCCAGAAACACAGAGATATGTCTCAATTTAGATAGGAATCTCCCATGATACCTGCGTCTATCCGCCGTTAAGCCCGAACTTGAGAGTGAATTTCGTGATTTTTCAGTGTACTTATAATTGCCATTTTTACAGGTTTTTATGCAAGAATCAACTCTTCAATCCCGTGTGGAAAAAGTTCGCAAGAGCTCCATAGTCAAATGTCCATCTCGTAGTAGTAAAAATATGCTTATCTTCCGTGTGTATGCTTTGGATTTCGATCTGCTTCCGGTAAAAAAAAAATGTATTCCTCCGTATGATACCTCCGTATGAAGTGCATCTTAATAGTGTAAGGTCGTATGCAAAGTTTGGTATTTTTATCTGCAACCGTTCAAAAGTTAGATGGGGATAGTGTAGTGATGTATCCCCTATAGCAAAAGTTTGCAAGAGCCCCATTATACAACAGTAAAGTGACTGAAAATAAAATTTAATTTTTCAAATCAGCGTAGATCACACTTAAATTGTAGTTTGCGAAAACTGCGCGCTTCCCGAGTACAAAATGTACTATCGACGAATTAAAGATTATCTCGAGACTCTCATACATTTTCAGTGATGGGTGTGAGTGTAGGACTGATCTGAAACGGCTTTGCCGCCTAACCCGCACTGGCCTCTTGCCTGCAAAGTGTGAGGAGTATGAAAAGTGGCCGAACCAGAACCTTAAAGGTGAAACTTACTATCTCGTGAAAATCTCGCGACAATCTTTAATTCGTCGATAGTACCTACTCGAACGATCGGATCGAATACTCAGAGTTCTCGGAAGTTCAACCTCGGTACTTGAATCCAATTTTCCCATTGGAGCTCTTGCAAACTTTTGCTGTGAGCAAATGAATAGTCTAATCTGGAGTAAAAACCATCAAAAATCACGAAAATCACACGAAAAAATCTCAAACTCGGTGATAAACTCACGTTCACGTAACTGCCTTCATCGGCGGATGCAAGGAATTGTCTTTCTCTCTCTCCTTCCATTTGAACTTCTCCATTAGAAAAGGACAGCAGAGGGGGCCATCACGTGACTTTGGCCCCCTCTTCTGTCCTTTTCTAACGCACGTTTTTAAATAGGAGGAGAAAGAGATAGACAATTTCCTGTATCCGCCCATGACTGCCTTAACGACACGATTGTAATGGCAATTCAACGCAGGTATATGCATGGGAGTTGTCTTATTTGTCACTTTCTCTGCGGAAACACATAGATATGTCTCAATTTAGATAGGAATCTTGCATGACACCTGCGTCTCTCCACCACTATAAGCCCAATTTTGAGAGTGAATTTTGTGATTTTTCAGTGTACTCATCATTGTCATTTTTACAGGTTTTTATACGTAAGAACCAACTCTTCAATCCCATGTAGCAGAAAAGCGTCTTCTTTTATCCACCGGTTGTTCCATTATTTATTGCTATTATTTCAACCAACCCGTTCTTTTATCCACCGGTGGTTTCATAATAGAAACCGCGTTTGTCAACCAACTCGTTTTTTTTATCCACCAAGTGACAACCGGTAACTACCGAGAATCACCGCCGAATTCAGCGGTGATTCCCGGTTGTTCGTGCTAAATTACCCGCGAGTTTATGAATGTAGAATGTGTGTTCTATTTGGTAAGCTGTGTTATTGATCGAATCGTGAATCTCGAGTCTGAACAGTAATATCGTAACGCATGTTTTCCGTACATACAACAATTTTTACTGTAAATAATTAGTTATTTCATGTGTTAATTATTGTTTCATTTGAACAAAAACAAAACCCAACAAAACAAACAACCAACTGCAACCAGCTCGTTCTTTTATCCACCGGTGGTTCATGGTAGATGTCGTCATATAATAGAACCGAGACTTACCGGTGGAAAAACAACCGGTGGCAGAGCTACCGATTTGCGTAGATTTAATGACATTTTGAAATCCACCGAAGATTCCACCGGTTGAGAAAAGATTACAGAGTTTAGTTTAGAGTATGTCTGTAATGCAGGAAAATACTAGCGTCTTTTATCTTTTCTCAACCGGTATATTTGAATTAATTAACGGCGTTTCCACCTATTGAGAAAAGATTGCAGATCAGAGTATTTTCGTGCGTTACAGTCATACTCTGAACTAAACTCTGTAATCTTTTCTCAATCAGTGGATTCTTCGGTGAATTTCAAAATGTCATTAAATCTACGCAAATCGGCAGCTCTGACCGGTGGATACAAGAAGACGCTCGAAGTTTGCAAGAGCCCGATTCAGCCACCCGGAATGTCATCACGAAAGCTACGTCTGATTTGGCAACAGTGGAGATTGCAAGGAGAAGCGCGGCTTTTGAATTTGATTTTTGTTGTTTCTTCGTTGGAATGAGGAGTGGGACGACCGCCTCGCGTCGGACGGCGGCGCTCACAGCTTGCGAGCTGAGTCATTGACTCACGATGAAAAGCTCTTTTGACAGAGAGACAGAAATAAGAGAGAGGGAGAGAGAGAGAGGGAGGATGAGAGAGAGAGAGAGAGAGAGCTGGAATGAGAGAATGAGAGAGCGAGAGAGAAGAGACCGAATCGATTAACGCTCGATATTAATTAAAGTGCGGTTTATCAAGCTGCTCCTGAGCATTTCTTGCGGATTTTATCCTCTCTTTTGTTCCTCATCCTTCATCTAATATTCCAGGGGACATTTCTTTCGCCTCAACAATAGGATGTAATTACGGGGATGTTTCTCAAACGTCCAATCTTCTTCACGGAGAGCGCGGCCGGCTCGTGAATCAAAGGCTGGTCAGTTTCATTAGTACGCTTAATTGCGCCGAGGGAAAATTTCTCCTTGAAAACGGCGAGAAATCTGATACAAACGTTCTGAAAAAAAAATTCTGGCGACGGCGACGGAGGCTCGAGCAATTTGGCAACAATGTTGTAACTATTTGATTTTGTGTTAAAAAAAAAAAAAAAAAAAAAAAAAAAAAGATTAGATAGTAAAGCACTGCTTCACCAACAATCGATTGTTGAACATAGATTCAAATAAAGGACAAACATTGTTGCCAAATTGCACGAGCCGCCCCTGAATTTTGGCATTGTTAAGGAACATTTTCGAATAATCCAGATTCCGGCCTTTTCAGCCGGAGTATTCGTGTTAAGAAGAGACCATAGAATTTCTGGTGACAGGGTGTCGAACAATTTTTGGTTTAAAAATGATGTGTTGGGGTTTTTTTTCATAATGAATGGAATCACCAAACCTGGCAAGAATAACCATTCATCTGGCAAAAAATTTCGTTGAGCGTTTTTAACTATCTCTCGCACTCTCAGATGATGTAACCCCCATATGTGTACTGCTATTTCACTCTCATCGCTAATATCGTAAACAGAAACATTTTTTGTGAAACTTCTGGCGGATTTTAATTTCTCGAGTCATTTTTTAATGCGATTTTGATATTTAAATGTAAAGGAAGAAAGCCCAAGGCCCTGTGTATACGAATGTCGACGCTAGAAAGAGACGACTATGCATGAGGGTCACGGAATAACGGGAGAGTGAGTGAGATAGATTGGAACGCTAAACTAGTTTTGTCACAGAGCTGATTGTGACTAATGAGTGCAATGTTGTGATCTCTAGCTAACCGTTGACTATAACCAACTATAGCAAGGGTGGCTCCTCTAATGGGGCTTTTGCAAACTTTTTCTATAAGCAAATAAATGGTACAATCTGGTGTAATAACCAGCGAAAATCACAAAAATTACAATAAGAAAGTCTAAAATTCTGTAATAAACTCAAATAACTGCTTGAATGGCAAGATCGTAATGGCGGTTCAACGCAAGTATCATGGGCGATTCCTATCTATTATGTCACTTTCTCTACGGAAACACAGAGATAGGTCTCAATGGGGCAGTTGCAAGGGTCTGAAATGTTGTATTTTTTAAAGAGAAAATGAAAGTACTAGATGAGTTGAGGACAAAGATGCCTTTGGTTTCTAATTAAGTTCCATTGTTCCGGAGATGAGATTTTGGCCCAATATACATTGTTTAAAATGGGAATTCCGCGTACTGAGGTCACTACGCACACGATTTTTTACAACTTAACACGTGTGTATCTCCAAGACTGGGAAACTTAGGGAAAAACCAAAGGCACCATAGTTCTCAGCTCATCGAATATACTATTATTTTCTTTATAAAAAACAAAAAAATTCAGACCCTTGCAACTGCCCCCATTTTAGATAGGAGTCTCCCATGATACCTGCGTCTTTCCGCCATTAAACCTGATTCTGAGAGTGAATTTTTTGAATTTTAGATGTACCCATCGTCATTTTTACGGGTTTTTATGCAATAATCAACTCTTCAATCCCCTACTGCAAAAGTTTGCAAGAGCCTCATTCAGCAAACACGCTGTTAGCCAGTCGAACCCATGCAAACAGATTAATTATTAATTTAGCGACTATTTGCATTCTAATTTTGCCATTTAAACGCATCTAAAAATATCGATTTCTTCGAGGCTCAGTGAGCCTCTCACAGATCGATTACTCTACATTAGTTTTAAAAATGGGGTCAATCCGTTGGTGCATGATTGAGCGATACGCCATAACACCCTAAACTGCAATAGACCCTAGTGGCGAGGCGTGCGATTTGGCAACGTTCCTATTTCCCGTTTAAACACACAAGAAAGATCGAAGTTCTTGGTCATCGCCGATGACTGAACCGTTCGACTTTATTGGTGAATTTAAATGGAGAAAATACTTTGTTGCCAAGTTTCACGCCTCGCCACTGATAGACCCACTATCAAACGACTATAACACCACGGTCTCTAAGTTTCCACTGTGCTGCAATATCATAGGAGCGTGCTTTGAGGGGGGGGGGGGGGGGAAGGGGCCTGATACTCGGTTCCAGTCGAGTAAACATCTCCACACGATATGAAAAGGCTTTCGGCTCGCTTCGCGGGTGTATAATGTCACCGTGTCATGCTTTAGCGAGTATATTATAGTTAGCAAAACAGAGGAGGAGAGTATACATATAGTCATATATACTATATATAAGGAGTACCAGAAAACTATAAGCTCACTCAACCCCCCCCCTCCCCCCGCGCTATTGTTTCAGCCCCCTTCCCCCCATAGTTCCGCCAGCCGCGCCCTCTCGATTCCCCGTTCTGACGTCGGCTTCGCGTCGTCGGCGCTGTAATGATTAGTACCGTTTTATGAGTTACGATCGTCATTAAAATTAAATTCGCCCTGGTCATGTTTCGAATGGCGATGGGGGAGGGAGGGTGAAAGGAGAGTCGTTAGACGGAGGGGGGAGGGCAGGGAAGAGGGCACGAAGAGGGTGGGAAAGGGGGGCTCAGAGAACTCCAGCTTTCTTGCCTGGACGGAGTGTGCGAAAGTGCACGGGTTGTGTGTGTGTGTGTGTGTGTGTGGGGAGGGGGGAGGGGGTGTCTCAGACCGCGGTAATGATGATTAACCGAAAACCGGGGTTTTAAAAATGGGACACCCGAATGATGTACGAATATTTTTAAAGAATACAAAAAATTAAAAAAAAAAAAAAAAAAAAAAAAAAAAAAAAAAAAAAAAAAAAAAAAAAAAAAAAAAAAAAAAAATAAAAACTGCTGTATTTTCTGAGTAAATTTGGTACAGTTACGAAATTGAAAACATTTTGGAAACGTTTGGGCTGTAGCATTCCAAATAGTCAATTCATTGCGTAAAGATATATTAGACTATTATTATCAAAATTAGGTTTTTATACTATGTAAAGATATTTAAGACATACTTTTTACAGATCTTAAAGGTATACAAACTGCTGTATTTTCTGAGTAAATTTGGTACAGTTTCGCAATTGAAAACATTTTGAAAACGATTGGGCTGTAGCATTCTAAATAGTCAATTCATTGCGTAAAGATATATTAGACTATTATTATCAAAATTAGGTTTTTATACTATGTAAAGATATTCAAGACATAATTCTTACAGATCTTAAAGGTATAATAAGAACTTTAAAAATAATATCAACTATTTCTCAGTTTCATCATTAAATGCTAATCTTCAGAGCTCTATGAAAAAAAAAAAAAACACTTACGCTTTTTCGAAATATCACTGCTGGTAAACATAAGCATAAACTGAAAATAAAATTTAGACGGGAAATTATAATTTTTGTCAGCGTTCCCCCTGATTCCCATTTTCCCATCTGTTTAAAGATCACGGTTTCATCGACCCGAGGGATAACATTACCGTAAAATTTTTAGATGGTTTTGGGATTTCAAAAAATGTTGAATGAAATACTGTCTTAACTTTTTTAGATCTTCTAACCATCTCCGATATTCACCTCTGAATTTTGAAACGCAAAAGCATATATTGTTGAACGACGAAGGAAGAAATTTTCCCGAAATGTACGCGTAAAATCCAAGCTTATGCTGAATGAATTTTAATCAGGTGAGTAATTCAAGGAGGTTTTTCAGATATAAGAACCGAGAAATATTAACAATATTTTACAAATTCCGAGAATTTTGCTGACTTTTTCGGAATACTTGAAAAGATTTCAACCATCCCGAGTTTTCCAAACGCGTAACCACATACGCTTTAAAAGTAATTTCAACTCGTTCCAAAATAATTTATAAAAGAAAGCATGGTGATAGTATAAATATCCAAAATCATTACCACTCGAGCAAACTGATCAACTGCAGATTTGTCAGTTTATCTGTTTCCCGACAGATTCGCACTTCTGTGAGTTGACAAGAATGGGTGGGGGGGGGTGTACGGAGGAAAATGAGCCATGGAGTTGGAGTAAGGAGAAGAAGAAGAAAGTGTAAACATAAATCAACGAAACCTGTCGGGGCTCCTCAAAATTAATTGCAACACCCCCTCTCACCCCCCAACCATATCCCCCCTCCAACCGACTGGTACTCTCAGTCCCTCAACCTCTTTTCATGGAGTGCTTCATGTTCCGCGACTCCTTTACTCGACCCCCCCCTCCCACCATTTTCCCATTCTGCTCCCTTCCTCTATCCCTCGAGATGCTTTGGAGAAAATATTCAATTTCTCCTTTTTCGGCGGCGCGCGCTCAGAAAATGATACATAGTTAACTTGTGTCAAGCGATAAGCCAACCCCCCTCTCCCCCTCCCTCTACCATCCCTCTCCCCTTCCGTTACCCCCCACCCCGTAGCTTTGCTTAATCGTGTTGCGTGTTACATGGTATAAGAGGACAAATAGTCATCGGTGCGATCAAATTTTCAGGGTTGATAAATCAATCAAACTCTCGCCCTGTAACAGCGACATCTCAACAAGGACACGTCAACTTTGTTTTAAATTTTTTCGAACAGGGTCTGTTGCGAATTTTTGCGTGAGGATTTGAGTGTTGATTCTTGAAACGGTGTAAGAATAATTTATTAAGATAAAATTTAGAGTAACTTTAAATTACACATTTTGTATTTATTTTTTATTTAACATATTTTTTAGCTTATAAGTATTTTTATTAATTGTACCTAACTAAAATTAGCTCCAATATTCCTGAACAGCAAACAATAAATCATTGGCAAGTCAGTTTATATTTTCTTATAATTCGTCTAATTGACGGTTTTAGAGCGAAGTCAACATTCAGCAAACAATCACAACAGTGCACGGTCGCACTCAGCTGCGACAAAACTCTTGTAGCGTTCCAAAATATCTCACTTTCTCTCTCGCGACTCTATCTCTTTCTAGTGTTACAAATCGTATTAAAATGACCCTAGAAATTTAATTCTGCCAGAATAGTTCAGAGCAAAAGTCTCTGTAAACGAATTTTGCCATGGGAGTGAGATAACAATACATGGGGGTTACGGAAGGTTATAGATTAACGAGGTATGCTGACTTCGCGCAACAAATTTAGTGGCGCGCAGATCAAAAGCACTGGAGGCAAGATGACCGTCAAAAGCAGAAAATGTATACTCTTTGCAGAAAACATTGAGCTGCACTCTGCAAGAAAGCAGAAAACAACCCAATGTTTTCGTTTTTTGCTTTTGTCGGCCATCTTGCCTGCAGTGATTTTGAACTGCGCGCCACCGATTTTGTGGCGCGAAGTCAGATGAGCACAATGAGCTATAACTTTAGAGTGGCAGCGGGCTGGTCCACCTTGTGCCACTCAGGGTAGAAGGAATCCCGGGAAAAAGCGGAATTTGGACGGCAGATTCCAAGGTTTGAGATTAAATTTTGTAGGTCGTTCGGAATTTGGCGGGAATTTGGACGGCAGATTCCAAGGTTTGAGGTTAATTTTTGCAGGTCGTTTCCGGCGATGCCCGAGTTTGTTTACGAAACGACCGGAAACAACCTACAAAATTTGACCTCAAAATCGATTTTTACGGCAAGATGGCGGCGCCCTAGGTGACAACAATGAACCAGCGGAACGTCCCTTGATGTGCCACTCTAAAGTTATAGCTCATTGGATGAGCATACCTCTTTATCTATAACGTTGGGGGTTACGTGAGAGTGAGAGAGAACGTTGGGGACGCTCATCAACGGATGACATCAACTCAACACTAGAACTTTTTTTGATCCGATCTGATTTATTCTTAAAACAACATAAATATAATTGACTTAATCTTATTACAATGAAATGTGATTTTCACGCTATTTTACGTAGAACTTGACCTTTCACAACAGTGGCGAGGCGCGCAATCTGGCAACGTTGCATTTCGCTCACTAAAATCCTTGAAAAATATCGAACTATCTAGGAATCGCCGTTGACCATCGGATTCGATCTTTCTTATGGGTTTAAATTGGCAAAATATCATGTTGCCAAAAATCACGCTTCGCCACTGCTTCATAACGCTGCAGCGAAAGTTTGCAACGGTTTAAGGTAAGTGTACCAGTACCCGGAAGTGCACCAGTAGCCGGAAATTCACCGGTTTTTCGTAAAAAAATAAGCTGCATAGGCAAAACTTTGAAAGGGGCGGTATGTTTTCTAATTCTACACATAGAGGGTGAAACTATACAGCATAAATAAACTGTTTTCACTGCAACAATCATCTGATATATACTTTGAAAGTGATGTCACTCGAGAACCTTCCCATAAGTCAGAATACTTAAAGTCGTTGACTTAGAAATCAGTAAGCGTAAATAAGGTCTCATGACTTTACTTTTCGGTATTTTACCATCGTTGTGACGGTATTATGTTCTCTGTATCTTCAGGAATCTTTTCCATTAATAAAGTTTTAATTTTGGGTAAGCTTTGTTTATTTATTATCCGTTCCGGGAATAGGAACACAAAATTCGTAAAAAGCACCAGTATCCGGAAATGATTTCCAAGCATAGGAACATTCTTTATATGAGTGTTTTAACTTTAATAATATAATAATTTAGCTTTCTATTACTCAATTTTACATTAGTGCTTCTGAGTAGTCTAGAATTATCACGAGGGGGAGATTATTTATGCTCGATTAGAAAAACTTCGGCTGATGCACATTACATTGGAGGTTAAGATTCACTTCCTATGAATGCATCAGTTTTTGTTGTTTTCTGCTTTAAAGAAAGTACAGTTTCTACTGAAAATTAATGTTTATCATGTTGGATGCAATTTTTACAGTGTTTAATACATTTATGTTTATTTTTCCATCCTAACTGATGGTTTTATTTGCATTTTCCGGATACTGGTGCAAAGTTTCCAGAGTTAGGAACAGTCAAGCACAAGAATTCCGGAAACTGGTACATTTCGACTTTCTCTCGTGTTTCCTTTTTTCCAAAATAACTGATGAAGTAAACTGAAAAAACCTACATATCATTTGAAAGTTGATTAAATTCTGAAACTAAACATGTGCTTCTCACATTTTCCAGTTGATTTTTCAATTTTTACTCAGCTCTCAAAGTCTGAAAATTCCTTAACGTTCCGGGTACTGGTACACTTATACCTTAATATTCTCACGGTCTGTTCCTCTATCCCCTCTCGAGCTTACAACGCTAACCCACGGACGAGAACTCAGTCATCGGATAGTCGTGGGCTTTGATCAAACATCAAAGATAAAGGGACTAAAAAGTTGTATCTACATAGTCAAGTACCTTGCGTCATCAGTAGCGCACCGAGAGATTCTTCATCTCTCTCTGTTCTCCATTAAGAAACGTATGTTAGACAAGAATGGACAAGGGGATAAAACCCCCTCCTTCTGTCCTTTTCCTACTCATGCATTCAAATGGGAAATGAGAGAGATGGAAGATATCCTGGTTGCGCCAGTGCGCGTCATATGAGAAAAGTGCAACGCATAGGCTACATTCGCTTGCATTATGCACTTGTTATCATTTACCGCGTATCTCTGGCAAACTCGCAAAATCAGCTTGGAATTCTACGCTAGACGAAATGAAATCAGTAATCTCTTAGATTTGCCTGCTCAGCGCCAACAGATATCGTTCCACTTGAAACTCAGCAAGTTTTTAGAACATTTAATTTCAGCTATAGAAACAATGTTGCCTAGTTAAAGAAGAAATGTTTTTTAGATTCACGGCTAATGGGAGGAAAGTCAATGGTCTATAGTTGCTATCGATAGGGTTTTTAGCCATATACCGTCATTTTTGTCCGTCACGGAGCCACGAAGAATCGTGAAATTAGTCCGTTGCACTAGCGGACCCAATAAATCTTCCTTCTCACTCTATTTCCATTAGAACGGATGTGTTAGAAAAGGAGGGAAGAGGGGGCGAAAATCACGTGACTGCCCCTGCATTGTCCTTTTCTAACACACGCGTCCTAATGGGGAAGGAGAGAGAAGGATAGATTCCTGGATCCGCCAGTGGTCCGTTGCGGCGCATGATGACCGCTAAACGGCCGCTTCACTGGCAACACATGGCTACTGAACATGGGCAAAAAGGTGATGCCGCTGAAACCCAGCTTGTGACCCCTCTATCGATTCAGCTTGGCAAATGGAGTCGATCGCCCTCAAGGGTTTTCATATCTTTTGAAACTGGGGCCGCTTCACTATGCGACTCATGGCTGTGCATCATGGTCAAAACGGTGATGTCGCCAAAACCCAGCTTGTGACCCCTCTATCGATTCAGCTTGGCAAATGGAGTCGATCGCCCTCAAGGGTTTTCATATCTTTTGAAACTGGGGCCGCTTCACTATGCGACTCATGGCTGTGCATCATGGTCAAAACGGTGATGTCGCCAAAACCCAGCTTGTGACCCCTCTATCGATTCAGCTTGGCAAATGGAGTCGATCGCCCTCAAGGGTTTTCATATCTTTTGAAACTGGGGCCGCTTCACTATGCGACTCATGGCTGTGCATCATGGTCAAAACGGTGATGTCGCCAAAACCCAGCTTGTGACCCCTCTATCGATTCAGCTTGGCAAATGGAGTCGATCGCCCTCAAGGGTTTTCATATCTTTTGAAACTGGGGCCGCTTCACTATGCGACTCATGGCTGTGCATCATGGTCAAAACGGTGATGTCGCCAAAACCCAGCTTGTGACCCCTCTATCGATTCAGCTCGGCAAATGGAGTCGATCGCCCTCAAGGGTTTTCATATCTTTTGAAACTGGGGCCGCTTCACTATGCGACTCATGGCTGTGCATCATGGTCAAAACGGTGATGTCGCCAAAACCCAGCTTGTGACCCCTCTATCGATTCAGCTTGGCAAATGGAGTCGATCGCCCTCAAGGGTTTTCATATCTTTTGAAACTGGGGCCGCTTCACTATGCGACTCATGGCTGTGCATCATGGTCAAAACGGTGATGTCGCCAAAACCCAGCTTGTGACCCCTCTATCGATTCAGCTTGGCAAATGGAGTCGATCGCCCTCAAGGGTTTTCATATCTTTTGAAACTGGGGCCGCTTCACTATGCGACTCATGGCTGTGCATCATGGTCAAAACGGTGATGTCGCCAAAACCCAGCTTGTGACCCCTCTATCGATTCAGCTCGGCAAATGGAGTCGATCGCCCTCAAGGGTTTTCATATCTTTTGAAACTGGGGCCGCTTCACTATGCGACTCATGGCTGTGCATCATGGTCAAAACGGTGATGTCGCCAAAACCCAGCTTGTGACCCCTCTATCGATTCAGCTGGGCAAATGGAGTCGATCGCCCTCAAGGGTTTTCATATCTTTTGAAACTGGGGCCGCTTCACTATGCGACTCATGGCTGTGCATCATGGTCAAAACGGTGATGTCGCCAAAACCCAGCTTGTGACCCCTCTATCGATTCAGCTGGGCAAATGGAGTCGATCGCCCTCAAGGGTTTTCATATCTTTTGAAACTGGGGCCGCTTCACTATGCGACTCATGGCTGTGCATCATGGTCAAAACGGTGATGTCGCCAAAACCCAGCTTGTGACCCCTCTATCGATTCAGCTTGGCAAATGGAGTCGATCGCCCTCAAGGGTTTTCATATCTTTTGAAACTGGGGCCGCTTCACTATGCGACTCATGGCTGTGCATCATGGTCAAAACGGTGATGTCGCCAAAACCCAGCTTGTGACCCCTCTATCGATTCAGCTTGGCAAATGGAGTCGATCGCCCTCAAGGGTTTTCATATCTTTTGAAACTGGGGCCGCTTCACTATGCGACTCATGGCTGTGCATCATGGTCAAAACGGTGATGTCGCCAAAACCCAGCTTGTGACCCCTCTATCGATTCAGCTTGGCAAATGGAGTCGATCGCCCTCAAGGGTTTTCATATCTTTTGAAACTGGGGCCGCTTCACTATGCGACTCATGGCTGTGCATCATGGTCAAAACGGTGATGTCGCCAAAACCCAGCTTGTGACCCCTCTATCGATTCAGCTCGGCAAATGGAGTCGATCGCCCTCAAGGGTTTTCATATCTTTTGAAACTGGGGCCGCTTCACTATGCGACTCATGGCTGTGCATCATGGTCAAAACGGTGATGTCGCCAAAACCCAGCTTGTGACCCCTCTATCGATTCAGCTGGGCAAATGGAGTCGATCGCCCTCAAGGGTTTCCATATCTTTTGAAACTGGGGCCGCTTCACTATGCGACTCATGGCTGTGCATCATGGTCAAAACGGTGATGTCGCCAAAACCCAGCTTGTGACCCCTCTATCGATTCAGCTTGGCAAATGGAGTCGATCGCCCTCAAGGGTTTTCATATCTTTTGAAACTGGGGCCGCTTCACTATGCGACTCATGGCTGTGCATCATGGTCAAAACGGTGATGTCGCCAAAACCCAGCTTGTGACCCCTCTATCGATTCAGCTGGGCAAATGGAGTCGATCGCCCTCAAGGGTTTTCATATCTTTTGAAACTGGGGCCGCTTCACTATGCGACTCATGGCT
The DNA here is from genome assembly GCA_011764245.1 of Trialeurodes vaporariorum. Classification (NCBI taxonomy): domain Eukaryota; kingdom Metazoa; phylum Arthropoda; class Insecta; order Hemiptera; family Aleyrodidae; genus Trialeurodes; species Trialeurodes vaporariorum. The sequence continues at coordinate 53,945,821 of VMOF01000379.1, forward strand.
GTGCATCATGGTCAAAACGGTGATGTCGCCAAAACCCAGCTTGTGACCCCTCTATCGATTCAGCTGGGCAAATGGAGTCGATCGCCCTCAAGGGTTTTCATATCTTTTGAAACTGGGGCCGCTTCACTATGCGACTCATGGCTGTGCATCATGGTCAAAACGGTGATGTCGCCAAAACCCAGCTTGTGACCCCTCTATCGATTCAGCTCGGCAAATGGAGTCGATCGCCCTCAAGGGTTTTCATATCTTTTGAAACTGGGGCCACTTCACTGGCAACTCATGGCTTTGTAATGTGGGCTTTTGTAACGAAAGTTCAGATTCGGATTCAGTGACCCAAAATACAGAATTTCGACTCTAAAACATAATTCTCCAACTTTTGCAAGCTAAAATTCCCATAGGCTTCATTCATAGGTAATAGGCTTAACACATAATCTGATAGGCTTAATACATAATCATGTTGTTGTCTAAGTGTACATATTAAACAATTTGTTTAAAAATTAAAAAAAAAAAAAAAAAAAAAAAAAAATCCCCGGTTGTCTGGACTATAAGTACAACCAAGAAACAGCCTAGTTTGTAACGAAAGTTTTTTTGATTTTTTTTTACTTTTTTTTTTAAATTGGCAGAACAGGCTTCATAAAAATCGCTTCTTTTCAATAGATCTATAAGAAGGAGACATTGTATATGTATAGCAAACAGTCAAAAAAGTGATTGTGGTGGATCTTGATCAATATACCTACTATCGAATTCCTCTCATTTGAGTCCATTCAAAAGAATCGTTTGGGGGGGGGGGGTCAATTCAATTCCATGAGAATCGATTCTTTTTCACAGGCTTAAAAGGAGCCGACATTGATACAACGTGTTGCCTGAACCATCGCTTCTAGAACCACTTCACTATGATGGCCTGAGATCCTCAAAAAGAGCTAAAATATCATAGAGTAAATTTCTTATCAATGTATCATTTAAAAACTTTCAAGACCAATTTCACGCGTAGAAATGGCACTGGAAAGTTTTAAATTACGCTTAACAGGTCGAAATCGATGCTTTATTGTGCTTCTTTTTTTTCCTTTTTTTCCCTACTGATTCTTGGCCACTCTTTTGCGATCCTGGACCGTATAGTGCACTATTTCCTTCAACGGAAATGCCAAAATACGTCTTGTCGGAAAAAAGGAAGAAGCTTATCTCAGATGGCTATGGATGGTTCGGATCACAGCCGTGGCCAGGAGGTCTCTTTCTCTCTTTTTTTGTCCATTTGAACGCATGTATGAGAAAAGGACAAATATAGGGGCTATCACATGACTTCAACCCCTGTTTCTATCCTTTTCTAACACATGCAGTTAAATGGACAAAGAGAGAGAGAGAAATTTCTGACTACGGCTTCGATTCGTGCACATGCACATAACTCTGTAGTCAGTATCGCAGATTCGGCGGAGGACTAGACGAAACGGTCCATTGCACAATGGGTGGGGGGGGGGGGGGGAAGAGGAGCGTTCCGCTGTCGGACGGAGGGGAATGAAGAAGGAGCGCGTGTCAAGCGGAATGCGGAATGCGACCGAGGAATTTCCTCTCCTTCCCGCATGGATGACTTTATCGAGCGCCAACCACGGAACTTAACTTAAGAGCCATGGGGGCCTCGCTCGGCCCACACGATGAATAAGAAATTTGGGAAGAGAAGGGTGGCCATGCCAAGGGTTGGGACTTGATATAGTCGGGACGAAGATGGCAGTACCGGACTATGCGACAGGGAAGACAGGGAAAATAGGGAAGAAAAGACAGGGGAGTATAATGTGAACGGCGCGGCGCTTTCGAGCCCCCGAACTTGGCATGAAGTAGGGTTCATTTTGGAAGGAATCTCCTCTGTCTGTACGGGGTGATTCACAGTTTTCACGAATTCGAGCACAAGTCATTTTGCTTTGTTATCGGCGGTGGCCGATGGCCTGATGGCCATCGCGCGATGATATTTCTCTGTCCAATCATACGTCCGCCATAATGGGGGATAGGACCATAGCGTTTGCCTATTGTTGCTGTTAAATTCCAAACTTGCTTCCATTGGCTCTTATTATGGGAGTTTCCGTTCTGATTGTATTATTCTATGATACAAGTACCTTGATTCAAGGCTATTTTCCCAAAACAATCTTTATATGTTTTACCTTTCAGTTCGATCTTTATAACGAATTTAAATAGACGAAATACACCACTGCCAAATTGCACGCAACACGGCACCCGTTGACATGGCCCGCCATGTCACTTTGACCCCTGACAGAAGAAATCGTGAACTTGAGAAAAGATTTCCAAGATAAATGACAAACCTGAGAGGGAAACGAGTCACACACAGATAAGCGCGTTTTCTGTACACCTGAAAAACTTGAGGGACGGTTACAGAGAAGGGGAAAAGGTGGACGGGGTCCTGAAGTAAGGGGGGGGGTCATGGTTGAGAGAAACTTTCTGACGCTCACAGGCGGGAACGCCTTTACCTCGAAGGAAAAGAGGAGAGGTAAAAAAAAAAAATTTGGCCTCCAGGGAACCAAGCGAAATGGAAAAGAGTGGTGGAAGGGGTGGTGGGGGTAGGGGAGGAGGTTATTACGGAGAGATGAAGAAAGTAGGAAACAGATGAAGATAACCAGATTGCAGAATGAAAAGGACTGCGTAAAGCTATGTATACGAGGAGAGAGACTTTCTTGATGGGAGGGTAAGATGGGTGGGAGGGAGGGGTGGGTTAGGTAGAGATGTAGATGGATTTGTGATAGGAGGGGGGGTTGCTAAAGGGAGCAGAGTAGTCTGTCACATCGTACGAGAGTTTTTAAATCCACTATTTTACATTCGACAACAAATAAATTGATAGCCAAGGACGCTGAAGTTCGAGCTTACAAAAGCCCGGAGAACAGAGGAATCGTGAAAAATTTAAACTCGAGAGATCTTCACGATTACCCCCCCCCCCCCCCCCCCCTCCTTCTCTCCTATCCCCTGCTCGCCTCGTTCTGTATACTTCTCTTGCTCTCTCCGAAATCCCTCGTTTTCTTTTCATCCGCAAGGTTTTAGTCCGGTGACTCGATTCCCTGCGTTGTCAAACGTCGGAGAGAAGTTCACAAAGTTTCGGAAGTTTTCTTAGCACTAAGCATATTTTGAGATAGATAGGCAACCGGCAATGCACTTGGAATTCTTAAAAGCCCGCATGGTTGCATAATCAGCCCCTGAGTCAGCTTCAATGTTCTACAGTCGACGAATTCAATACAATCAATCGCCTCGTTAGATTTTAGTTTAGATAAACAACCTATACAGGGCCGTTTTGCGTATAATCAATGCTATTTTTCTATTCACCGATGATTCCACCGGATGAGAAAAGATTACACAATTCAGTTCAGTGTACGACTATAATGCACGAAAATACTCTGATCTGTAATATTTCCTTAATCGGTGGAAACTCCGTTGATTAATTAAAATATCCGCAAGTTTTTTAAAGTCATCGATGACTCCACAGGTTGAGAAAAGATTACAGATGCGAGTATTTGAGTTTATTACAGTCATGCTTTGTACTAAACCGTGTAATCTTTTATAAACCGGTGGAATCATCGGTGAATTGAAAAATGGCATTCATTATACGCAAGACGGCAGCCCTGAACCTATACCAGAGTTGGGAGAATGGCACTCGAATACCGAGGTTGAACAGCCGAGTACTTCCAGTATTCGATCTAACTCTTCAAGTGCATTTTGTACTCTGCAAGAGGACAATTCTTCAAACTCCAATTTACGTGTAGTCGACGATGATTTTCAAAAATCAAAAGTTATTTTCAGTCGTATACGGTGTGTTGTATGATTGAACAAGGTTACCCTTGATTTTTTTATTTTTTTTTTTGGGGGGGGGGCTGTTCCGGATCACTCTCTATGATAACGGGTTAGAAACTGCCCGAATCCTGGGTATTACATTTTGTACTCGAAGAGTCATCTCGAACACTGGAAGCACCTATTCGGCAATGGGTCTGTTGCATACTTTTGCTACATCAATATGACACATTGTCTCTAACGTAAAATTAAGCGAAAATAACGATGCGCACATTAAAAACTTTCAAAATCCACTCATTAACTCAGAAAATACCTTCCATTTCAAACAGCCCGCGCTACACTAGACACTATATCACCGACTTATAACTACATAGATGGAACCATCTCGTTTATGTAAAACATGAACAGAACTTACAAACATTGAAATGTTTCGTTTAGATGCGTTCATTTCTTATATTGTTTTGTAATCTTTGATAAACCGAAAAGACTAGACAGCAAATGCAGCCAATAGATCATGTATTTAGAACGGATATCCATCATTTTATAGTTACGATGTTGTTTACTTATGCACGGTGGTTCCGTCTATGTAGTAGTATACCGGTGTAAAAAATGTCTAGTGTAGAGCGGGCTGTTTGAAATTGAATTGATTTCCTGAGTTAATGAGTGGAGTTTGAACTTTTTTAATGTGCGTATCGTTATTTTCGCCGAATTCTACATAAGAATCAAGGTTCTATTTGGTTGTAGCTAAAGTATGAAAAAAACCCATTCAACCTCGGTACTCGAGTCCCATTTGTCCAATTCTGGAACCGACCATACTCATCACAATGAATGGGGCTCTTGCAAACTTTTCGTGTGAGCAAATGAATAGACCAATATGATGTACAAGCAGAGCCATAAGTCCTGCATCGACGATTCGACGCAACCCGCATTGCACGTAAAATGAACGATCTTTTATTTTCCTTTTCTTTTGTTCGCTCAAGACAAGAGAGGTCCGAACTACGTGTACAGCGGGTTGCGTCAAATCGTCGACGCAGGACTAATGGCTCTGTTTGCACATACGCTGCAAAGGCAGCTGACCTACTTGAGCAATGCACAGTGAGCATCCATAGATCTATAGATTCCACTGACACTATTTAACCCCTTATGGGTCAAGCCCAAGTATTCACGTTTATCTTCTCAAGCCAATTTCGTATTTTTCGGGGGTCTTCATTCCGGATAAAAACAATTCTCGATGAAAACACTTATAAAATAAAATGTCGTATGGCGCCTTCAATTCTTTGTATAGGCAATTCTAGCTCCCCCGAGTACGAACAGTTAACTACCTTCTCTTAGTAAACGGATCAGGGGCGTTACTTTGAACTAACCCGGTCGTTGAAGGGTTAATTCGCCGACTGTACTATGACTTTCAAAAGAAAGTACCCTGGTCAAAATTTTTAATGTTTAATTATTTCTTTCCTTCCAATGAAACTTTCGATTTTTCATGACGCACTTTAAAAGGGGCATTCTGATCAGGGGCGTTATTTTGAACTAACCCGGTCGTTGAAGGGTTAGTTCGCCGACTGTACTATGACTTTCAAAAGAAAGTACCCTGGTCAAAATCCTTAATGTTTACTTATTTCTTTACTTCTAATGAAACTTTCGATTTTTCATGACGCACTTTAAAAGGGGCATTCTGATTAGTCCCTAAACACTTGAAAACCGCAAAATCGTTTAAAGATTTAAAAGAGTAAACATGTCGAGAAGGGTACTTTCTTTTGAAAGTAATAGTACCTGTCAATTAAAGGAGTAAACATTTCGGCCAGGGTACTTTCTTTTGAAAGTCATAGTACCTGTCAATTAAAGGAGTAAACATTTCGGTCAGGGTATTTTCTTTTGAAAGTCATAGTACCTGTCAATTAAAGGAGTAAAATTTTCGAGCAGGGTACTTTCTTTTGAAAGTCATAGTACCTGTCAATTAAAGGAGTAAACATTTCGGCCAGGGTAGGTTCTTTTGAAAGTCATAGTACCTGTCAATTAAAGGAGTAAAAATTTCGACCAGGGTACTTTCTTTTGAAAGTCATAGTACCTGTCAATTAAACGAGTAAACATTTCGAGCAGGGTGCTTTCTTTCGAAAGTCATAGTACATATAAATGAAAATTCAATTGAATCGGCGATCACGATCTAATCGTTGATTGCGCGACAATCGGCAACGGCAACGTTGCTTGATCTAGCGTTAAAAAAAAAAAATGACGCTCGCCGACTCCTAGAATTTAACGACTTATGCGAATTTAGCCCCGCTTACCTACTTTGTAACAAAGGAAGATGCTGAGCGTGGAGAGAGAGGTGGGGGGAGGTGAGGGGGGAGTCGGATTTAAATGAACTTTTAAGACGTCGCGACTCAATGATAGGGGGGGGGGGGGCAAGAGAGGGGGCGAGGCGAGGCAACAAAGATGATAATGCGAGCAATTTAAAAGCTCAACTTCCTGAGCATGTAAGTACCCGACGAACGACGTCGCCGTCGACGGGGCTACGTCCAATTTTGAATTCCCCGCACGGACTTCCTCCGGTCTCGAGTGAAAACAACGAACGCGCCGACTTGTGACTATGAAATGTACTGGGATGGAGATGTTACAGCACTGGCGCAACCAGGGTCTCTTCCATCTCTCTCATTTCCCATTTGAATGTACAAGTGGGAAAAGGACAGAAAGAGGGGGCTTTATCCCCTTGTCCATCCTTGTCTAACATACGTTTCTTAATGGTAAAGAGAGAGAGAGATGAAGAAACTCTCGGTGCGCTACTGTGTTATAGAATAGTCGCGGCAAGTCGAGCCGAGTCGTTAGCGCTGTATAGTTTCCAGCTTTTACAAGGCTTTTGACTTTTATACTTTCGCGGGATCCCGAAATTAGTCGCGCGAGCGGAAGATCCCTCTGTGAATACTATACATGTTAGATGTATGCATGTAACAGAATACGTGTATGTGAATTGTATGCGGAGACAAAGCTAGTGAAGAAAAGGGACTCGAGTGAAAATTGATGTTGCCAGAAATCCATCAAAAACCCTCGCTCCGAGTGTGAGTCCGCCTCTACTCATACCCAGCTGCTTCTTTTGAAAAAGTGGGTTATGGTTCGTCTTGGTAAAAGCAGAGCCATAAGTCCTGCGTCGACGATTCGACGCAACCCGCACTACACGTAAAATTAACGCTCTCTTATCTTTCTTTTATTTTGTTCTCTCAAGACCGAGAGAAGTTCGGGCTGCGTGTAGTGCGGGTTGCGTCGAATCGTCGACGCAGGACTTATGGCTCTGCTTGTGCATGTAAGCTTATGGAATGCTTATGGCGATTGGCGCTATCGAGGATTTGGTTGGTTTTTTGAAGTTCAACCAAAATTGGAAAACTACGTCAGTAATGAAAATTTATGGCTTAGTTACTTCCTTAAAGCAGTAAAAGAGTTGAAAATCGTGTTTTGAGAGGATAATTCTCAATTTTGCATTTCAACAATATTTCATTCTTCATAAGCGTACGTATACCGCAAGACGACCTTGGGTTAGGGTTGTGAAGCCCCGAAAAGTCCAGTTCCACACCTCGATTTTGCACCCGAATCTGAATCTGAATCAACCATTAAATTATTACAACAGAAGCGTGGAACAGCCCTATTATGAATTTCGAAAACTCACTAATACACTTTCTGAATGGTCAGAAACGTTTGGTGTTTGTGAAGCCCCGAAGAGTCCTGTTCCGAACCTCGATTTTGCACCCGAATCTATGATGATAAAATTGTGCTTCAATTTGAGCCTCAAATTAATCTATTTCCATCTGCATGATAACCCACACGTTAATTCAAACGGGCGTAGACCGTAGAGTGAGAGAAACAAAAGTTTACGTGTGTCCACTTCAGGTTGAGCAAAAGCGGAATGAGGGCACCAGGGTCATGGCACCACCCTCGCCCCTCCCGAAACTATTAGGATCAGCGGATTTGAGTTCGGGGATTTTCTGGACTTTTGAATGGTAAAGCCGAGAGCGGCCTCAAACGAAATACTCATTTCCGATTCGTATCGAGGATTAGTTAAACCGATTTAACGATCATATATGAGCCGCTCGCACATTGGATAATTATTCGAGTTATTCACGAAAAAAAGACTTGTAAAACAACAGGTGACCTCGTAATGTATGTTGCAAACTTTCGCTACAGCGTAACAGCGTTATGGAGAATTTATTCCTAGTTGACGAAAGAGGACACTTAAACTTCCGAAAAAAAGAAGAAAAAACAAAAGAGAAAAATTGATTCAGACAAAAACAAAAGTGAAAGTGAAGTTACTCTCATAAAAATGGGGCTCTTGCAAACTTTTGCTACGGGGGATTGAAGAAATGATTCTCGCATAAAAACGTAAAAAAACAATGAGCACTCTGAAAAATCACAAAATTCACTCTCAGAATCGGGCATAATGGAGGCTCGACGCAAGTATCGAGGGAGGTTCCCATCTTAAATGAGACCTATCTCTGTGTTTCCGTAGAGAAAGTGACATAATGGACAGGAATCTTCCATGATACCTGCGTTGAAGCGCCATTACGGTCTTGCCGTTGAAGCAGTTTTGTGAGTTTATTAATGAATTTTAGACTTTTACAGCGTGATTTTCGTGATTTTCGCTGGACATTACATCAGATTGGACCATTTGTTTGCTTATAGCAAAAGTTAGCAAGAGCCCCATTGTATCCAAAAGTACCCATGCAAGTTTATCTTCTTCAACCGGTCCCTTTTTCTCGCCCTTAAATGGCGAATCTTCGCTTCTGATTGGTCGAGACTTCACCTTACGTTAAGAATACAAGGACCGTTCGTTAACGAGCATTTTTTTCTGCCAGGGTTGAGAAGTCTCGCTCTAAAAATTTCGTCCATCATGTCCGAAATGAGGGGACGACATTATGCACGGATTCTTATGGGAATTCAAAAAAATTGACTCGCATAAGTAATTATAAGAGAAACAAGCAGATAGTTCTGACACTACAGTGTCAGAGAAGGCGCACCTTGAGCAAATTTGGTCCCTCATAAATCAAATTCCATTTCCATCATCTCAAAAATAATCTGTCCAGCAAAAATCCGGGTCCAAAAAAGGGTGCGGCGAGTGGGTAGGGGTTAGGACCACTACGTGCGATCTGAGGACAAAACCCTTCGAATATTCCACCATCTAAAAAAAAAACTGTCCAGCAAAAGATTAGGTACGAACCTGTGTGCGATGAGGGGGGGTGTAGAACCACTACGGACAATCTTAGAACAATCCCTCCGAATTTTCCACCATCTCAAAAAAAAAAATTGTACAGCAAAAGTTCAAGTTCGAACCTGAAAGCGGCGAGTGGGGGGGGGGGGGGGTGGTAGGACCACTCCGGACAATCATAGAACAATTCCTTTGAATTTCCCACTGCACATCACTAAACGCACGTAATAAACAATCAAATACTCATAAAACAATTTTGAACCCCCTTTAGTAAAAAGGTAGTCAACAATATAGTATGTCCCGCAAAATAGGGAAATGAAAAAGTGATCAGTAGTAAGAAGAAATCGGACCATGCCGAGTCATTGGTTATTAGTCCAGCCAGTCAGACCTCAACGCTCTTAACAGCTTAGATCAGCTCCAAGATGCTCATGAGACCGGAAATGTTTCTCGCAGTTTCTTGAAAGTAATCTTGAAGTCCACTGAAGGCATTATTTCCATGCAAAAATTGGTCTGCAGGTTAACTGGCAGTGACGGCTCTATCAATTTGGCAACACTGTTTTTGTCTCTATTGATTTTATATGTAAAATGATCGATTTTTGGGTAGGCGACTGGCCTCGCCAAGAATCGATTATTTTTCATGATTTGTTAAAGTAGAGAAAAACAATGTTGCCATATTCCATTAGCTGGCACCGTTCTTTGGTTGCCCGGTAAAAAAATTGAACGTGAAGTGTGATGCCAAGTAAAACAAAGAACGCCATGGCAAAACGTAAGAAAAGATGAAGAAGTTACAGTGAGTCAAACACATCTCTCCTAAATGTCCCCATGACGTCCCACGACTGGTGACAGGCATTCGATCCGCGCACAATGGCCGAAATACGTCAATCAAATCTCGAAATGATAAAAAATAAACTGTAGGGAATACCCTACGAACACTTTCTCACACCATTTTTATCTGAGGAAGACCCCCAGACCCCCCTCCCCCCACCACTAAAGAATTCTGGAGGAGCCCCCCTAACCCCCTAAAGAATTCTGGGGGAGACCCCCAACCCCCCCCCCCCCCCCCAAATTTCAAATATTTTCACCTCCGGACATAACTCTGCCTTCAATCCGAAGAGTTTGCAATTTTGTAGAGAAGCTGTAGGAGTAGTTGCCTATTTTGTTATTTGAAGGCTAATTTAGAGCCTTAATCTGATGTTGCTTATAACAGGGTCTAGAGTAATTCCAGATTCCAATAAGTTTTTATTCTTTGAGCTGCATTCATTATATTTGCTCTTTGTTCTATTTTTGGGAGTTTCTTTTTCCCTTAGTTTTTATACCTAGCAGGTCGAAATGTACTGATTCTTGCATTTCCTCCATTGAATACTATGTTCGGTTTCTTCTTTCAAACTGTGGATCTTCAAAATAATTTTTTTGTTTAATAGATTAACCCCCCTCCCAAGATGTACTTAAGTAAGTCGTAGATTGCGCAAACAAAATTTCAACAAAATTCATTCAGCCATTTTTGATTGACTTTTCTTTATAAAATTAATTTTCCTTGAATATTCTATTTTTTGGTGTGATGAAACCTATATTGCTTTTAAACAGCTTTAGACTTAAAGGTTGTATAATGTATATTGTAGTAATACATTGGAAAGAAATTTCTGCCTAGGCTGGTTGCAAACGTTTTGATGCAATTTTCATCGAACTTAATTGAGTCATACTTGAATTACTTATTCCAATCATTATGTTTGTCTTCATATTTGCTTACAATTATAGTTTCAAAAGATTTTTGCTCGATTGTACCTATATTGCCCATGGAAACGGTCTTAAGGTTTTTATGAGGACTGTACCAGAAAAATATTTTAGTGCACACAGTGCAGTGTTTAGTGTATTTTTTTAACACATTATGTTTGTGAAAATTTTTGTCAAAATCCATCCCATTAATGATTAACTCCAAGTTTAAAATTAATTCCTCACTTTCATTTTTTCTTTTTTTTGGACAAACACCCTATTTTGATTTTTTTAACTCTCTTAAGGGTTGTATATTGTAACTGTAAGGGCTACTTTCTTTTGTAAACTAATTGTAGATTTTATTTGCCAGATTTTGTCAAAATTCATTGGACCAAACAGGAATTATCCGAAATAATAAGATTATGTTTTTATTTGCTTATATACCCATATTTTTTCTCAATCGCACCTATATTGCCTCTTGAAAAGGTCTAATCGGTTGTTTATGGTGATCAAGAGAAGAAAGTATGTTAGTACTTTGATAGTAGATTGTGTGTAAAAAGTTTCATGAAAATTCATCCTGCCATTATTGATTGATTCCAAGTTTTAAGATTACTTAATTTCGCACGATAATTCCATTTTTTGGCTCGAGCGCACCTATTTTGATTTTTTAGACGATTTTGAGGGTTGAATATTGTAACTATGAGTGGTTTATTTTATAGTAGGCTGAATGTAGATTTTTTTCGCTAACTTTCATCCAAATTGATTGAACCAAACCTGAACCATCCCAAATAATAGGATTATATTTTTATTTGCTCATATTCCCATATTTTTTGCTCAATCGCACCTATATTACCTCTTGAAATGGTTTTATTGGTTGTTTTTGGTGACACAGAGAGGAAAGTATGTTAGTACTTTGATAGTAGATTGTGTGTAAAAAGTTTCATGAAAATTCATCCAGCCATTATTGATTGACTCCAAGTTTTAAGATTACTTAATTTCTCACGATAATTCCATTTTTTGGCTCGAGCGCACCTATTTTGATTTTTTAAACGGTTTTGAGGGTTGATTATTGTAACTATGAGTGGTTTATCTTATAGTAGGCTGAATGTAGATTTTTTTTGCTAACTTTCATCCAAATTGATTGAACCAAACCTGAACCATCCCAAATAATAGGATTATATTTTTATTTGCTCATATTCCCAAATATTTTGCTCAATCGCACCTATATTACCTCTTGAAATGGTTTTATTGGTTGATTTTGGTGACACAGAGAGGAAAATATTTAAGTTTATTGATAAGATAGTGTGTACAAAGTTTTATCAAAATTCATGGAGCCATTATTGATTGACTCCAAGTTTTAAGATTGATTTCTCACGATAATTCTATTTTTTGGCTCGAGCGCGTTTATTTTGATTTTTAATCAGTTTTGAGGAATGAATATAGGAACTATAAGTGGTTTATTCTACAGTAGGCTGAAAATAGATTTTTTTTTGCTAACTTTCATCAAAATTGATTGAGCCAAACTTGAATTATTCCATTTTATTCATTTTTATCCATTTTACCATTGATTTTAATGAAAATCATTTTTTCCCCATAACTACCCTAAAAGTCAAAAATTTTAAAAAAACAAAAAAGTGCCTCTGGGGAATCTTAAACGCAACAACTGTGCAAAATCTGGATGCATAAGGATCAATGGTTCAATAGTTATGCCTAGGTACGGAGTGACGGACAACCGGACTGACGGACAGACGCCACAGAATTTTTTTACCTAAATCTCTCTAAGTCAGAGAGGGTTAAGAAATATGAAAATATGATGGAAGGATGTTCTTATGGATGGTATTAGACATGATGAGAGGCCATTACTTTGACTAAATCATGATTGACTTTGTTGTGAGAGGCCAACTATCGTAACAAAATACCTTGAAAATCTCTGCGCCATCAGAAGAAATTGACTCGCTAACACAATTTTCAGAAAGAAATGGATCGCTGACTCATATTTCAGCATAAAAGACGCTAACTTACTTTTAACCAAATTGTGAGGCGCAAACTCAATTTACTACAAAAGTCTAAGTGCGAAACTTATAGGCATGACTGATCAACCTCAAAATACCTAATCAGTCTCTAATTCTGATCATTAGCGTTAAAAATATTTAAATATTAAAAGTGAACACTGAACAGTCATCAGTTCAACCAAAGATAAATAAGAATTCTGAGCATTGAGATAGTGAAAGTCTTGCTGCTTGGACTCTCCGTTTTGCGTTTGACCAAACGCTATAATTAATTATAATAATTACATTTACATGAAAAAAAAAACAATCACTCAGAACGGCAAATGATTGGTTCACTTGATCACCTAGAATAAATACCGGGACAATTTGAAATCATCACTAATCAGAAAGTGAGGTTAGTAAAAAATTTTTTAAGTAGAATAACTTTAAGAAAACGTGAATCAATAAACATCTAATTACTTCCAACACACTCGAAAATTTAGTCGTGATTGGGAAAACATTAACTTTTCAAATGAAATTGGCATTAAAAAAAAACAGGAAACAACCTAAAAATCACGACATCAAAAAAGCTCATTTTGCCATTTGACCACAAGGGGGCGTAGTATACTCTATTGAGTAGCAGACCGATTTCAATAGGCGCACGTAGTACCTACGGTGCGCCTAAAATTCGCTAGATTTAATATTATAGGGCTTCGATTACATGGACAACTTATTCAAGATTGGTGTGCGAGAGGGTCAACACCGATATTTTCTCTGAGTTGCGTTGAAGTTAAATATAGTACCCATTATACGAAACCGCTATTGCCGTCTCTCTCTCTCCCTCCCCCTCCCTCTCTCCCCCCTCCCTCCCACCCCCTCCCTCCCTCCCCCTTTTTATATCCATAAGATAATTTTTGTATATTATTTATTTTTTATTTTTAATTGTATATTCTATTATCCTGGCTCTAGGGTAGAAAGGACTACTGAAAGTCTTACTATAGAGCCAGGCTAAATAAAATCAATCAATCAATCAATCTCTCTCTCTCTCTCTCTCTCTCTCTCTCTCTCTCTTCTCTCTCTCTCTCTCTCTCTCTCTCTCTCTCTCTCTCTCTCTCTTCTCTCTCTCTCTCTCTCTCTCTCTCTCTCTCTCTCTCTCTCTCTCTCTCTCTCTCTCTCTCTCTCTCTCTCTCTCTCTCTCTCTCTCTCAGCTCATTTAAACGTATGTGTTAGAAAATGATAAAAGGAAGGAGCGGGAATCACACGATTTGCCCCAAACCTGTCTTTCTCTGTCACACTCGTTCAAATGGGCAGAGAGAGATAGTGACAAAGTTCAGAATCCACCAGTGCTGCGTCTCGCTGGCTGGGCTGGTGGGAACAGTGTTGTCAAATTATGGCAGTAAATTTTGAAAAAATAAAATGATTTCATACGGGAAAATATACGTTTAATTGCAGGAAAAATGGCAGCCTTGGAATTGGATGGGAGAACCTCGTGAAATATAGCTCACCGAATTTCGCAGTCGATAGTCGCGATAACGAGCCAAGCGCGAATCCTTTTCCCCACAGATTTTAGCCTTTGTTTTAAAATTCATGCGCGCGCATCCCCAAATCAGAACAGCGTTGCCAAAAAAAAAAAAAAAAAAAAAAAAAAAAAAAAAAAAAAAAAAAAAAATTGGAAAATTTTGTAGATTGGCCGCATTTGAATCGAAAACAAACAGACAGAACAGAACAAAAACAAACAGAAATTCAGCACATACTATACTTTTCTGTCTTATAAAAGTGTCGAAAGTCAGATGGGTTAATTTTTGTTCGATGGCTCCACAAAAAAACAGTCAACAGGCGCCTATTGTGCAGTGGTGAACATTGGTTTAATCGAAATTTACCTGAAATTTTGGTCATGAGTCAAAATTTCAATTAAATGAGGTAGATATCCTTGGTAAAAATGTTCCATGAACTCTGTTCCAATTTTCCATGTGGACATGGAAATCGCCTTGATTTCCATGTAAATTAGGTTGATTTCCGTGTGAATTTACACGGAAATCACAGTGATTTCCATGTCCACATGGAAAATTGGAACCGAGTTCATGGAACATTTTTACTAGGGATAGTTCTGAAGTAATTGATCAGAGCCCATTATACATATACGGTAAAAAAAAGTCACTTTAAACTTTTCAATACAAAGCACAATTACATTCATCTCTGCGACTAGATCTGCCTCACACAATAACAGCTTTTTTCTTCGCAATAATTCCGATTCCAAATTGATCACATTTTAAAAATAATGTTTGCTCGAGCGCCTTCAATAATTTGCGTATGCAAAATCAGCACACAGGTGTAAAAGTGTTCAACTACCCACTTAATGTATGCGAGCGAACATTGATCTGTCTTCTTAAACTAATCGTGAAAGGGTTAAACAAACGAGCCATTATACTGTAGAGAGGTTATGCAAAATCCTACTCAAAATGAGGCAGCGAGTGTTTGCCTCTTGTTTTTTTCACGTTGAATCGAAAATTGTAGTTGGTTCAGTGGAAACTAGTTTTCAGCGAAATTACAAGTGTTTCGAGTGGCTTTCTATAGGCACAGAGTTCTGAAACAACTATATCCTGATGAGCAAATTTTGCATTTTTCTGTCATGCATCAGTCTCTCTATCGTTCAAATACTGCAAATCCTTCGAAAGGAAACAGTGATATCGATTTCTGTGTCCAGGTAGTCACTACAAACACCTTCACTTCCATTTCAAATCAATTTCAATTAAGTTTTTCTTAATTTTTGTTTTAAACTTGTAAGGGTAAAAAATGAGAATCAAACAAACCGAGCTCGGTTTAAAATGCTTATAAGAGATTTCTATAAAGGCTGCCGCCTGGGTGTCTTCAAAATTACGTCCAAGCAAACCCCTCTATACTTATACGACTCGTCAATGTAAACGATGAAGAAAACCTGGACCATGTCCATCACTCAACAAAAGGCGGCTGTTGGCTGTTGTTCCGATGAGTCCTAACCTAACTTTAGCTAGAAAAAGGGACACCACCGTAAGCTTTGCGCTGGATCTCTATATAAGTCTCCGATTTTAATCAGTGATGGGTATTTTCCTGTTATATATTTTTCATTAAACCTGGCAACAAAGCATTAGAGTTGAACCTGCAGATACGGCGTTAGATTAGCTCTGAGTTTGAGAATAAAGGACTGCAAAAGCGATCGCAAAGTGCCATTTTCGACTCCACTGCGGAATTCTAATCGCTCAAGGCAAGTTTTTGAGACAGGTGATTCCGGTCCGGAGCTATAGATATACATATAATACATATATACATATAATACATATATACATATAATACATATAATACATAAATACATATAATACATATATACATACTCCACACATACACAGGGATTGGAAAAAGCGCCCAAGTTAGGCACAGTTATCCTATATTATATTTGTAAGGATGAAGCTAAGTTCCTGGAGAACCGTTGCACCGTTCGGGAGGGGCCTGGTACCGATCGGTCGGGCTCGGCTCCAATGCTTCGGGAAAAATATAAGTTTTTCCGTGCGGGCCCCACGTCCCTTTTTAAAATGCTAAAAACTTTTCTCTCAAAAAGTTGTGCGAGTGCGAAAAGGATGCGAATCAGTTCGTTTTGCAAGGGTGGGAGAGAGAAGCGAGATTTTGTCGTCCTTTTTTAAATGCATACGTGCGGAAGAGCATACGATTTTGTACGCGTGTGAGCGAGAAACGTGATGCTCTGACAATTTTTTTTTTTTTTAATTAGCACGATTTGACGTTACCATGGCGATTTTCATCATATGTTTTACTCGCGGAAGGAACCGTTCGGGTAGACGCATTTTAATAGCGACTTCATGATATCGATGTATAGCTTCGACTTTTTATCCATATTTTTACGTAGATATACACAATGAGAGAGTCACAGTGCTGCTAGCTGTGTTGAGAAATACATATACCAGGCACTTCAGACTTGATGAAAAATGTGTGTAAATATTTTATGTTAAATACGACAGCACTGTACAGTCTTCGATTGATGATGGCTTGACGAGGTTGCTGTATCGCTTCGCGATGTATAGAGCTTCGATACTTATCATATGTTTCATATGCATAGATAAAGAGAATAGTACAATCAACGATGACTTGATGAGATCGGTGCATTGATTCAATATCTCGAATATAACCCACCAAATTTTATCTAGGTTTCGAGAATTTATAAAGAAACTAAATGATTAGGGTTATTATTCATAACTTGAGACGCGGTGGTTATACTTTTCTCATTAATAATATACTGTCAAATATTACTGAATACTGAGTTAAGTAAATAATTGGTTTTCTGTTGAAAATGCATCGTTTACTTTTAATGTATAAGTGATTCATCCAAGAATACTACTTACTAACGAACCAAAAATATGGTTAGACATTTTTTTATCTTTAAGTTGGCGATTGGAGTTGTTTTCGTTTCAGTTCGCGTTTTGGCGAGGTTATGATGTTTTTAAGGTCTGTTTTTTTCCGATTTAAATAAAAAAAAAAAAAAAAAACAAAGTTTCGATAGATCTCTTGAGCCTTGAGTATGTAGTTTTTATGGTTCATTTGATTGTATACCTGTTATTTTTTAATCTGTGCAGTAATATTAGTGGGCCAGTGCGACGTTTATTTCAAAATAGATGGTTCTTTTAGTGATGACTTGGTGATGACGGCATCCGGTGATGAGCGTTCCAAACAAAGACAAACTGTCTCTCTTGCTCTCACGTAACCCCCATGTTGTACAGCTATACTCTAATTTTAAAAAAAAAACGTATGTAGAGACATCTTTTGTGAAATATTTTTTGGCAGAAATGAATTCCTCAATTTTAATGCGAATTTGCTATTAACATGCCGTAATACGAGGCCCTGTGTATACGAATCAGGACACTAGAAAGAGATGGGTATACACATGGGGATTGGAGGTCACGGCGGGAGAGTGGGTGAGATAGTTTGGAACGCTATGCGAGTTTTGTCACAACCGATTGCAACCGATGAGTGCATTATTGATGTAATTTTTGGCTCACCGTTGACTTCACACTAAAACTCTGTGGTGAACTTGAGATGCCCTTAGATGCTGGAACTGGGTCCGACCCGTTGCGTCGTACGCTAAAATCGGCTGCCAGAGTAGCTGTTCACTGGTTATACAAAACAAACTTGAGCTTCGTGAAGTGTCTAAAAAACTCTAAAAAATAGGAATTTCATCATTTGGGGGGGGGGGAGGCGAACATTCAAAAGCGCCAATTCCCAAAAAATATAAGCCAAAAGCGCTAAATATACACGAAGGAATTTTTGAAAAAGTAGCCAAAAAACGGCAATTTGCTGCAAAATCAGTGGTCAAAAAGCGCTAAAAGAATGACCCTAAAATCTTAGACGAAGTTTGCCTGAATTTTCGAGCCAACCTATTTCAAAAAATTACTGTCGTCAATAAAGGGCTGTTTGAAAAAGGCATAGTTTCCCGCGCAAAGTTTCTCTTCCATTCACATATAGATTTTTGATATTCACTGAAACGCAATGTCTTTGCATTGTCATGTCAGTTCAACGAAAGGTTATCGTAGGTGTGCGATCTCGGTCATGCGTATTTGTTTGCTTATCCCGAACTTCTCATTTTATTGTGAATGCAGGTTTCTCATGCACTCTCGCTATCTCTTTCTCGCCTTCCCTTCTTTTCTCTGTACAGCTCTAAATCGTATAATCCACATGCGCTAATACGGTGCATCCAAATGCGCCGATTCTGGGGGTTTCGGCGTCTCCATGAGCGCCAAAAAAAAATTGGCGGTTTTTGATCGGGTCCTCTTGAGAACGACTACCCCTAAAAAATATTTAAGTTTCATATAAGGGGGTTTGGGCGGGGGTTATGCTATTTATGCCCCTCCAAATAATGACTCCTGTTTTCTAAACCTTTGGTACCTGAGAAAATAACACTTCAGTATTTCAGGAATAATAGAGTAAGTTTTTAGATTTCGTTCTTCGGAGCAAGATTAGATGGGCGAATAGCAAACGGAGTTAGGGAGTGGACGATATCGAGTCAAAGTCTTAGCTCAAATAAACAAAAATCACGCGCAAGACGCGAAACGGAACGCTTGGCCGCGAAGCGGCCACCGGCCACTAGTTATTTTATATTTTTTATTTTACGATCATTTTTTGACCAAGTGTCAATCGTTATTTTTTTTTGCACATCGTCGATTTAAACCCACACAACACATCAATTCGAGGGAGTGCACTGTGCACCTTCAATATAGTGAACTTTTGTTTCATAATCGTAAAGTCAGGATATTGTCTTTCTCTCTCTTAGCCCATTTAAACGCATGTGTTATAAAAGGACATAAATAACGGCTGAAGTCACATGACAGCCCCTATATCCATCCTTTTCTAACACATGCCTCCAAAGGGGCAAAAGAGAGAAGAAGACAATATCCTGGCTCCGGCTATGTTTTGTTTACTTTTAAACGGACATAATGCAGTGTAGCCACCAACGAGCCATATCTAAAGAGGGCCTAATCTAATACATCTTATAAGCAGGAGCGGATTTATATCTCTTGAGGCCCTACGCAGTTTTGAATTTGAGGCCGCCGAGAAAAAGAATAGGATGCCTGAGGGTATCCACCAGAAAGAAAGGGGTTTGGGGGTTTTCCCCCAATTATTATTTTTTTTAAAGAAGGCATTGAAATGCAGTTTTAAACTGTTTTTTTCCCCCCCAGCAAAATTGTTATTACTTTATCTTTTAGTTGCCTTTTTTATTCTCATTATTCTCTATTTTCTCTCTTTTCCTGTCTTATTCTTCCTCTATTTCTCTACTTTCTTTCTCTCTCTGTTTCTACCTTTTTCTCCCTTTTTCTTCTCTTCTTCCTCCCTTCGTAAAGTGAGGCCCCCTTGTGAAATGTATTAATATTTATCCTAGGTTGGTAGCGTATTTTGTTGTTGCCGTTTGTGGCACCCTGTCATGCCTATGCTGGTGGAGGCTGTCCTAGCCAGCAGTTCTACAATATACTTTCTTGTTCCTTTGCTATCCGTCAAACGTGTGTCTCTTCTTCTTGTAATCATGTCTCGTTGTCGTTCATATTATTAACTCATATTATGAGTCGTATGATCTATTAATCTCATAGGTTATGGAGCCCAGACTCCAGTGATCGCCTCAATACCGGAATCGCGTAATTTCTCCGATTTATCGCGAAAATAACTTTTCTGTGGTTGTGCGGATCACGTGGAAAGTCCTTTGTCTCGTCGCCATTCGTTATCAGTCGATAACCGGTAATCGTGAAATTCGAAAGTAGTAAAATCGTGGAATTATGGCTAGTTCTAATTCATCGACGGTCGAAATCGGCACGATCAGGAAATTTAACGGAAAATTCTACCGCGAATGGAAGAAGCAGATCAGGTTAGCTCTATTGGCGAAGGGCCTGTACGGGCATATCACCGGCGATCGTCCTAAGCCTAAAGTGGAAGATGGTAATGATGCAACTCAGGCTCAGAAGGAAGCGTTGGAGAAATGGATTCGAGATGATGCCGCAGCTCTGTTTATGATACTTTCAACTTTAGAAAACCCGGTCAGGTAAAATTAGTTGAAAATTGTGATTACACCAAAGAGACGATGGATAAGCTCGACACAATTTACAAGCAGTCATCAGAGTTCGATAAAATGACTCTTTTAGATAGATTTCACAGTCTTGAAATGCGCAGAGATGAAAGTATCATTCAGTACATTAGCAAAGTAGAGAACGCTGCTCAAGAATTGAAAGAAGCGGGAGAAGAAGTTAGTGAAACTGCGATAATAGCCAAAATTCTCCGAACCTTACCCCCTAAGTACCGTATGTTCAGGCAAGCATGGCAGTCCATGGATGTTAATAGACAAACATTAGCTAATCTAACATCAAGACTTTTAGATGAAGAGTCAAGTCTAACATTAACCGAGCGCATGGATACTGCACTGGTAACCCATAAACCCAGAGGTCGAAGCAATATTCAATGTTTTAAATGTAGTAACTATGGACATATTGCAAGGGATTGCGAAGAGTACAAAGTTGTCAACGAGGGAGGATATCGGAAGAAAAATAACAATTCTTCATATCGTCGAAACTTCAATGATAATAAGTCATCCGGATCTAGTCAGTATTCCAGTCAGAACTTTAATCGTAGAAACCAAAGTGATAATAGGGCAACAGGATCTAATCAATATTCTTCCTATCGTGGCAACCAGAGTGATAGTAAAACGTCGTCATCTGATTCATGTGGTCAATCCTATACAAAAGGTAGTTTCAAGAAAACAGCTTTATGTACATCAGTATGCGATAGTAATGTTGATTCTCAATGGATCTTAGATGGTGGGGCTTCTTATCATATGACTTACCAACGTGATATTTTAGAGAACTTCCAGTCTGAACAGCATCAAATAACGCTTGGAGATGATACCATACTTGACATTATCGGGAGTGGTGATGTCAATGTGCGTGCCCTAGTAGAGGGTGAATGGCGGGAAATTGTACTAGAAAACGTGAAATTGGTACCTGATTTAAAAAGGAACTTGTGTTCAGAAGGTGTGATAACCAATCGAGGGATGAAGATTATGAAGATTCATGAGCAAGCCAAAATCTATGATGAAGCGAATAATTTAATTGCTGTTGCAGTCAAAAATTCTAATAATATTTATTACTTGTGTTTTGAAACTGTTCTTAAGAGTGAAGTCAATTTTTCAAAATCTAATGAACTATGGCATCATAGATTAGGTCATATCAATTCTGCCTTTCTTCAGAAAGTTCCTGCCACATCTGATGGTGTCAAATTTGATAAAGTCAAAAAGTTTTTCTGCGAAGGTTGTGTTTATGGCAAACAGCATAAGGCTTCATTTGAAAGGTGTGCTTTTAAAGCAGAAGAACCAGGAGACCTCATACACTGTGATTTAGGAGGGCCTTTTCCAGTTCCATCAGTCAGCGGATTCCGTTATTTTCTAGTTTTGAAAGATGATTTCTCAGGTTTTCGTGAAATACATTTTGTTCTTCATAAGTGTGATTGCGTAGAAGTTGTCCAACAATTTGTCAAAGACTGCCATAATCAAGGCATAAAAATTCGTCAATTAAGATCGGATCAAGGTTCAGAAGTTGTTGCTGAAAGATTATTATCGTTTTTAAGAGAAAGAGGTATAACGCATAGAACTACAGCAGCCTATACCCCGGGAAACAGAATGGCCGCATTGAGCGTGAAATGCGCACCCTACGTGAAAGTGCCTTATCTATGATTCACGATTCTAATCAGCCTCTTTACTTGTGGGCTGAAGCAATGAACACTGCTGTGTACTTACTGAATAGAACACCCAATAGCAAAACGGTGGAAAAGACTCCGTATGAATTGTGGACAAAACGTAAACCATACTTAGGACATGCACGAGTGTTTGGATGTACTGCCTATGCCTTAATTCCAAAACAACGTAGAGACAAATTGCAGAAGAAGAGCAAGAAATTAATTTTGTTGGTTATGACGGTGATAGAAATTACAGATTGTTTGATCCAGAGTCAAGGAGCATAACTATATCTCGTCATGTTTTATTTAATGATATTGAAGAAATGAATCTAGTCAAAATTTCTGTCGAAAGCACTCCGGAAGTAGATGTACAAGATGATAGTGCAGAAATGAAGGATGGAAATAATCAAGAAATTTTTTCAAATGATGAAGAAACGTTTGAGACAGCTGAAGAAGATACCGCTGAGGAAAATCCATCGAATGTTTCAGAAGATCAAGTAAGCTCAGGTGATGACAGTCAAGAGGATGTCCAATTTATTCTCAGAAGAAGTTCGAGAAAGAAGAAAGTTCCGGAGAGATTTGAAGATTTTGTCCTGAACGCTGCAGTAGCGCTCAGTGCATCATCCTCGACCCCACCAAAAACTTTCAAAGAAGCTATTCAAACGGATGGGAGAAAGCTGTGAAAGCTGAGTTGGATGCTCTTAGGGACAATGATACTTGGTCTCTTGTTGAACGAGAAAGGTTAGCGGGTAAGAAGATCATTGGTTCCCGATGGGTGTTTGCTGAAAAGAAGGTGGATGGAAAGATTATAAAGAAGGCTCGTCTAGTTGCGAAGGGTTTCATGCAAGATCAAGTTGGAGACCTTTTTTCACCTGTAGCTAGGCTGGTTACAGTCAGGACTTTGCTAGCGATAGCTCTTGAAAAAAATTACAGCGTCGAATATTTGGATGTCAAGTCTGCGTTTTTAAATGGAGAATTACATGAAGAAGTTTTTGCAAGCTCCAGAAGGTGCAATTATACCTGATAATATGGTGTGTAAACTCAAGAAGTCGTTATATGGCCTCAAGCAATCGTCTAAATGCTGGAATGAAAAATTGTCGGGTTTTTTTAATTAGTCTA
Source organism: Trialeurodes vaporariorum (assembly GCA_011764245.1). NCBI lineage: Eukaryota > Metazoa > Arthropoda > Insecta > Hemiptera > Aleyrodidae > Trialeurodes > Trialeurodes vaporariorum. Next base: position 53,968,849 of record VMOF01000379.1, read on the forward strand.
GGTTTTAAACGATCAAATGTCGATCCATGTCTGTTTTTTAAAGGTAAGACTTATCTGTTAATTTATGTAGATGATTTTTTATTAGTTTCATCAGAAAATACTGAGGATATTAAATCAAAATTAGTCAAAAAATTTTAAGATGAATTTTTTTAAATGTAATTCGAAGTTCATGTTTTTAGGTATCGAAATCTCTATCGCAAATAATGAAATTAATTTTTCCCCAAAAAAGATGCAATGATAAGTTTTTAGAAAAATTTAATATGTTTAATTGCAAACCTGCTCCATTACCAATGTTCCCCAAATTTTGTTTGTGAATCCTTCTAATGATAATTCAGATGTTTCAAATTTTGCCGTACCGAGAATTGTTAGGTTCTTTAATGTATATTATGTTAGCCACTAGGCCTGATTTGTGTTACACTGTTAATTATTTTTCAAGGTTTCAAAGTAATTATACTCAGGAACTTTGGGTGCATTTGAAAAACGTTCTAAGATACATTAAAAAAACTATAATTACGGTTTTTTTTTAAAAAATCTGACGGTAAAGGAAATATTTTAGAAGCTTATGTCGATTCTGACTTTGCAAGCGATGCTCAGGATAGAAAAAGTGTTACTGGTTTCCAGATTAATCTTTTGAAAAAATGTTTTTTGGACCAGTAAAAAACAGTCCAACATTTCTCTTTCTAGTTGTGAGTCTGAATATGTCGCCTTGAGTGATTGTGTTAGAGAATTAAAATTCTTGAAACAGTTGTTGCAGGGGGTTTTTTGATTTTGAACTTTTACCTGTTAATTTGAGGATAATCAATCGTGTATACAGATGGTTAAAATTTGGGATTCAAAGAGGAGCAAACATGTAGATATAAAATACCATTTTGTTCGTAATGAATTTTCTAATAAAATGCTTAAATTAGTTTATGTTCCCACCGATAAACAGGTTGCAGACATTTATACCAAAATTTTGTCGAAGGCAAAATTTTTATGCTTTTTGCCTAAGTTGTGTTTTGTGATATTAGTTTAAGTGTGTTTTTAAATTTTTAATTGTATTTTTAAATTATTGATAATGAAACTGTGATGATTTGAAAATTGAAACTGTGATGATTTTTATTGTATGATTGTAGAGTTTTTGTAGATTGTAGAACGGGGGGGGAGTGTAAAATGTATTAATATTTATCCTAGGTTGGTAGCGTATTTTGTTGTTGCCGTTTGTGGCCCCCTGTCATCCCTATGCTGGTGGAGGCTGTCCTAGCCAGCAGTTCTACAATATACTTTTTGTTCCTTTGCTATCCGTCAAACGTGTGTCTCTTCTTCTTGTAATCATGTCTCGTTGTCGTTCATATTATTAACTCATATTATGAGTCGTATGATCTATTAATCTCATACCCCTTAGGTTAGGTCTGAGGCCCTACGCAGTTGCGTATTTTGCGTAATGGTAAATCCGCCCCTGGTCATGAGTCATATCCCAAAGTATGGCAGCAATGAACGATTTGTTTCTGCGGGCCGATCATTTACTTTATCGTTAAAGCGATCGTTAAAAGTGTCTACGAGTGATGCTATTGGTGGAAAATTGTAAAACTTGGCTGTTGCTATGGTAACCATCGTTAAGAGTCTCGTTTTATAAAGGCTATTCACGAGTAACCTTTAAAAAACGGACACTATAACGATGGTTACCATAGCAACGGCTAAGTTTTACAATATTCGACCAATAGAATCACTCATATACACAGTCTTAACGCTCGGTTTAACGATGAAAAACATGATCAGCCCGCTGGTTTGTTTACCGGATTCTTTTTTAACCCGTAAAATTGAAAGTTGTAAATAATTAATCGGAAATTGGCTTTGAATGAAATTACAATGGCTTTAGAGCGGCTATCTGGACACAGAATTCTAATACAGCAATACAGCTATCCAGATGAGAAAATGTTTGCTTATTAATTCTGTCATGCGACAGTTTTTTTTTTATCGAGCAAATTCTTTCAAAAGAAGCATTCATATCGAAAGCATATAATTCATTTGTGTCCAGATAACCGCTCTTAAACACCCGCACTTTCGTTGATAACCAATTTCAAATGTATTTGTTTCAACGTCTTATTACAATTTTTAAGGTTAAAAAAAATGAGGCAAAGAAACCGAGCCAGTGGGATCATGTCCATTAGAGATTTCCATTATGGCTGCCTCCAGTGGCGGATCCAGGGGGGGCACGGGGGCACCCCCCCCCCCCCAGAAGCCTCAAATTTTGGGTTATAGGACATTTCTTCAACGACTTTTTGTCCGGATATAAATTCGTCTAGGCGTTTTACGTCCACACATGTATGAAGCCAAGAAAAGATAGGTCCATGCGTTTAATTTTGGTCCATATGTTTGATTTTACTGAACATTTAAAACTTTTGACAACAGTTAAGAACATATGTATGAAAAATAATCATACTGCAAGGAAAAGTATTTATGGAAACATTGAAAATAAGAAAATGGAAGGTGATGAAGGTGCTGCTATAGCAACTTCATTTTCTTGTGGAGTAATTCTTGTCCTTAACGATGTCATTCTATTTGTTTCTATATTTTTTTCCAATTTTTCTGTTGCCAAAATTTGTTTAAAATGTTACAATTTTTGTAAAACCCGCAGCTGCCGCTCCTAAGGCTCCCAACGAATGATCATGTGAGTTTTATCAAAAATTGTACCAAAATTATGATGTTTCCCAATTTTTTCAATATTTTCTGTATGGAGTGGGTGTTTTTTATTTGAACTAATAAACTTTGGACACTATTTACTAAGTGGACTAACATTTTGCTACCGACAAAACACAGTGACGTAAACAGTTGGACGAAACATGCGCGCGGACAAAAAGTTGTTTACAAAATGTCCTGAAACCAAATTTTGCCTTTTTTCTATAGAAAATATCCCAAAATTGCTTCCACCAACGCTTCAAATTTCAAAATTTCAAGGCGTGCCCACCCCAGAAAAATTGTCTGGATCCGCCACTGGCTGCCTCCTTGGTGTTTCAAAATCACATCCCATAAATCCTCTGTATTGGTACAGCTCCTTGGCAGTGGCGTAAGGTGCAATGTGGCAACGTTGCACAGTGTCCATTTAAACCAATGTAAAAGGTCGAATGCGAAGGTGTTCACCGAACACCCAATAGTTCGATCTTTTTCATGGCTTTAAATTGACATAATGCAACGTTGCCAAATTTCACGCTACGCCACTGCTCCTTATTGGTTGCCACATTTTGCGCGCGACGCCATTCGTTAGACCATTTCTGCGTGAAGTTTTGCATAACCTAACGGCGTTGGCAGTATCCGGCATGCACCGCGGCTATCTTTTGTTTTTGTATACCACTCAAAGAAAGACTCTCTTGAAGCATCGCAAAGCAAGGCGGTCGGTGCCTCAAAAGGAATCTCTTCCATCCGAGTGACGACTGCATACATGGGTACGGTTCTGAATCGTAGTTTATGCATATAAAGACGTGTGTCGGGCGGGTGGCTTTCAACCTCTTGCACGGCGCGGCGTACACAATCACCCTCTGTCTTTACCGCACGATATGCTCCGTCATGCGCGCCGCTTAACGATTCCACGACTGTAATTGTTCACCCGAGCATATGTGTAATTATATTTTGCGCGGTGCAAATTATACTTAGTTGCGAGTTTTTCTTTTCCATGTTTTATGTTAAGTTTCATTGCTTTCGCGATGCTATCTATCGCTCTATTCGGAAAAATAATTTAAAAAAAAAAAAAAAACAGGGTAGCTAACAAAGAGAAGGGGAGCAAGTATCTCGTAAAACTGTCATGGATACGCCTGATTCATTGAAGACGCGTGACGTCATAAGCAAGGCAACCGATTTGCGTGCAATGGGTCGGTTATACGGTCAATCCGCTAGGTGGCACCTTTCGTCACTTTCCAAAATGCTGTATTTTTTGGACATTTGAATTGGATAACCTGCTGGTTATGCTAATGCTATATTCTGTATTTTCCAATGGGCTATAGCGATAGAGAGGATTTATGGGACGTAATATTGAAACTTCACGGAGGCCATAGCCGTAGCCAGGATACTGTCTATCTCTCTCTTAGCCCATTTGAACGCATGTGTTAGAAAAGGATGGATATAGGGGCTGTCACGTGACTTCAGCCCCTCTTTCTGTCCTTTTCTAACACATGCGTTCAAATGGGCTAAGAGAGAGATAGACAGTATCTTGGCTACGGCTTTGACGGAGGCAGCCATGATCGAGATCTCTTACGGACGTTTTTCACACAGGCTCGGCTTGTTTGCCTCAATTTTTTTAACCTTTGAATTTAAAAAAAAAAAAAAAAAAAAAAAAAAAAAAAATAGGCGACAAACACTTTTGAAATTGGTTATAAACGAAAGTGCACGACGTGCACGTGTTTTAGAGTGACTATCTGGACACAGAAAATCGATATAACTGTTTTTTTCTGGAAGGATTTGCACGATAAAGAAACTGACACATAACAGAAATATGCACCTGGATGGTTGTATTAAAATTTTGTGTCCAGAAAGCCACTTTTGAACACTTGCACTTTTGTTTCAAACCAATTTTCACAAGATTAATTACAATTTTTGATTTAAGGTTAAAAAATATGAGGCAAACAAACCAAATTCATATCGCTCATGCTGCCAAACTTTGAGATAGGACATAGGTATAAGATAGGATGGGATTTGAGATAGGTATAAGGTATTACCCTGGGCTTAGGTAAAGTAAAATGTCGAACCCCTCTTTCGCTATAGCTCGTTGGCAGTGTAATTTGGCAACAATGTATTCTATCCATTTAAACTCGTGTAAAAGATCGAATTCAGGGGGTGCACAGTGCACACAGAAAAGTCGATATATTTAATGCGTTTAAATGGAGCAGTTGCATTGTTGCCAGATGGCACGCGATGCCACCGCTCGTTGGTATTTTCTTATGATGGGTTTCTCGAGGTACCAATCATCAAAATGAGGCAGTTGCGAGGGTTCGAAATGTTGCGTTTTTTACGAGGGTGGATTTTAAAGTAAGTTTACCTATTTCTTTTCTCTGAGACTTTAAATGCTAGAAAAAAGACAAGCCCAGCGTTGAAATGAACGTACTGTCAGCTTTCTAACGAGCTGTAGTTTTTCAAATTTGGACAACGTGTTGCTGAGATATTGTGGATTTTCTTCACCCGTCTCTCCTTCTAACGTGCCCACCTTTTCATGCGCTACGGAAGCCTGCGAGTTTCGGCAGGCGGTGCGCTTACCTCCGGATCAGACATCTCAAGAACACTTGAGTGCATGCTATTTACTGAATAGATTAATGATGAAAGAAGTGCTGTATTTTTCTTTATAAAAAAAAAAAAACAATCCAGACCATTGCAACTGCCCCGCCATTATAAAATTCACTCAGACTCACTAGATGACTCTTAAGTTTACTCCTAATGTATGCCCAGAATTATTTGAAATTTGTAGGTGTTACTCAAAGAAAAACACAATCTAAGTATTAAAATTCCGAAAAAATGGGAGAGGGGGGACAGAAAATGACATTGACGGTGCCCCGAAAGAGCAGACTGCAGAGGGGACGTTTTGAGAGCCCTGCGCATTATCAGCGATTAAAAGCCCACGAATAAGGCGGGTCTGCGCGTCAGCCTGTTTTCCTATTTAAAAAGGCATTAGCCGTGCCCCGGAAAAGCAAGGGGGACGTTTTGAGAGCCCTGCGCCTGGTAAACGATTCAAAGCCCACCAAAAAGACAGGTCTGCTCGTACGTCCGGTTCCCCATTTAAAATAGCATTGGCAGTGGCCCGGAATAGCAGAGGGGACGTTTTGTGAGCCTTGCGCCGTGTCAGCGATTAAAAGCCCACCAAAAAGACAGGCCTGTTCGTAAGTCTGTTTCCCCATTTAAAATGGCATTGGCAGTGGCCCGGAAGAGCAGACGGGACGTTTTATGAGCTCTACGCCGTGTCTGCGCTTAAAAGCCCACCAAAAAGACAGGTCTGCTCGTAAGTCCGGTTCCCCCCTTAAAATAGCATTGGCGGTGGCCCGGAAGAGCAGAGGGGACGTTTTGTCAGCCCTGCGCCGTGTCTGTGATTAAAAGCCAGCCAAAAAGACAGGTCTGCTCGTAAGTCCGGTTCCCCATTTAAAATAGCATTGGCGGTGGCCCGGAAGAGCAGAGGGGACGTTTTGTGAGCCCTGCGCCGTGTCTGCGATTAAAAGCCCACCAAAAAGACAGGTCTGCTCGTAAGTCCGGTTCCCCATTTAAAATAGCATTGGCGGTGGCCCGGAAGAGCAGAGGGGACGTTTTGTGAGACCTGCACCGTGTCTGCGATTAAAAGCCCACCAAAAAGACGGGTCTGCTCGTAAGTATGTTTCTCCATTTAAAATAGCATTGGCGGTGGCCCGGAAGAGAAGAGGGGACGTTTTGTGAGCCCTGCGCCGTGTCAGCGATTAAAAGCCCACCAAAAAGACAGGTATGTCCGTAAGTCTGTTTCCCCATTTAAAATAGCATTGGCGGTGGCTCGGAAGAGCAGAGGGGACGTTTTGTGAGCCCTGCGCCGTGTCTGCGATTAAAAACCCACCAAAAAGACTGGTCTGTTCGTAAGTCTGTTTCCCCATTTAAAATAGCGTTGGCGGTGGCTCGGAAGAGCAGAGGGGACGTTTTGTGAGCCCTGCGCCGTGTCAGCGATTAAAAGCCCACCAAAAAGACAGGTATGTCCGTAAGTCTGTTTCCCCATTTAAAATAGCATTCGCGGTGGCCCGGAAGAGCAGAGGGGACGTTTTGTGAGCCCTGCGCCGTGTCTGCGATTAAAAGCCCACCAAAAAGACAGGTCTCTTCGTAAGTCTGTTTCCCCATTTAAAATAGCATTGGCGGTGGCTCGGAAGAGCAGAGAGGACGTTTTGTGAGCCCTGCGCCGCGTCTGCGATTAAAAGCCCACCAAAAAGACAGGTCTGCTCGTAAGTCTGTTTCCCCATTTAAAATAGCATTGGCGGTGGCCCGGAAGAGCAGAGGGGACGTTTTGTGAGCCTTGCGCCGTGTCTGCGATTAAAAGCCCACCAAAAAGACAGGTCTGTTCGTAAGTCTGTTTCCCCATTTAAAATAGCATTGGCGGTGGCCCGGAAGAGCAGAGGGGACGTTTTGTGAGCCCTGCGCCGTGTCTGCGATTAAAAGCCCACCAAAAAGACAGGTCTGCTCGTAAGTCTGTTTCCCCATTGAAAATAACATTGGCGGTGGCCCGGAAGAGCAGAGGGGACGTTTCGTGAGTCCTGCACCTTGTCAGCGATTTAAAGCCCACTAAAATCACAGGTCTGCTCGTAAGTCTGTTTCCCCATTTAAAATAGCATTGGCGGTGGCCCGGAAGAGCAGAGGGGACGTTTTGTGAACTCTACGGCTTGTCTGCGCTTAAAAGCCCACCAAAAAGACAGGTCTGCTCGTAAGTCCGGTTCCCCATTTAAAATAGCATTGGCGGTGGCCCGGAAGAGCAGAGGGGACGTTTTGTGAGCCCTGCGCCGTGTCTGCGATTAAAAGCCCACCAAAAAGACAGGTATGTCCGTAAGTCTGTTTCCCCATTTAAAATAGCATTGGCGGTGGCCCGGAAGAGAAGAGGGGACGTTTTGTGAGCCCTGCGCCGTGTCTGCGATTAAAAGCCCACCAAAAAGACAGGTCTCTTCGTAAGTCTGTTTCCCCATTTAAAATAGCATTGGCGGTGGCTCGGAAGAGCAGAGGGGACGTTTTGTGAGCCCTGCGCCGTGTCTGCGATTAAAAGCCCACCAAAAAGAAAGGTCTGTTCGTAAGTCTGTTTCCCAATTTTAAATAGCATTGGCGGTGGCTCGGAAGAGCAGAGGGGACGTTTTGTGAGACCTGCACCGTGTCTGCGATTAAAAGCCCACCAAAAAGACGGGTCTGCTCGTAAGTATGTTTCTCCATTTAAAATAGCATTGGCGGTGGCCCGGAAGAGAAGAGGGGACGTTTTGTGAGCCCTGCGCCGTGTCAGCGATTAAAAGCCCACCAAAAAGACAGGTATGTCCGTAAGTCTGTTTCCCCATTTAAAATAGCATTGGCGGTGGCTCGGAAGAGCAGAGGGGACGTTTTGTGAGCCCTGCGCCGTGTCTGCGATTAAAAACCCACCAAAAAGACTGGTCTGTTCGTAAGTCTGTTTCCCCATTTAAAATAGCGTTGGCGGTGGCTCGGAAGAGCAGAGGGGACGTTTTGTGAGCCCTGCGCCGTGTCAGCGATTAAAAGCCCACCAAAAAGACAGGTATGTCCGTAAGTCTGTTTCCCCATTTAAAATAGCATTGGCGGTGGCCCGGAAGAGCAGAGGGGACGTTTTGTGAGCCCTGCGCCGTGTCTGCGATTAAAAGCCCACCAAAAAGACAGGTCTCTTCGTAAGTCTGTTTCCCCATTTAAAATAGCATTGGCGGTGGCTCGGAAGAGCAGAGGGGACGTTTTGTGAGCCCTGCGCCGTGTCTGCGATTAAAAGCCCACCAAAAAGACAGGTCTGCTCGTAAGTCTGTTTCCCCATTTAAAATAGCATTGGCGGTGGCCCGGAAGAGCAGAGGGGACGTTTTGTGAGCCTTGCGCCGTGTCTGCGATTAAAAGCCCACCAAAAAGACAGGTCTGTTCGTAAGTCTGTTTCCCCATTTAAAATAGCATTGGCGGTGGCCCGGAAGAGCAGAGGGGACGTTTTGTGAGCCCTGCGCCGTGTCTGCGATTAAAAGCCCACCAAAAAGACAGGTCTGCTCGTAAGTCTGTTTCCCCATTGAAAATAACATTGGCGGTGGCCCGGAAGAGCAGAGGGGACGTTTCGTGAGTCCTGCACCTTGTCAGCGATTTAAAGCCCACTAAAATCACAGGTCTGCTCGTAAGTCTGTTTCCCCATTTAAAATAGCATTGGCGGTGGCCCGGAAGAGCAGAGGGGACGTTTTGTGAACTCTACGGCTTGTCTGCGCTTAAAAGCCCACCAAAAAGACAGGTCTGCTCGTAAGTCCGGTTCCCCATTTAAAATAGCATTGGCGGTGGCCCGGAAGAGCAGAGGGGACGTTTTGTGAGCCCTGCGCCGTGTCTGCGATTAAAAGCCCACCAAAAAGACAGGTCTGTCCGTAAGTCTGTTTCCCCATTTAAAATAGCATTGGCGGTGGCCCGGAAGAGCAGAGGGGACGTTTTGTGAGTCCTGCACCTTGTCAGCGATTAAAAGCCCACCAAAAAGACAGGTATGTCCGTAAGTCTGTTTCCCCATTTAAAATAGCATTGGCGGTGGCCCGGAAGAGCAGAGGGGACGTTTTGTGAGCCCTGCGCCGTGTCTGCGATTAAAAGCCCACCAAAAAGACAGGTCTGCTCGTAAGTCTGTTTCCCCATTGAAAATAACATTGGCGGTGGCCCGGAAGAGCAGAGGGGACGTTTCGTGAGTCCTGCACCTTGTCAGCGATTTAAAGCCCACTAAAATCACAGGTCTGCTCGTAAGTCTGTTTCCCCATTTAAAATAGCATTGGCGGTGGCCCGGAAGAGCAGAGGGGACGTTTTGTGAACTCTACGGCTTGTCTGCGCTTAAAAGCCCACCAAAAAGGCAGGTCTGCTCGTAAGTCCGGTTCCCCATTTAAAATAGCATTGGCGGTGGCCCGGAAGAGCAGAGGGGACGTTTTGTGAGCCCTGCGCCGTGTCTGCGATTAAAAGCCCACCAAAAAGACAGGTCTGTCCGTAAGTCTGTTTCCCCATTTAAAATAGCATTGGCGGTGGCCCGGAAGAGCAGAGGGGACGTTTTGTGAGTCCTGCACCTTGTCAGCGATTCAAAGCCCACCAAAACGTTGTCCTTCTGCGCGTGATTTGGAAACATCTCAGTTCAAATCGTGCTATTCTCCTGAGTTTTTGATGTGACTTTTGAAAGCGTCCAGTTTCCTATTAAGCCATTTTTGAATCGGGTGAGATAGGTACTCACATCTTAAAGGTATGAGGAATCGATTTCACGGATTTTCAAGCAAACCTCGAGTACGTAATTATGGTACAGCGTTATTTTCAAGTGATTTTGCACCAGATTCGACGTTCTCTTCAGCTGTAGCAAAAAATTAGCAACTGATCCATTAATTAATTACCAACGGCCTGCATGTTGCTTGAGGTTCTAAAAGGGACTTCTAGCACACTCGTAGAATTAAAACAAGGGGGAGAGAAAATGCGTGTAAGTTTAGTTAGCTAAAGGTGGAGTATAGTATTTCATGTCAAAAGGTCGTTGACTTTGGGTCTAGTAAGCATAAATATAAGGATACAAATATTGAGACAGGAAATGCAGAATTGCAAACACACGTAGGCAAAGCCGCAGCGAGGAATTTGTGTTCCTCTCTCTTTGCCCATTTAAACACATGTGTTAGAAAAGGATGGAGAGAGGGGCTGTCACGTGACATCGGACCCTACTTCTGTCCTTTACTAATACATGCGATCAAATGGGCAAAGAGAGAGAAAGACAAATACCTGGCTGCGGCTCTGCATGAGTGTATGTATGCATTAACATTCAGAAAAGCGTAATGAAGGGTGGTGCGCGGCTCCCTGGTGCAGTGGGCAATATGGTCATCGTTAATCGTGGTGAGATTGTGGTGGTTGGGGTCGCAATATCATCCGAACTTATTTTCATGCACAAGTTTAAGACGTGTTTGTATTAAAACCCTCGTTAAACATTACAAAAATACCACTTTAACACTGGTTTTGTTTCATAGTCTGTTAAATTCTTACTTAGTACTAAAGTCCCTATATGTAGAGACTTAAAACAAGTGAAATCATATGAACGGGGCGCGCGGGCGCCGCCATAGTAAACAATTTGCACATTTGTTTCAATTTTGGGGGCCGTTGATCCTAGACAAAGATGACGGTGCCGAAGAGTTTGAAATGGTGTTATATTTCACTGCTTTTGCTGATCGACATCTATTTACGCCATTAAAGATTTATTTGGGCATTGAGGACATTATTGAGATGCATCCTGATTTAAATATTCAGCTTCGTCGAATATCGCCCCATATATCCGTGAAATAACACACTGAAACCTTTGGTGAGAATGTAAACAAACGTACAGATCGCATCCATGGTGGCGGCGCCCGTTGAAGTAGGCCTCTTTAACGACATAACTGTCCGCGAAAGCACCAAACATCAGTGTTTTTTTAAACTAAATTTCAATGTATTTCAATGAATTTTTGTGTTACACAGAAAAAAAAGGATGTGCTCCAGACACGATCTATATACAGACCAGTTCGAAACGAGCTCAGAGCACAAACATTTCAGGCCCTGGACACGACGGGATGCGTTTCAGACGCAAACTCAACCTAAATAGATTGCGCTCAGAACTCGTTCCCGTACTGGTGTGTACATTCGTGTGTAGAACACGGAAAGTTTGTGTCTGGAGCACGTCCATTTTTTTCCGTGTACATACATTAATAGTGTGCTAATCAATAGTATTTGGGACGCTGATTTAAAAAATGATATAATTTTCTACATAACTTGTCCCGATTTTACGCATATTCTACTTTTAAAAATGTTCGTGATAAAATTTAAATTGTGGAAAATTTAGAATATTTCGATCAAAACTAGGCCAAATTCGAACTCGGCAGGTCAATTAACATCGGAAAAGTCATAGACTACGCGATGTAAGGTCCAATTATAAGAAAAAAGCCCATGTTTGTGTCTAGGTACCCTTGTTTTGTATTCATTGGGGGCGGACACCTATGTCGTTAAAGCGTAAAAATCCGCCCATTGAGCCTAAAACTCATTGGCCAATCAGAGGTTGCTATAACCCTCTTGTCTTAAACTCTCCACATATGTACAGGAAACGCGTGGCTCCCACTGGTGGCTCGTGTGCGACGAAAATGAGAGGTGCACAGGATTTTTTTTGAAACGCTCTTCACATAAACATTTTTGAAGATTTTATTTTCCACTCATACTTTTTTGGACTATTGAAACAAAGGGTGATGGAATAATAACCATTTCAACCTTTATATGTTATTTTTTTAATTTTTTTTTCTTTCTCCAACTTCAAAAAATGTGAGGCGATGGCTCCCTGTCGCCTTACTTGCCTCACCTGGCGAGCCGCCACTGGTGGCTCCAAGAAAAGATTTTTTTTTTTTTTTTTTTTTTTTTTTTTTTTTCCACGAAAAGAGAACTGAAAACGCAACTGATGACTCACAAAATACCATCATCTGACAGTGAGATACGACGTCATGATTTGTGGAGCCGAAAGAATGAAACACACACCTGGAACAAAAGAAAAACACACCTAAACAGATTAATGATTTGACATTTATCGATTAAATGAATAAATAAATAAATAAATAAATAAATATGTATATTTATTGAGAAATTGTACGAGTGAGAATGTAAACAAATCGCATAAAATGTGGTGGCACTTGACGCCCGCCCGTGGATCCTAAAATTTGTTGGCCAACGTTGCCTACTCCTGCGCTGTAATCACAGCAAGTGATTTTATTCAGGCTGTTCTTATAATATTTCAGTACCTGAACGAATCCACCAGACCAAAGGAGGCTGTTGCACACTTTTGCTACAAGCGATTTAATAGTCTATTAAAGTGTAAAAACCTCCACATATAACGATGGCAGCACTAAAAACTTCCGAAATGTACTCCGAAACTCGATAAACACTTTTATTTGCGCGGGCGTAATGTTGGCTGAGGGTAGTAACTATACGGGAGATTCCCGTCTAACAATACTGTAACTCCATCAAGAAGTGACCAATAATAGACGACTTTCATTTGACACAGGTGTCACCAGGTGTTGTGGTACCATTCAATCGGATGTGGATCATCACTCTGATGACTAATTACTCTGTGAACCATCCTTGTCAGCATAGAAAGAGTGACGGAATTAAGATAGGAATCTCCTATTGTTACTGCCCTCGGCCACCATTACGCCCTCGTTAATAAAAGCGTTTTTAGAGTTTAAGAGTGGACTTCGGAAGTTTTCAGTGCTGCCATTGTTATTTTTCGAGGTTTTTACACCAGAATCGACTGTCAAATCGCTAATAGCAAAAGTGCACAACAGCTGCATTGCAAAAACAACATTAACAACATTCGGAGTTAACAACAATGCTCCTCTGCACTCCTCGATCACGCCTCAGCACGCGGAAGACTTTCCAATCTCTCGGATCTTCTAAATGAGCTGAAAATGAGAGGGAGGTGGAAGGGGGGGGGGAAGGGGGTCATGCTCACTGTCCGAGATGTCCAACACGCTGAGTTCGTATGTGTGAGCACAAAGTTTGAGTGGGGTAGGGGGGGGGGGGGCTAATTTACGACCCCTCAGGGACGTCGCATCTCGCCGGCTGTCTCGCGCCCTGCCATGATGCCGCTGACTCCGAAACGAAGGACACGCGCTGCATGCGCGCGGATGTGCATTGCTGAATATGCTATATCCTCCGCTGACCCCCCCCCCACTCTACTCGATCTACGAGTTTTTGTACCTTTCGCGCTGCGCCACACAGTAAATCAAAATTTGAGATTTCCTAGACATAATTTAAGTTGATTATCTTCAGCGTTTAGTGCCGATTTCTGCCACCAGAGCGATACCGTTCGATTAATATCAAATCACAGGCCGAAAATAATTTACTTTTGAGAAAACGGAGTGTCACTTACTAATTAATCGTCTGAAGAATGTCTCTACAAAATATCTCGTCAACGACTTCAAAAATAAAGCTGAAAGCACAGGATAATATACAAATCAGAACAGAAACTATGTCGGATTTTGAAGCAAATTCATTCCGCGCCCGCCATGTTGGGATGTAGGATGTTTACATCGGGATTTGCGCGCGAAAACAAAAAAATATAGGACATGATCCGCGAAATTTTCATTCTGAAATACCAGTAGAATAAAAGTGAGGAACTAAGATTTCTTTCCGGAATTTACAGAAGTAAATTAGTTTCAACACAAATCACACACGTCCGCCATGTTGGGATATAGGACCACAGCGTTGCTTATTGGTGCCGTTAAATTCCAAACTTGCTTCCATTGCCTCTTGTGGGAGTTTCCGTTCTGATTGTATTGTTCCGTGCTAAAAGTACCAAAAACTGGAATATTGCAAATAGATTCTTGTATCGAAATAAGACATGTCATTTGTTGGTACTTCCAGCCTTAATTATTGACGAGATCTTTTGCAGAGGCGTTCTTCCGAAGATTATCTAGTAAGTGACACTCCATTTTCTTAGATATACGTTACTTCCGGCCTGTAATTTGCTATTTATCGAACGGTAGCGCTTTGGGGGCAGAAATCGGCACTAAACGCTGAAAAAATTACCTTAAACAAACATGGTTCTCGCTGGAAAATATAAACACTAAAATGTTTAAAAGCGCCAAAAAATCATGCAAACATTTTCATGTCCACGAAATTCCAAGTTTCGATGCACTGTGCGCCGAGCGAAAAAGAAAACGCGAAACACGCTGTTCATTTATATCACCTTTCCCACCATTATTTCTCCCCGACTCAATGTTGCCAGATTTGACATTGAAATTCGTATATTTTACATTGATTCTTATGGGGGAAATTTACAGTCCAAAGCCTCGCGGTACGTCTGGCAACACTGTCCAGATTCACCTTTAGTCTTTCCATCCCTGTGCAACGTTCCACCCTCGGTCTAGGGCACGGTCGGCGGCGAGGCGAGGCGCTTCGAGAGTCTCCAAAATGTGAAATGAAAAGAGCCATTATTTTTCTTGAAAGTGTATTTTTTCCATCAGCAGCGTTGTCCAGTTTAGTCCAGGATCGCTGAAAACGCAACAGTATGCTCCAGAAGTTCCTACCTGATGGCCGATCATTTACTTCATCGTTAAACCGATCGTTAAGAATGCCTATGAGTGATGCTATTGGTCGAAAATTGTAAATCTTGGCCGTTGCTATGGTAAACATATTTAAGAGTCTCGTTATATAAAGGCTAATTATGAGTAACCTTTATCCCTTTCTTGGATAGTGGTATAAATGTGTACCATTTTATGTAACATGTGATTCAATGGAATTTACATGGACATTTTTCAAAAAGTTGTGTGACCCATCAAAGTTCTTAAAAAAGTGTCCTCTTTCGAATGGTCTAAATAAATCTAAAAAAAACTCAAATCCCAAAATGCGTGCATGAAAGGGTTAAACAGCCAGGGTCGGACTAGCCAGGGCCGCTAGGCCGCGATCGCGGCCTAAAGTTTCGCTTTTTGAGGCCCGAGGGGGCCCCGCGGGGGCCTTCGATGGGGCCCCCGAATGGATAAAATGGAAACATTTAGGAATGAAAAAAGAATAATGTATCAAAGAAGACAGTAAATAGATTATACACTGAAGGAAAACCATTGTAAGCTAATTAAGATAGCTTATAATATAAGGATCGGAAATGCATCGAGACTGGCCAAGTTCGCTCTAGTCCACAATGCAGACCGACATTTGAATCTGGGGCCCCCGACCGTTTACAAAAGGAGCCTTCAAATGGATCAAAACGGGGCCCCCGAACGGTCAAAATGGGGCCCCCTAGTCCCCCAAAAAGTATCTAAAGAATAAATTGGGAAGAAAATGATTAATACTGGCCAGAAAAACAAAAAAAAATGACAATCCGTTTAATTGCAAGCAAGAGGCGAGTCTTAGAAGTCTACCATATTTTTTAAAAACTAGTATTCCTTTTTTCCTTCTTTTGAAAATCAAAACCTGCTAAAATGTTATCTCTATCTCATAAATAATTTCTCGGTTCTCTCACAAATGAAACCCGAAAAACCCATTAAAATTGGGTTTGTAGGACGTAAAATTTTCAAAATTTTCCGGGGGAGGGCCCCCGGACCCCCCGTCAACACCTGAGGGGTATTCCATACCCCCCAGACTCCCTGGAAAATGAGGCACGTGAAAAAAGGTGGCGTCACTTGTCCCCGGCCCCCCCTCAAGAATTAATATCTGACTGCACCGCCGAAGATAATAAGTTACTATATCCTGGACTAGAGGCCGTAGACGAGCATATGCTCTTGCTGATATTTGGGTGGATTTAAAAAGGACCAAGAGAAACCCGATACGATTTGGATCCTTTAATAAGTCAACTTTATAACGAAAAAAATGGAAACAGAGAACTCCAATTATCAGTTGAAAATAGCATAAAAACTGCTTCGTTTTAAGTTAATTTTTAAATAAAATGGTCTGAGGGGGGCCCCCCGAATGGAGGGAGGGGCCCCAAAATTAACCTAGCGACCTAACATTTAGAGAGCCAGTCCGACCCTGCAAACAGCGGGCACTTTAACGATGGTCACCATAGCAACGGTCAAGTTTTACAATTTTCAACCAATATAGAATCACTCATAGACATTCTTAACGATCGGTTTAACGATGAAGTAAATGATCGGCCTCCTGGTCCAGAGCTCAGTGGTCAAAGTTAAGAAAACATATCTCATTTCGACTGACATACTACACTGAAAAAATAAAAAAAAGATTACCAAAACATGACAATATGTGAACGTATGACAGGGATAGTACAATACCCAGAATTCAAGTGTTCGTACCGTAGTTCTTGGAAATTTGTAGGAAATTGTAGTTCTACGACCATATTCTGGTATTAACACCGGAAATTTCTGGTCGGAGTACTGGACTATCTGTCGTTCAAATATCGTTGTGCTTCTGGCACTGGCGCAACCAGGATATCTTCCATCTCTCTCATTTCCCATTTGAATGTATGAGTAGGAAAAGGACAGAAGGAGGGTGTTTTATCCCCATGTCCATCCTCGTCTAACATACGTTTCTTAATGAAGAAAAGAGAGAGATGAAGAAACTCTTGGTGCGCTACTGGCTTCTGGTAATATGACTAGAATCTGGTGTATTATGACTATCGCTTTTTTCAGGGTAGCGCGGAGGAGCAATGATTACTCGGAAAATGTTTTAGTACAGTGCCGCTTTGGTTAAGGGTCATTTCATTCTAACGGGACTTTTCGCTGACGCTGATAATTTTTGATCGTAGAAATTGCATCATTAAAACGTTTGAAGCTACCATAGGAATGAAGATTTTCGTCAATATTGTTTCTTTCAGCAGGTCCAACAAAAACACTTCTAAGTCTGGTTCGAACAACCTCTGGTCCGATGTAATCTCCCCAAAAATTCACTTCTTTTAAACGGGAATCTCGGTTCTTAATCCAAGAAATGAATGTAACCATTCAGCGATTATTAATTATGCGTCCTCAAAATTGCTTAATTATGCTTGGCTCCACATCTAAAACTGCTGAAATCAACAAGATAGTACAGATTAAACTATGCGTTTGGAGATTAGGATCCCCCTTATGTTGTTGCTGCTGAAGAATGGGTGGGACTTTGGGCGATCCAAACCTCCAAGAGCATCGCGTTATCAGAAAAGTCTAGTTGATTTGGCAGTTTATTGGTCGCAAATTCCGGCAAAATTATGCATTTTTGAAGATGAAGGAGTCATCACAATCTTAAAAAAGTTAGCAATATTTTCTAGAATCAATAAACGGAATTTCCATGGAAAAATGCGTACATGCATTGAGCCAGAGACAGTGGCGGCTCGTGAAATGCGATACATCGATGTCTTTTCCATTTAAAACTGCAGAAAAGTATCGATTTCTTGGGGGTTCAATGGCACCCCCTGACGATCGATACTTTTCATAGTTTTAAATGGAGTAGACATCGATTTATTGCATTACACCGCCACTGCTCAGAGATCCCCGGACGGCAATCCATAAGATATCGTTGGACTAAAATTATCCATAGGCAGTTTTAGTGAGAATCAGTAAATTCAAAAGCAAAGGTGGACCCAGCAATTTGGCAACCGTGGATTCTTCCCATTTGAATGTATGAATAACAATCGATTAGCAGAGGGGTCATGGCCCCCTCAATAATCGATTGTTTCTCATGCGTTCAAATGGAAAGAAAGCGTGGTTGCCAAATTGCTGGGTCCGCCCATCTTCAAAAGTGACCAATTAGCTGTCTTTATCACGTTTGAAAAACGCCTGAAATTAGAACAGATTCCTGACTTTTAAATTTCCCGCTCGTCTACTTATACATAAGATCGGAGTAATCGCGAATCGCACAAAAGTGGTGGGTTGCGGCGGTAAATAATCGTTTAACGGCGTGGCGTGGCGCGAGGGAGGGGGGGGGGCTCTGAGTGGGATGGGTCAAAGGCGGGATAGTGAGGGAGGGGGGAGGGAGGAGAGTGGGAGGGGGAGGGGGAGGTGAGCATCGGCGCGGCGCATCGGAAACGGAGGAGGAAAGGAATAAATGAGATCGAATAATTAGACTCGATTAAAAATGTCACGGCCGGAAGTGCAGTCACAGAGCCCAGCCGGAAACAGCGCTCGCTGGAGAGAGACCTGGAGAGTAGTGTAAGTACCGGGAGAAAAAAAGATCGCGGAAAAGAGAGAGAGAGAGAGAGAGAGAGAGAGAGAGAGAGAGAGAGAGAGAGAGAGAGAGAGAGAGAGAGAGAGAGAGAGAGAGAGAAAGAAAGAGATAGATAGAGGGGATGGAAACTACACAGAGAATGGAGGCTGCAGGTTCGAATGCGTTGTTGCCAATCTGAATTAGAGTGCATCACTATGCGCCGATGACCAGAATTTGTATGAATCTGATCAAATCACCGCAGCAGCACAATATTAGACCGTTTTGTCACTTAACATATATCCTGACTTTTTCTTTATTTTCAACTATTTCCATCAGCAAATTTTAATAAAGTAACCCCTTAACCTTAAAAAAAGAATGCAAATCTAGAATGTCCAGAAAAGGATGATACACCAAATGACATCGATATGATATTATGAATTTAAATACCCCCCAAAAATGAAAACTACCCTCTACTATGACCATATGCTCACAATGTTATGGGTGTTAAGGGTTAGGATTGCGGTACCATTCATCGGATGTGGATCACTACTCGGATGACTAATTACTCCGAGAAACATCCTTGTCAGCATAGAAAGGGTGACGAAATTAAGATAGGAATCTCCCATTGTTACTGCCCTCGGCCACCATTACGCCCTCACAAATAAAAGCGTTTATTGAGTTTAATAGTGGATTTCGGAAGTTTTTAGTGCTGCCATTATTATTTTTCGAGGTTTTTACACCAGAATCCACTGTTAAAATGCTTATAGCAAAAGTGTGCAACAGCCCTAATGATCGATTTAGCTACTGTGGCAGAAGCTCGCGACGGTATCATTCCTATTCTCCGTGCTGTGAACGAGAGGAGGAAAGCCCTGCTTGGCAACTGAGGCTTAAAGCTCGACTTGATCTACCTGTAAACTAGCTTAGGGATTGCGGGAAAGACGCGACGTGGACGCGGCGATGCTCAAAGCCGCGCGGAAGCGCGCGGACTTGAAAATCGTACTTCTTATTCTCAGCTCTGCGATTACTCACTCTGCAAATTTCGCATGATGCATTTGCACTTTTCAACTTTCCGCAGCTTTTTCTTTCTCTATCTCTCTCTCTCTCTCTCTCTCTCTCTCTCTCTCTCTCTCTCTCTCTCTCTCTCCCCTCCTTCGGCCTTCCTCTCTTCCGACCTCCGACTCTCGCGTCTCGAGTTCTTTTGCGCGGCTCAATTTAACGGTGATGATTGATCTGACGCGCCCAGCCCCCCCCCTCCCCCTCATTGAACCCCTCTCACGCCCCGCCACGAATGGCCCCTAACTTAACCTAACCTAACCTTAATAGCTCGAATAAATCACGACTCTTAAATAGTCGACTCCTCACGCCCCGCCCGGTTCAAACACCAAGTTAAAAACTGCCCGTTGGGCTCATCACTCACATTAAACTGATTCGACGACCTGTATAGTGTATAGGTACTTACATGGCTCGGCTGTATATTGTGAAGTGTACATAGTATTACACTTTACAGGGTGACTTAAAAAAACAAGACCCTCTCAAGGAGTTAAGCCAACGTGCTATAACTATGTACAGTGGTTTTGAAGCACCTTCAACAAGCTTTACACGTAGAGGGGCTATTACTTGTTATAAAAGGTGTACTTTAGCGAAACTCGCCTCAACAGCTCTCTTTCAGTGATTTCGAGAAAAACGAAAAAAAAAAAAAAACTCCTCCAATACTCAAAACTCAATACCCAATTCTGAATAATCTATTCATGAAGGATTCAGCGAGTTTTGGTAACTTTTTTTTTTTTTTTTTTTTTTAATACCAAACGCAAAAAACAAAGTAAAATCCATTTCAGGCGCTAAATCAATTTTCACCACAAGTGGATAAGGCCAGTCGCGGCTCGTGCAATTTGGCTACCACGCTAATTTGCCCTTTAAACCCATGCAAAAGTATCGATATTTTGGGGGTGCAATTGCACCTCCTGAAGATCGATTGTTTGACATAGGTTTAAATGGAGAGAATACGCTGTTGCCAGATTGCACGCGCCGCCACTGGATAAGGCGATTTTGATAAAGAACGAGTCCTACTCGTAAAAGTATACGCGTAAGGCTGATTTCTTCGAAGGAACTTTGAAGTTTTATAGGATCTATTTCCGGAGACGGCCTTTTGATTTTGAAAGATCCTGATGGATAGGTCTTCTTTTTTACAGTCACCCTGTAGAGTGAATAAAGGTGCGCGTTGCACTGCATCACCGAGCACTGGTTCAGGCAACGAGAACAGAGATTAAACTCAAATTACCCAGAAATAATTAGACATCATTTAAAGCCCACACAAATGATCGCCACACAAAGTTGAATGCTGTTGAGTAGAACTGCGCCTTCAAAGCAACTGCAAATAATGCTCTAAGACAGAAATGAGTCCGAGACTTTGCATCTACACGGAAAAAAAAGATTAGTGAAATTAACCATACGATAGCTGATTTTGGCACCTGCTAGATGTTATGGTAAACTTGACCAGAAGTATGGTACATTTACCGATACTTTGAGTAAATTCGACATGCAATCAGGTAACATCACCTAGTACCTAGTCAAAACATAGTATACTTTTGGTTAACATTGCCATAACATCTAGCAGGTGCCAAAATCAGCTATAGTATGGTTAATTTCACCGTAGTTTTTTTCCGTGTATCTTACTTCATCCATATACAGATGCTTGTATGTATATGTTAGAAAAGGATGGCATCGTGACTTCTTTACCTTTATCTCTGTCCTTTTCTAACAATTGCAATCAAACGAAAAAAGGGAAATATATGGGAGATTCCTATCTGAATTGAGACATATCTCTTTGTTGTTTCCGTAGAGAAAGTGATAAATTAACCCTTTAATGACCAAGTTAGTTCAAAAGAACGCCACTCTTCTGTTTATATAGAGAAGGTAGTTAACTGTTCGTACTCGGTGGAGATGGAATTGCCTAAACGATGACTTGAAGGCGCCCGACGAGACCTTATCTTGTTGTGTTTTCATCGATATTTGCCTTTATTTGGAATGAAGACTGTGTCAATGTGAAATAGACTAGAGGAGAAAAACGAGTATATTCGGGCTTGGTCCATAAGGGGTTAAACAGGATTCTCCCATGATACCTGCGTTGAACCGACAATACGATCTTCAATACGATCTTACCGTCGTAGCAGTTTCGTAAATTTAATACTGAATTTTCGACGTTTCCGATGTGATTGTCCTGAGTTTTGCCAGTTAAATACTTCAGATTGGACTATTCATTTGCTCACAGAAAATTTTTTGCAAGTGCATGCCACAATAGATGGTTTTAGTGCGAAGTCATAACGGTTAGCCAACAATTACTACAATGCACTCATTGGTCGCAATCGGTTTGTGACAAAACTCGCTTAGCGTTCCAAACTATCTCACTCACACTCGCCCTTGACTATACTCATCTATTTGCAGTTTCGAAATTCGCATACAGGGCCTTGTTTCACAACATGTTATTATCCAAATCGCAGTAAAATGCCTCGAGGAATTAATTTCTGATGAAAAATTTCACAAAAGATGTCTCTACACGCGATTTTCGAAAATAGAGTGAGATAGCAGTACACGGGTGTTTCATGAGAGCAAGCGAGACAGTTTGTCTATGTTCGGAACCCTCATCGCCGGATGATGTCATCACCAAGTCATCAAGTAAAATCGTCTATAGTGCTAAAAGTTCCTCAAAACACGAGCATTGTGAAAAATCGAAAAAAAAAAAAAAAAAAATCTTCGAGCCGATCGGAGCCTGAGCGACGCATGGCAACTGATTTGCCATTTGCACTTTCCCGACCTCCCCCCCCCCCCGCTAGCGCCGTTCCTCCATTGATGAGGTTCTACCGTGTGATTGACGTAATCAATTAACGAGGACCGTCCGAGGCCCCGGTGCTGCAACGCAACGCAACGCAACGCGCCGATAAAAAGCACTTCTGTGTTCGAGTGTTTGTTAATTTCCCCTCCCCTCCCCCCTCTCCCTCTCACCTTCCCCCACCCTTCTCCATCTCAATACCCTTTCTCCTATCCTCCGACTTTTATTTTGCCCTTTAGCTTGCACCCCCTTTAATTTCTCGACCATCACTTCGGACAACAGTTTCAGCGTGACGTCATCGAGTGATCAAAATAAAATCTGCGGGCCGATCGCGATTGTTTACGTCATCACTAATACGTTAAGATTAACGAGGTATACCAATATAAAGGATTTGTGGGACGCAGTAGCGCACCGAGAGTTTCTTCATCTCTCTCTTTTCTCCATAACGAAACGTATGTTAGACAAGGATGGACAACGGGATAAAACCCCCTCTCTCTGTCATTTTCCTACTTAAACATTCAAATGGGAAATGAGAGAGATGGAAGAGATCCTGGTTCCGCCAGTGCAACGAGAGTTTCTTCATCTCTCTCTTTTCTCCATTACGAAACGTATGTTAGACAAGGAAGGGCAAGAGGATAAAACCCCCTCTTTCTGTCCTTTTCCTACTTAAACATTCAAATGGGAAATGAGGGAGATGGAAGAGATCCTGGTTGCGCCAGTGCAACGAGAGTTTCTTCATCTCTCTCTTTTCTCCATTACGAAACGTATGTTAGACAAGGATGGACAACGGGATAAAACCCCCTCTTTCTGTCCTTTTCCTACTTAAACATTCAAATGGGAAATGAGGGAGATGGAAGAGATCCTGGTTGCGCCAGTGGTGGGACGTGCTTTTGAGGCCGCACGGAGGACGAACGGAGGGAGCCATGATTGAAATCTCTTTTAGACATTTTCACACGAATTATTTCCCACTTTTTTAACCTTAACAATGAGGCTCTTGCAAACTTTTGCTGCAGGGGATTGAAGAGTTGATTCTTGCATAAAAACCTGTAAAAATGGCGATGCGCACACTGAAAAATCAAGAGATTATTATTTAAAGATAAAACAAAATTTGGCAAACAAACCAGAGGGCCGATCATTTACTTCATCGCTAAACCGATCGTTAAAACTGTCTACGAGTGATGCTATTGGTCGAAAATTGTAAAACTTGGCTGTTGCTAAGGTAACCATCGTTAAGAGTCTCGCTTTATCAAGGCTATTCATGAGTGACCTTTTAAAAAACGGACACTATAACGATGGTTACCATAGCAACGGCTAAGTTCTACAATATTCGACCAACAGCATCACTCGTAGACCGTCTTAACGATCGGTTTAACGATGAAGTAAATGATCGGCCCGCAGGATCAGATATCGTCCATGCTACCTTACTTTGAGATAGGACTCATAACAAATTCTCGCCCCTTTACAGGTATATCCCGTAAACGAAAATTGATTAAATAAATTGGTAAATTGGTTGGTTTAGACAGTCTAAGCGTGTCTCTATTGGTCGAGAATTGTAAAAATTGGGTTTTGGCATGGCAACTAGCAGTAAAGTTTTTGTTTTTTTTAAGGCTATCCGTGAATGACCTTTATTAACGCCTCCAATATCTAAAGGCCGAAACATCCGCAGTCCTTCAATTCAGAAAATTTCATTCTTCCAAGGTGTGAGTTTTCGCAATGGTTTTTGGTTTTAAAAGTTCCATTTATCCCAATAAATATTTTTTGCTACATCAATTTGGCATCCACGATGACTCCAACGATTACATCATAACCATCTAAACAATGTTTTCCCGACATTTAAAAAAATCCTTACATATGTTTCAATTGTGCTTGGTCAGTTTCGGTTTTTTTAAATTTCTGGAGAAAGGTGCATTGGAAAAATGGACCGAGTTACTTTGCTTTGCGGTTGCCTAAATAGCTCTTTACCGTGTCCTATAGAATGTATTTTGTGGTTTGAAACTCAATAATTACCCAGAAAAATTCCTTAAAACAGTGAAAAAAATATTAAACATGACGTCACCTAAAACTCTTCTATAGACCATTCAGAAGCTAGTTCAGGTGAGGTCGAAATAAAACATTCTAATGGGATTTCAGTGATGGAAGCTCATATAACATAAAACGGCAAACGTTAGAATAGAATTTAGATCACATTCGTTCGATCATCTTCAAAGCACTCACAATAATCTTCGAGATTATATCAGCGATAAACAACGCTTTGTTCGACGAAAATATGCGTTTGAGACGGTTTTTTTTTTTTTCTTTTGGAAAAGCTTTGACTATGCGAAATTAAACGCACAAGTATAAATTTCAAGGAACCATTAAGAGTGTACAGAGCAGAACATTTCAAAGAAAAATAAAACGCGAAATCAAATTCTATTTATACAGGATGATCAAAACATGATGCATCAAGCATTGGACGGGAAATCATAAATGTTTAAGTAAATATTCATCAAAATTTAGTGTCAATTTCTGCCACCGGAGCGTTACCATTTAATAATTATTGTCGGCGATTACAGTCCAAAAATAATCGATCAGTAACCCTTTCAAACCCGCGCTCGAGTACATTAGTTTCTGCGTCTATTTCACTCGATTTTAGTTATTTAATCACGATAGTTGCGACTATAAATTGTTAATAACTGAATAATAATTTTTTCTCAAGCGCCTTCAATAAAACGTGTATGCAAAATCAGCACCGATACGTAGGAATAGTTAACTTTTCAATTTACTTAATTCGAGCGAGATTATACTTACATTGATTTGGCTTCGTAACCTAATGGCAGTAAAAAGCTCGAGGAAAGGGTAAGTAGTTTGCTAAATAATCATCCGTAAGAATTTCTCGATAATATATCTCGTCCATAACTTGAAAAATAATGCTCAAAAACCATTTTTTGTTTTGTTTTTTGTTTTTGTTTTATTTGTTTGTTTAAATTTCCACCGCGCAGTAACCCTGCTTGGAGGGAGTTTATTTACCACTCTTAATCGTTATAGCAAAAGTTTGCAACGGACCCACCTAGGGGCGATTGCCTTGCTAAATAGACCCTCTAAAATTATCTATAGTAGCCAGAATAGTTTTTTTTCAGGCTTTGAATAGATCGATTTTTGACCGCCTGGGATTTCATCTGGGAAGAGCGGACGGTCGCTACTTTTTACTCACCCTGTACATTGCACAAGCTTGCATTCGTATATGCATGGAAGCTAATGAAAATATCTTCGCTAATCCGTGACTGAAAACATGAATAGGGTCGTTCATTAGTTGTGTCATTTTCCGCACACGATTCCGCGCGCCACAGTTCCGCGTATTTGAGCACCGATATTCTCCGCTTAGAAACGGCCGTAAACGGGATCACTGTCAAAGCGGGTCATGTAATATTTTTTCCTCTCTCTCTCTCTCTCTCTCTCTCTCTCTCTCTCTCTCTCTCTCTCTCTCTCTCTCTCTCTCTCTCTCCCTCTCCCTCTCTCTCTCTCCCCATCCCTTCATTTCCTCTAAAAATTTCGATCCGTGCACTGTAAGAACGATGACATAAAATGTTTACGGCAACGAGATGTCGAGATGTGGAAGACAGCCAAATGCTCCCAAGTTCGCGGGTATATGGAGTGTGCAATGGGCCCGGAACTTCCGAATTTCAATTCATAAAGGATGGAAGGTGGAAACTAAGGCAACAGGAAATCTGAATATAGGGTCACGGTGATTTCGTCAGCAGGGTCCACCCGACCTAGAGTCCCTATATATGTACTATGACTTTCAAAAGAAAGTGTCCTTGTAGAAAGTTTCACTCATCCATTCCTCGATCAGTTTTAAACATGTTTGCAAATTTTAGGTATTTCAGAGTCTAACAGCATGGCCACTTGAAATTATGCCTTCAAAAATCTTAAACGTTGTAGAAGATAATGCACGGAAAAAAAAAGATTAGTGAAAATAACCATACGGATACCTGATTTTGGTACCTGCTAGATGTTATGGTAAACTTGACCAGAAGTATGGTACATTCACCGATACTTTGAGTAAATTCGACATGTAATCAGGTATAACATCACCTAGTACCAAGTCAAAAGATAGTATACTTCTGGTTAACATTACCATAACATCAAGCAGGTGCCAAAATCAGGTATCCGTATGGTTATTTTCACCGTAGTTTTTTTCCGTGTGGACGAAATGATCAAGGACCGTTTTGATCAGCGGACTTTCTTTTGAAGGTCATATAGCACAGTAAGACAAAAGGGTAGTCAATTTTTGATTAGAGTCACTGTATGTAAAGAGTCATAAGACAGGATAAGGCAAGAGGGTAGTCAACTTCTGATTGTTCACGAGTTTTGGACTCTGAGGGCGCCACCATTGGATCCGTTTTTGAATATTTGTTTACAAACGAAGGGGTTCCAAAGGTATTTTACGGACGAAAGAGTTAGGTTTCGATGAACTTGTTAATTTTCATCATGATGTACAGTCGAGGACAAAAATAATGTCAGACAACTGCTCCTTAAGGTAGGCCTCCTGCAATGCTTCAATTAATTGAGATAAATATTGCGGGTGGCCTACTTCAAGGAAACATCTGACATTCTTTTTGTCCCCCACTATACCTCAAGAATGTCTATAATGGGTCTGTTGCACACGTTTGCTAAGCTAATATATCAGCGATTTAATAGTCGCTTCTGGCGTGTATAAGAAGCTTCCAAAAATAACTATGGCAGCACCCAAAACTTGAGAAATCCACTCCTAAACTCAATAAACGCATTTACTTGCGCGAGCATAATGGTTGTTTAGAATGTTTAGGGTAGTAAAGAGACAGATTCCCATTTAACCATACTGTAACTCCATCAAGAAGTGACCAATCTTTCATTTGACATTGGTGTCACTAGATGTCACGGATGTGGATCACTACTCTCATGCCTATATAGTTACTCTGTAAATCATGCTTGTCAGCATAGACAAAGTGACGAAATTAAGATAGGAAACTCCCATTATGACTGCCCTATGCCACCATTACACGCGCGCAAATAAAAGCGTTTTTTGAGTTTAGGAGTGGATTTCGGAAGTTTTAAGTGCTGTTATCGTTATTATTTGAGGTTTTTACACCAGAATTGACTATTAAATCGCTTATAGCAATAATTATGTGCAACAGCCCCATTAATTCCCAAAAGAATCATTAAACGCGTTTAAAATTATAGATCCACCCATTAGTTAGTTATTTCCTTGCCATGCACCATGAGTATGCTATTTTTTTAACGGTGTAGATGCTACCATAACCGCGCGGATGACAGCGTCGCGTCGTTTAGAAGAGAGGAAGCAAGGGGTAGGAAGGAGGCGGTAAAATGAGGTCGCAATCATAGTCTCATAAGAGAAATGCCCATCACAAAAACATCAACGGCCTCGACAAAAAAGAGTAAAAATGGGAGAGCAAATCCAAGACTCGGGGGAGCACTCGTAAAAAGAAAAAAAAAAAAAAATGGACAGCACGATAAATTCCGATTCAGAGAACGTTGTATGTATATGGGTATACTTCGGCCATTGGACTCGACCCAAAACAAAACACACACAGAAAAAAATCGCGAAAAAGAAACAGGGAAATTAACAGAGGTTGGAGAGAGCACGAGCGCGCGGCGGCCGAGCAATTCGCGAATCGTACGCTATCAGACATGGAAACAACGTCTCACAGTAGTAAAAAATGATAAGTTTTATACTCTGTTCAAGATGAGAAGGCGGGTGAGAATTCAGGTAGTAATGCACTATTTAGCAACAGTGTGGCTATGCTGGCTACTCCAACCCTTTGCAGTGTCCGTTGTTCTCCCGATCTCTCTCTTGGCACGGAGGATTTCCAAGAACCGACAGACTCAGCAATTTACACACGTCCAGTAAAAATTGCGAACGGTCAAAAATACGAAAAAACGGACAAAATTTTCGCCCTAAAGGGCCAAAACTCGGCAAAAATAGTCGACATCGAATATTGATGACTCTCAGAAATTCGTATTTTTCAGTCGGAATTGAATTCAGAATATTTCGTCTAATATCGAATATATGAGAGTCATCAATATTCAAAGTCGACTATTTCTGCCGAGTTTTGGCCCTTTAGGGTGAAAATTTCGTCCGTTTTTTCGTATTTTTGACCGTTCGCAATTTTTACTGGACGTGTGTAAATTGTTGAGTCTGTCGGTTCTCGGAAATCCTCCATGCCAAGAGAGAAGTCGGAAGAACAACGGCCACTGCGAGGGGTTGGAGTAGCCGGTATAGCCGCACTGTTGCTAAATAGTGCATTACTACCTGAATTCTCACCCGCCTTCTTATCCTGAACAGAGTATAGAAGCCGATAAATGTGTGTAGGACACTGCCCTTTGAGCGCCGATGTAGTCGGGAAAGAGGAGGATACACATGTTGTCCCACTCAATTTAAAATGGAATTCAGTGGTTAAAGAGACATTTTACGAAAAGTTGAGTGATCCCGCATCAAAGTTCTTACAGAAAATTATCTTCTTTTAAAAAGTTTAATGAAATCTCAAAAAATTAACTTCAATCCCCAAAATGCGCGCATGAAAGAGTTAAGGGTTATTAGCAACATCCGAGGTCGATACATGTATGTAGGGCCCTTTGAGCGCCGATATAGTCAGAACAGAGACGCAGACACGAGTCAAGTAGTCAAACAGTCAAGTTGTCGAGTTGTCAAGTAAGTCAATGAGGACGCGCGAAATTGAATATCTCCAAATTCGGCCGCTCTCTTGAGCGTCTCGCGAAACACATTAAAGTGTGCATCTCTCGTTCTCTCTCCGTCACATTCGTACGGACAGAGCTGCCAGATATAAGACTAAAATCCCTCAATTTTAAATTGATTCCTATGAAAAATATACGACCAACAGCCGCCCATCAGACAACAGTGCTAACAGAGGTTCAATGTAGAAAGAAATCGGCCGCTATTAAATTCCTATGTAGTTAGTTCCTTTCTGCACAAAAACGTCAGCTGTTCCATCTCTCACCTGCGCGCATCGCATTAGGCATCGGGGCTTGACCCTCTCACCGCTTTTCGCACTTCGTACTGGCGCCCGACGATCATTTTACGAGGACCGAAGTTGCGGTGTCGGGACTGTCGGGGGAAGGGGAGGGGGCTGGGATCATGATTTTTATACTCTCGTTTGGATATTGCTGCTAATCGTTTCTCATCGATGTATGAGAGGACCAACGAATTTCTACTCCACAAGTTCCGAGCGAGTATTTATAAAAACTTTTGCTACCTTAAACAAAAAAAAAAAAACAAAAAAACAAAAAAACAAAACCGAACAGAAACAATGGGTCTGTTGCAAACTTTTGCTACAACGATTGAGAGTGTTTAATCTAATGTAAAATCGCCTGAAAAGTCCAATGGTGGCATCAGAAAGCCACTAAATGAGATAATAAACTCACAAGAAG
This sequence comes from Trialeurodes vaporariorum, assembly GCA_011764245.1. Taxonomy (NCBI): domain Eukaryota; kingdom Metazoa; phylum Arthropoda; class Insecta; order Hemiptera; family Aleyrodidae; genus Trialeurodes; species Trialeurodes vaporariorum. The sequence goes on from VMOF01000379.1 coordinate 53,998,367, forward strand.
CGTTTAATGAAATCCAAGATGGCGGCAAAATATCGAGCAATCCGTATGCATGCACCACGAACATTCAAGGATAGCCAACCTCACAACCAATCACAACGTAAACAAACACATAACCTCTACCTCCTATGAGGTTGTAAACGTTGCCAATCCTTGGATGATCACGGTGCATACATTCAGATTCCTCGATATTTTGCCGCCATTTTGGATTTCAATAAACGCCTCTTGTGAGTTTATTATTGTATTTCATGACTTAATGATGCCACCAATGGACTTTTCAGGCGATTTTACATTGGAATAATAACTTTTTATCGTTGTAGCAAAAGTTTGCAACAGACCCATTCAACTCAAAGTTAAATAGTTAAATCAACCCCGTGCTGCTTTAATGTAACTATTTTAAATGCCAAAACTAGTCTTGATTTAAGTAAGTAAATACTTAAAGTTAGCATTTTTTTTTTTTTTTTTTTTTTTTTTTTTCAGGGTTCCTGAGAATTTTCTCGAATGGAGTATGCTGCATAAGTCTTTTAAAATGTATAATAATTAACTAGGTATCATGAACAAACGCCAGCTTTCAATACAGTCAACATCAAAATACCTCGAACAGATAAACAGCTATGTTGGTGTGACCTCCAATTCTTGATTATTTATATCAAACAATCATAAAGGAAAGAAATTGAGGTGGAAAATTTCCCCAAAAATATTTTTTTTTACAATAGAAATGACGTAGGTAGCTACGACACATATGATAATTCTCCTCGACTTTCATTGAAGAAAGAAGAGCTAATATTCAAAATTAACATTTTCGAAGGAAAGAGTGAGTAGACTAGACATTGACTATACATGGTGACATAGATAAGATAGTTTTCTTCCTCAACTTTTGTTCAAGAAAACAATGAATAAGATTCGAAATAAAAGAATGGATGAGATAGTGTTGCTCACGAACAGAAGGTAAACAAAAACTGTCTTAATTTTTAGTATATAAAACGTCTAGTGGAGTCCGAGTATTTCATAAGATCAAAACTAAAGTTTGCATCGTAAATTCATCTCCGGATAACTTTAGGAACCACATTCAAGTAAGAGCAGGAAGTGATTTTTATTTTTTCGTACTTTCTGTCGTGAATTTTTGAGTGAAGTGTGTATGACAAACATTGTAGTTTGCTTCTCGGGGCAGAGATATGAGTTTTCAGATTAGAAATCCTTTTTTCGTGTTTCTTTAGTCAGTTAAAGATCAATTTTATTTAAACTTATTCCATTATCTTCATGTTTCTCATCGCTCAATTTTGTCTGCTGGTAGTAGTAGAAGTGATGCATTTGGTATCCCTTAGTCAACATGAAGTAAACCACTATTATGGTCTCACTTTTCAAAAGTTTTACCAAAATTTGAGACTGGATTTGAAAACCACACGAGGGTTGTTCGAAAAGATATAACATATTGACCCTCATATTTCTATAGATTCTAAAACTAAAACGGAAAGCATCATCTTGTTTGTTGAACTCTCGTGGATTTATGGTGTAAATTGTTTTTACAAATAAGCATAAGTGTTCGAACTATCGCTAACATTTTCCGCACCCGTTTCAAAAGATTTACCGTACCACTGATTATTTTACTCTCGCGCGAAAGGTATAGAGAATCTCAATTTTCGTGCGAATTTTTTTTTAAAATTTAAAAAAAAAATTATCAAAAAATAAAATTTGTTTGAGGTCGAAGTTTACGTATGTCGTATATCCTCATCAGTGTGATATTTTCCCGCCGAATACGTCCATAAGAAAATCTTTTGTCATTCCGTGCATGCACGAATGATGTTTCCAAAATGTCAATTTTGTGTGAAAATCGTGACGATTTTCAATCCAGCACCACCAGACGTTTTAGACGAAAAATTATCACATTGATTAGGATACAGATAAGCTTAGAGCATACACAAATCTTATCTTTCAGTTGGCACACGAAAATGGTCGCGATACAATAGCGACTTTCAGATTACAAGCAAAGGTGGTAGCCGCGAGAAGATCGAAACATCCGAATAAGCGTTTTTGCGCCGAACGTCTCGAATGGGAATCCTGGAACGCTGAGGTTTTTTTCAGCCATAAAAGAGTGTAGTGGTGGGGCTCTCGCTAACTTTTACTACGATCAAATGAATAGTCCAATCTGCGGGCCGATCATTTATTTCATCGCTAAACCGACCGTTAAGACTGCACAGAAAAAACTGGAATTGCTGCATCAGCAATAAGTGTAGTTTAAAAATGGCAATATGGGTTTTTTGCTAATTTATTCACGCTTATTGCTAAGTTTACAATATTTATTGTAGCGTTATCCATGCGGTATTGGTACAGTAGCAATGCACAATTTATAGAAAATAGCAAGACACATTTTTGTAATTTTTGCAATACGGTTTGCCATTTTTGCAATATGATTTGCTAGTTTAGCAGAATTATTGCACAGACAGCAAATGTATTGCAGTAACAGCATTTTAAACTTGGTAATGCAGCATATGCATGTTGCCGCAGTAGCAATATGTATTATTGCTGTAATGGCAAAGTCTTATGAACTATTTAGCAATTTTTTTCGTTCATTTTTACTTTAGGTTTTGAAAATTATACAAAAAAAAAATTGTGATATCAGCATTTAATGCTTGTCGTAAGCGCTAAAGTTTTATGGGTAGTTCAGCAATATTTTTTTGAAAATTTAACGATAATTTAATGTGAGATGGGGTGCAGCGTATATGCGCGGATCAAATCGGAGCGGGGGGATCGAGGCGCTTGCTCGTCTACGGGTGTTGCTATTGGGATATCGCTGTAGTTGTAGGCGCATCTTGCTCCCTTACATTATTGCAGCGAGTCCAATCATCCAGATTCCAGTGCAGTGGCGCGTCACTCGTCAGCGACTCAGCGACCAGCGTCACCCTTCATTCGAGCGACTGTTGCGCTCCCCACCTACCGGTGTGCAGCAAAACAATAGTAACCGCGCACTCTTATTATACTCTTCGTCGCATACTTCCATCATATGCGCTCTTCGTACGACGCGACGCTAGATGTAAGTTCACTTTCTTTTGAAAGGGTTGTGCTCTGGCACATCCTATAGTAATACTTTCTTTTTAATTTATTCTCCTATTAATAAAACGGTCAAAGTTCCCCCTGTTTGCCTTCATTACCAAATCATTCAATTGTTGTTTGTTTCGTCTAATTTTATTTCAATTGTTTTTCTGTGGCCGGCCGCCGGCGAGCCACCCTCGTGCTCTCTTCAGAGTTCAGGGGCATATAGTATACCGTGTCACAGCGGCAACAGTTGTATGATGCGCGGTTGGATCAAAGTACTATAATCCTTGGGTTCCATTGATGCTGCGCTACCAATGAGCTATAACTTTAGAGTGGCAGCGGGCTGGTCCACCTTGTGCCAAACAGGGTAGAAAGAATCCCGGGAAAAAGCGGAATTTGAACGGCAGATTTCAGAGTTTGAAGTTAAATTTTGTAGGTCGTTTCCGGCGATGCCCGAGTTTGCTTACGAAACGACCGGAAACGACTTACAAAATTTAACCCCAAAATCGATTTTTACGGCAAGATGGCGGCCCTAGGTGACAACAGTGAACCAGCGGAACGTTCCTTGATGTGCCACTCTAAAGTTATAGCTCATTGTGCGCTACCCGTTGGACTTATCCGGAAATATACAGGGTGTAACAAAACTCATGTGCCAAACTCCAGAAGTATTCATTTATGAGGCCTAAATAAGAGTTTTTTTTTCCTGTGAACACGGACGGATCCGCGAATATGCCCCTCTTTTGAGCCACATCCCCCCCCCCCCAAGCTTTAAAAAATTAGTGATTTTTTTAATGTACCTAGTGAACACAAACGATAAGCCCCCCCCCCTTTCGTCGATTAAAGCTGTAGCTCAAAAGGGGGGCATTTTCGGACCCATGTTGATAGGAGGAAAAGTATTACTTTGAGCTCAAATATACGAACTTTTGATATCGAATTTTGAAGATGGGTAAAAATTGAACTTTTAATATTCGATATCTCGAATACAAAAAACGATATCGATCTCCGGATTGCGCCAAAATGCTCAGTTTGGTATGTCCTTTCGATCGATGTATCATTCAATAAGGGTCGTGGAACGGAATTTTCGAGATAGCCTCATTCAGGGGCAAAATTTTTAAAAATTGTTGGGGGCTCTAAAACTAATTTTGGACTAAATGTTTGTCAAAACCATTTAGTTATCTGAAAAGTACTTGCTTTTTAGAGTATTTTAGACCCTTAGTTTTTTTAATTCCGACTCTTAAAATAGGAGTAATGATTTTTTGAAAATGGGTCCAAATCGAACTTTGACATTCGATATATCGAAAACAAAAAACGATACCAACTTCCGGTTTGCGCCAAAAGTCTTAAAATTCTACTCCCTTTCAAACTATGTATCACAAGATAGGGGTTGCTATTTGAAATTTTCGAGATAGCCCCCCTGGGGGCCCCCTCGGGGGGGCTGAGGAGGTTTTGACCCCAAAAAAAGAAAATTCATCTAAAATGGTGAAGAATGGTCCAAACCGCAACTTTTTATCGCCATTAGCAAGAAAAAACCAGGGGGGGGGGAGATAAACATTCCTTATACATAAAGCGGGATTTAAATTTGCCGGTCCAAGCCGGTGCAAGCTGCAAGCTCGTGCATCATTATGCGCCAATCAAACCTCCTCGCGCGTTTTTTTTCATTCCTCGGTGGCGTGGGTGGCTTCTCCATTGTTCTCATCCATTCCACTCGTGCGGTTTCCTTACGACTGTGTGCTGTGTCCCTTTTTTCGTCATCCGACACGTTTTAATGATTCATGTTAGTTTGTTCCTCACTTGTCATTTAAGATCATTACAAATTTAAAATTCGCGTCATGAGCAGCGGCAGAAGTGCGTTGATGATTTCTAAAGTTTCAAACTCTATCTCTAAGGACGTAGTTGAGCAGAAAACCCCGGTGAAACGGCAATCTCAAGATGTTCGTGTAAGTACTTTTCCTTTTCATTTTATCTCTCTTGCCTTTTTAAAGCGTGCTGGTTTCCATTTAGTTGTTTCCTCTACTCTATCGTTTTGCTGCTAAAGTGTACTTACTTTTCACTATATCGTTCATCTGTAGGGTGTTAACCTCTCCACTCTTACTGCTGTGCCTCCAAAGTTTTACAGACAAACTTCTGCCTGATTTAATTCCCCCAAAGTACTCATGTGTTCTTCTTATAAGCTGCAGTGCAGCACATGGTGGGAAGATGAGGATTAAGCATACTTGAGCTGCACAACGCACATTCAAATCCAGAGTGTATGATCGGTGCACAACATTGCACATGTGCGCATGCACATGGATCGGTCCATGTGTTTGGATTGAGAGAGAAGTTAACAATTTAAGAGGTTTTAAGCAGTTATGATTATGCATTCTTCTAGCCTGTGCAGTATCCAGATATCTCTCGTTCCCCTAAGGAACTTTATGTGAACTCCTCTGATCAGACCTTTATCTTCCTTTGCTTTTCTTGTGTGCATTTCAATCTCTTCTTCCTTCTTAGCACTGTACTGAGATGACACAGTGTTTGCCTCATTGGTCGTACTGTTCTGACTTGATCCACCTGGTTTGATGACTCATGTTAAATCCCCTTGAGTGATCCGCAAGATGGTGGCCAGAAATAATCGGCCTGCACCTGTATACTTTCATTATTCTGCTCATGAGTCTGAGTTTCATTTGGGGTGTTCACCTTGTTTCATTAGCTTAAGTATGGTACATAGAGGGAATTTGAGAACTCAGCATACTGCAGCTATACATTGAAACCCAGAGTGTGAGATTGTTGCTCAAGATGCAAAGGCTGAACCTCTTTATTCATGCAGCAGTAGAGGTCTCGCCAGATGATTTGACAGTTAGAGCTTGTGTCACGAAAGAAGGTTGATGACAGATCATGTGGCTCGCTGCGCAAAGACGTGTTTGCGTTCTTGCACATGGGCAAAAATGCAAACTCGTCTCTGCGCAGTAAACAAACCTATCTGTCATCGGCCAACTTTCGTGAAATGAGCTCTATCTCACTCTCTCCTGTGGAATTATTTTGCCAACTCCTCCAACAAGACCTCTATAGCCTGTCCCAAAAAATATTGCTGATGACTGTTCTACAGATCCCATGAAAATATTAGTTCCACCCTGCCACCAATTAATCGTAATCATCATATTTTTGGAGGGTGATTTTTCGGTAATCAGACCTGGTTTTTACAAGTCGCTCATTGTATTAGCTGTAGAAGATTAAGATCTAATCGTAATGATGCTAAATTTTATTTTAAAACAGACAAAACTACATTGAATTACCATCCAAAGGTTTGACGATTATCGATTACCTAGCAGGGTCGGACTGGCTCTCTTATTGTTAGGCCGCAAGGTCAATTTAGGGGCCCCCTACCTCCATTTTGCCCCCTCCCCCCTTCCGGACTTTTTTTTTTTTAAATTAACTTAAAAGCGAGGCAGTTTTATGCTATTTTTGACTGATAAATTAGAGATTCTGTGATTCTTATTTTCTTTTACTTTTTAGCTGTCATGTTGACTTAATAGAGGCTCTAGATCACAGCAGGCTTCTTCTGGTCCTTTCTAAAACTGCCTGTATATCAGCAAGAGGCTCTGCTTAGCTGTGGCCTCTAGTCCAATATAGAGTAACACTTATCTTTGGTGGTGCAGTCAGATATTAATTTTGGGGAGGGGGCTAGGTGCCGCCACCTTTTTTCACGTACCTCATTTACGGGGGGGGGGGGTCTGGGAGTATGGAATACCCCCCAGGCTGACAGGGGGTGTGGAGGTTCTCCCCCTACTAATTTTTAAAAATGTAACACATGGTAAACCCAATTTTAATGGGTTCTTTTTTTTTGGTTTCATAAGAGAGAGAAGTCTTTGTGAGAGAGAACCTGCACCATGGACTCCTGCTTGTAATCAAACAACTAGTAATATTTTGCTGTTCTTGCCAGTATCCCCCCCCCAGTTTATTCTTTAGATACTTACTGCAGAAACAGGGGGCCCCGTATTGACTCGTTCAGGGGCCTCGGTTTGATCCGGTCGAGGCCCCAGATTGGCCAAATTTCGGCCCGTATCATGTACTAGAGCAGACTTGGCCCGTCTCTATGCATTTTCGATCCATATATTAAGCTATTTTAATTATCTTAATATGGTTCTCGTTTGGTTTAATCTATTCACTGTCTTCTTTGATACATTATTCATTTTTTCATTCATACATTTTTCCATTCTCTCCAATTGGGGACCCCTTGGTCCACAAAAAGCGAGACTTTAGGCTGCGATCGCGGCCCTGGCCAGTCCGACCCTGTTACCCATTAATCTTGTTATCAATTAAACTCCCATTTGCCCAACTCTGCCACCAACCAATAGGATTCTTTTATTTCAGTTTAAACCTGATGGTCTCAGAAAAGCCGTAGAACTGTGATGAGCAATATTTTCTGGGACAAGGTAAACCCTTTGCCTTATATGTGCCCCTGTGTGCATTCCCATTTAGCTAAATTTCCTATTCCGTTTTTGTGGCCTATCTGTGGTTTCCAATATTAAGAGCAGAACCATTTTGAGTATTGGGTTCTGACAAGTAGCAATGCCTGCTTCCGAACTGCATCAAGGGGCATCGATGAGCGGTTGATTAACAACGAGTTGAAACTCTGCGCTAAACCAACTTACCGATGTGTGTTGATGCGGTTCGGAAGCAGGCCCTGAAACTCAAAATAGTCCTGCTCTAGCACTTGACGTAAAAATAGAGCTCAAAAGTAAGAGGAGCATTGTCAGGAAAAATCACTGGCTTAGCTTGGAATGGTGCTCCAAACAAAGTAATGTATATAGCTTGTCCCAGAAGAGATTGCTCATCACAGTTCTACGGCTTTTTTTCTGAAAGCATCGGGTCTTTACTAAGATAATGGAATCCTATTGGTCGGTGGCAGGAAGAATCTGATAATTTCATGCAATCTGTAGAACTGTCATCGGCAATCTTTTCTGAGACAGGCTTTACACCATACACTCTCTTCTTATGTTGATGCTTTGATATTTCGGAAAGACTTTTCACTAATGCTAAAGAACGCGCTGTTGAGCGGATGGATGGGGGGGGGTGATATTATTATCAGCTCTCTGATTTTTGTTGGTGCTTATTGGTACAGCTTGACTCATAAGTGATTAGACATGACAGTTCTATGGCTTTCACGAAAACATCAGCTTCGATCCCCCAACCACTCAACCTGATTGGTCTGAAGCAATAAGCAGCAGATGTTTTCATTCATGTTGGACAGTTGTCAAGTTCAAACATTCTTGAGACAGCCTACATCTGGTCACTACAATTTATCAAAAGAGTCTTCTTAGAATGTGTCTGTGTTGGCTGGTCAATAGTATAATTCTCCGTGATAGATCTTTATCTTTGGTGACGTGGATGGCTATTTTCGGTTTTACAAGATTTATAGTAGATTTTGAGTGGTGTTAGCGGTTTTTTCACAAGAGTTGGCTGATGGCAAATCGGCCTATTTCCTGCGCAGTGGGCGAGTTTGTATGTCTGCGCATTGACTTTGATGCAGAGAGACGCGAACAAACGCTAAGCGCAGGAAACCAGGTGAGCAGTCAGCCGCCACCTTTCATGAAACGATCTCTACTTTGTTGGTCTTTTTGACATTTCTTCTGATTGCTGTTGGAATCTTTTCTGCTTTCGTTATTGATTTTATGCTTTATTAAGTGTGTCTACAGTTTGTTAAAGAGTTTCCAAAAGTATCATCAACATTCAAGTAGTACTTTTTAATATCATATCTAGTTTTACTGATGTGGTCACTGCTTAGATTTTTAAATCTCAAGAAACTAAGAAATTTCCTCATGATCAAGTATTTGTACTTTAGCAGATCTTCAAACTTAAATCCTACCTGTCACTCTGAATTAGTTGCTCTCATGATGGGTCTGACCCATCATATCAGAACGAATTTTCATCGGCAAGTCTTCGTAACATTAATGACAAATCACTGATTGAAACTAGGCCTGTGCTATGTCTCGTTCGGTCCATCGAAGTCGCTTCGATTTCGATGTCAATTTCCAACATCGGAGCGATGTATCGAAACATCGAAAAATATCGAAACATCGATCCACATCGAAACATTGGTCTACCTCAAAACTTCACAACATCGATCGGTATCGAATCGTTGATTTACATAGAAACATCCAAACATAGATCTGCATCGAAAAATCGATCTGCATAAAAGCATACATTTACATCAAAATACCAAAACATGAAAAAAAAAGTCAAGCATTGGATTTTTTACTGCCGTATTTCTTGATTTTTATTTTGAAGATCGATCGGAACAGTGACCAACATGACCCTTTGGTCGGAAAATTGAAACCTTATTCGATAATCCCACCATACATTAATCGCGGTCCGGATCGATGTGTCGATATTGATTGGTGCTTCAATGATATGGATCGATGTTTGGATCTGGATCGAAGTTGCAATGTATCGATGTGGATCGATGTTTCGATGCATCTCATGAGACATCGAACCGCATTCGATGTCCCTTAAACATCGAACAAGCGTCGATGCATCGAACATTGCACAGGCCTAATTGAAACCCGTTACTGAAGTATTAATGATAGAAAGTACCCTCTGAATTTTTTAATTAGTTTCTCATTTTCAATACAAAATATGTGATGCCCAAGCCAGGCCTTTCGAGTTAGTTGAAATTTTATTCACAAAAATAGATTTTGATATTAGAGCAGACGCATTTTGAGTATATGGTTCTGACAAGTAGCGGTGCATGCTACCGAACCGCATCAAAATGCATCGGTGAGCGGTTGGTTTGCGCAGAATTTCAACTCGTTGCTAATCAACCGCTCACCGATGCGCTTTGATGCGGTTCGGTAGCACGCACCGCTACTTGTCAGGACCGGATATTCAAAATGCGTCTGCTCTATTCAACTCAGATTTGAAAAGAATGTGAGGTTTCATGAAGAGGTCAGTTTCGAGTCATTAATAACCAGAAGCGGAAATGGAAGAAGAAGTCTTATCAATTTTGAGCAAACTCAGCGCTTTAAATTCACCCTGAGCTGCAAAAATTCTAACACCTTTTTCTTTTTTCCCCCCCCTAAATCCAGGTAACTTTTGCTCCTCAGAAGAAACCGAAAAGACCTTTGTTTGGTGAAAATCATGATCCAAAACTGAAAAACAAAAAGTCTCATGTTACGAATGAAAGCGCCCAGTCGCCTCTGAATATCCTAAATGCTGAAGGCGCCAATACATCCTCGGCTTCAGTTTTGACATCAAATTTAGAACAGTCTCTTCCATTTTCTGTTAGTGTGCGGCCAGCTATTACTAAGCAACAGAATAATGTCAGTCCTATCACCTCGTCTGAGGAAAGAACAATCAAGATCTCAGAAGCCCCATTTTCAACTCCTGTAGAAATTGGAGTATCTGATAACCATGTCAGTCCTGTCACCCTAGTTGAGAACAGTGCAATCAACAGCTCCGAAGCTCAGTTTTCAACTCATGTAGAATCTGGATACACTGATAACCATGAAAAAGATACCCGTGACTCCGCCGGAAGTGTGCGGCCAGCTATTAATAAGCAAGAGAATGATGTCAGTCCTATCACCTCATCTGAGAAAAGAACAATCAACAACTCAGAATCCCCACTTTCATCAACTCCTGTAGAAACTGGAGTATCTGATAGCCATGTCAATCCTGTCACCCTAGTTGAGAACAGTGTAATCAACAGCTCAGAAGCTCAATTTTCAACTCGTATAGAATCTGGATACACTGATCACCATGAAAAAGATACCCTTGACTCCGCCCGTCATACATACAGAGAGCCAAATGCAGGAAACTCCTCTAGTATTTCGCAATTGTCTACTCCTAATGCTGTAAATGCTGATGACTCCACATCTAGATCTGAACCTCCAGGACCCAAACCAAACCCGAAACCATCTCTCTCAAGTGAAAGAACGTTTTCTCTTTTGACTCCCCTGGATGGCTCCTGGCTGCGTCGGCTACTAGTTAAATCCCAAGAGGGAAGAGTTCTCCTCCAATTCTATGATCAGAAGAAACATTTAACCGCAAGCAAAAGATGCATACTCGTGAAACTAATTATACTCAGTGAATTAGAAGAGGATGTAACAAAACAAATCTCACACGAGAGATTCTCAAGCATTGCTGAAGCTATCCCACAGTGTTTTGAATATGAAGCGGCGTCGACATACTTTGTGCCGTATCATAAAGATTTGGACGGAGTGCGTTACTTGGCCAAGGGGAAACTTTATGATCGCTACGTTTTCGTTAAAAGAGGCTATCGCAAAGATGGTATCATCCTTGGCAAACAGAAGTTCGGATCTCATGATTCTAATGTCGGTATGTATAATAGATTTCCATGTTTAAAGTAGCACAATTTTTTTTTTAAGGTAAATGAAGTGTTTTACTATGAATGTGTCCATTCTAATAGTTAAATTGATGTAATGCTTGGTTTTTTGGTTATCTTTGTAACTGGTCCTCAGTAGTTCTATTATCTGCCTCTTTCATATCTTCCTCTGCTTGTGGTGGGTTGCTTACAGAGACACTATATAATAGAGATTTGCACTATCTATCTTGCCCACGTTAAAATCCGGTGTCAACTTTTCTTTTTAGAGTCTCAACAAAACATTGTCCAACAGACTGTTTTAGTTGAGTGATATATTGTATCGATTGCCCTCCGACGACCTCTGGTCAAAACTAACTCTGGTTCAATGTACTTTCCCCTTAAGCGCTTTTTTGAACGGAAATTTTGACTATTAAATCAAGAAATTAATGCAACCTTTTTGCGATTACAAATTCTACGTCCTCAAAAATTCATAATTATGTCTAGTTCCTCAACTAAAAGCTACCGAAACCAGTAAGATATTATGGATTTAACTACGTACTTGGAGGTCAGAATCGCCCGAAATCCTGCCATTTCCACAACAACAGTAACATTTGGGTAATTCCAACCTCCAAATGCATCTTTTAATCTGTAGTATCTTGTTGATTATGGCAGTTTTATTCAAGGAACCAGGCATAATTATTAAGCAAATTCAAGGACGTAGAATTCATCATTGTAAAAAGGTCGCATTAACGGTTTGACTAAATAGCCTAAATTGCCGTTAAATAATGCGTTTATGGGGAAAATACATTGATTATGAAATTGCTTGGAACCAGAGGGCCTCGGATGGCAATCGATACGATATATCGCTCTACTATATCAGTCCACTGGACCATACGTTAACTGATGAGCAAAGGTGTGGAGGTTAGTTGCCCAATGAGAGCGAAACTCTGGAGTTTCATCAGTCAACGTATGTTCCATGTTGGATGGTGCTCCCAATGTTATTCTGTTGAGTCCCCGTCAAAAAAAGTTAGCCACCGCGTGATCGGCTAGTGCGTGGTTTCTATTATATATTGTCTCTGGTTGCATATCAGTCAGAGTTTTCTATAAATAGTTGTGGATGTTATCTTAATGGTGGAAGTAGTGGTGTTTCACACACTTTGATACTTTCGCAAACTTTCTCTTTAAACTTGAAAGGCATCAAAGTCGTTCCTTTTTTTTTGTTAGATGAGAATCCTTATCCAGGTCCATTTGCTGATGCAAATTTTCATTTTACTAAATCTACGTCAAGCACTGTAGAATCTTCATCAAATTTTATTTACTTGTGTAGGTTTAGCGATGAAGACCAAATTCTGACAACCCAGACGATGGAAAGTTCTTTTAGAGCTCGTTTCAGAAGTGTACGTGCACCTAAACCATAATTGTTGGCGAATTTTCAATTTTCATGCCTTCAAATCTAAACAAAACTTGACTCTGACTTTAACCTTTCGATTTTAAAGCGTTCCTCAATGAAAAGCCAACGCTCATATTCATTTCCTTTGATTTTCATTTGGAAACATGAGAAATAATGTTGACAAATTCCAAAGATTATCAGTGTAAGTGCTCCTGCACTTCTGAAACGACCTCTACTAATTTTAGTGTACGTTTGTTGCGTCTCCTCTTGCAATCTAAAAATTATTCGATGAGAATACTTTAATTTGAGAATTTTACTCGATGACTACGCCTAAAAATTATCACCTGAGCAATGAATTTCATTGATTTCTGTTTGTCTTAAAAAAATTCTGTTCCTAAAAAAATTTTCTTTGAATTTTAACAGTTAATAGCTAAGAGATTAGCAATCAGCAGAATAATTTTGGTAACTTAATTACCAAATTTCTTTGCAAGTACAATTAGTGCTTTTCAGTTGTGGAACATAAGAGCAATGAGTCTCAATAATGGATGGAATTCTCACAGTCTTTCAGTTGTAGTCCAGGCTTATTCCACTCTTAGTCACTAGATTTTTCATCAAAATCAGCTGAATCTGCATTTATATAAGTGGAAGAAGATCTAGTAATTTTGTTAGCTGAATCTGACAGCTTAAAACATTTTTGGATTGTCTCTCTGTCTCTTACATAATTCTTTTCCTCTGTTTTAGATAAAGAAACTGTTGAAGTAGATCCTGCTCTGGAAGCGAAACGGCGCGTTTTAAAAACTAAAGTTTATCCGTGGCTTGAAGTAGAAGACAATTGGAAACTTACGCACCAAATAAGACTTGACCACTTCAAGAAGCACGAGCTTGAAATTAGCGATTACTTCACTCTTTACCCAGCTTTTAAGGAAAAGAAAGCTTATACCCTGGTCAGTGAAAGATAAATTTATGTTTCTTTGGCTAAACTCTTGGCACAATTTTCATCGCGTGTTTGAGTGAATCTTTGCTTTTGTCTGTTTTGCTTTTATAATTAAAGTTTTGTAATAGTTAATGAATGTAATGATTGGAGTGCCACTGCAATAATTTTATTCAACTGTTCAGTAGAAAAGAGGCTGATGGTTTACTTTTACGTTAAACTGTCCTTAAGAGACACCATTGGTCTAGAATTATAAGACCTGACTTTTGCTACAGTAACCATAGTTAAATTGCCCATTTTTAACAGCTTTTCATGAGTAGGTTCATAAGTGGCGGTAGCCACCAGGCCAAGTCCAAATCCCCCGAGCAAGAAGGTGGCGTCTGCGGACACTTATTATACACCGATCAGTTCGTTTTAGTCAATTTATTTAGAAAGTTATAGCAAATGGGAAACTTAACCATGGTTACCGTAGCAACGGCCATGTCTCACAATTCTTGACCAATAGCATCACTCAATCATAGACAGTCCTAACCCTTTGTACTCAGATTAAAATTTTACCCAACCGCCCCCCAACTCATAATTAATTTCAGTGTTTCAGTGATTTTCAATGATTTTCATATTTATCTACATTGGAGGCTTAAACCTAAATAATTGTACAGTAAAAATGAGTTCACTTCGGGAGTGTGTTCGACACTCGAGTCTTAAGCGTTGCAACTTTTTGTCTGACCACGCCTGACTAACGAGTGGAACGACAAATTTGTTTTGTCAAGCGACATGTGGCACTCGAGCGCAAAGGGTTAACTATTGGTTTAACGGAAAAGAAAACCATCAGCCCGCTGGTTAGATTGAAGTTACCGCTGGCAAACACATTCACTAGAATTGACACATGATGATTTCTAGAACAGATGCTTTTATATGAAATAGGGGAAACTGAAAAACAGCAAGACTTGAGCGTAAACATTTTTTGTCAACTATTCAAACTCTAAATTTTGCTAAATATTTTAAGGTATGCAACAATTGTTTCGGGAGACCATCTCCCCCATCTTCAGTTGTCAGTCGGTCGACACGGCAGCTTCATCCAAATTAGGTGTCTTAGTACAGGGTGTCTAGTATCAGGGAAAACCTGGAACTATTAGGGAGTTTCATTTGATCAAGGAAAACATAGATGGTAAAGTTGAAAATTACTAGACGCGCTGTAGCAGCCTAAACTGTCTTATTTTTCTTAAGAGAAACTTTCAAGCCATCACTTTATTCTCTTACCCCACCACCTTACTTCGTCACTTGCTAAACTCAGTTTTTTCCTCAAAAACTCATCTAACTCACTACATATTGAAGGGAGCAGCCTCCTTTTATGCTTTTTTTTCATAATTTATGAATGTTCAAAGTGATCGAGTGAAGGGAATGTTGCATTCTCCTCGAAACCATTTGCTTGAAACTCGGATATTGTAAATGTGCTTTTTTTTGCCTGAAACTAATTCGCTCAAATGGGTTAAGTCTGACTGGAGTTCACCCAAATGTTTATCCCTGTCTCCAATAGAATGGAGGACTTTTCTAAAAAGATCCTACCTTTAAAGAGTATTCACTTTACAGTGGCATAAGACCAAACAAGCAAGCAACTCAAGTTTTCCGTTCAAAATCAAGGTTTGTTTGGTTTTGTTTTCTCAAATTTAAGGTTGGCTAATTCAAACAATACAGGTTAAGCGGCTTCAGTCGTCGCTCTAAATGTATCGTTCAAACCTCGTCAAACTTTAAATTTGAGAAAACAAAATTGAACAAACCTTGATTATACATGGAAAACTCAAGTTGCTCACAGATCGTAATTTTACTCTGATACTGTGCAGTTCTTTGCTCTGAATTTACACCTTGCATAAGATTTAGAATCCTAAGTGTAGACTCTATCATTGACTGGACCGCTGCCGCTACGCTGAAAACTGAAAGTCCGCTCTGTTCATACTAACACAACTGTGGTCCCTGGCTGAGCGACCAGGCAGATAGGCATGTTTGCCACAAGATGGCAGAAGTGTTCTGGAGGATGCAGGGGGGTGGGGGGTTAAGTCGGCCAGCCTGGATGTCATCGTATGAAGGTAACACCCAGGGGTGGGGACAAATGAAAAAAAGGGAGGCACCTTCATAATGCTACTGAGGTAATGATTGCTGTCTATCGGGCTATTCTTGTTCAATATTATTATTGGCATGAATCAGTGGATAACAGGCTGGTTTGCTGCCCTGCGTGAAACTCATTTCCTCGAGGTGTAACTGGAAGTAGACCAGTATTGCTGTTTAAGTTGAGGACTTTGGTTGTTTCAAAAGCTACAACCCTGCTTTTAATAATCATCGAAAAATAGCCTATAATGGGTTTTTGGTGGTTTGAAGACTTCAACTAGAATCTGACTTAAGCACCAAGACTGTCACTACTTGCCTCCGCCAGGGCAAGTAGTGAAAAGTCTTTTGCTGACAAGGAGACTTGCGAAGCTCTGTAAGACGGAGATGGTAATAGCTTTCCAAATAACTTGATAATTCAATTTAAGTGGCAATGCTGTCAAGTGGACGGATTACAATGTAGTTCGGATTTAAATTATCCGCTACGGGCAACCATCATATAAGCATAGTTACTCGTGTTCTTACTTGTCATGGTTAAATCCGTTGGAATGAGTTTCATCAGGGACATTAAGGATCTTTGTATCTGAGTGCAAGTTATGTAAATTCATTGCAGAATTAGTGATTCGTATTATTACTTGGCAGTTATTGTCTTGCTTCAAGCCATTTGTTGTCTGGTGGAGGTTTCTTATGGAGACATGTCAAAGCTCTACCATCTACTGTAAGTATTTCATAGGCGCCAACTGCGCCAAAGAATTGGGTATGAACAAAGATTACTTATACTCCAGATATGGCACTAGCTATCTCGCCAATGTTACATTTTGTTGAGCGCCTTCATTGTTAAAACATATACACTGGCCCACGATTTGTTTACGTTTCGGGAGGGAGTGAGAGACGGAAGGGGTGGGACCAGTCGTGATGGTCGTGGGCCAGCCACCCCGCCCGCACGTCTCTCCCTAACCGAAACGTAAACAAACCGTGGGCGAGTGTATATTTTTTAGCAATGAAGGCGCTCAACAAGATTTTCAGCTTGTGCCATATCTGGAGTATAGGTCATCTTTGGGTATGAGCCCCTAATAAATAATTTTACCTCAAACCATGTTATTTGTCCCTCCCCCCCTCCGTTTGAAATTTTCCTTATACATGATTGTGTATCAAAAAACCAAATATTTTACTCACAAACTGATTCTATTTATTCTGACTCTCCATTTTTGAAGCTAGTAAATCTAGTTCTGTTTCAGTCAGATCATAAAATGAAAATAATTTTATAGTAAAATAACAATTTTTTTGTAAGAAAAAAGGAAAGTTATTCATCCTTCATGATTCTTCAATTTTCAGATTTTTAAAGAGTTTTGTTGTCACTTTTTTCATGTTCTTTTTGTCACAAAGTATCCACGATTCCATATGCATTTATAATCTATATGTACAGGGTGTGGCAAAAGTCTTCCCCCCTCTTAGAATTAGCAGCCATGAAAAAAAAAAGAAGCTACCTCAGGAACTGACAAAATTTATCATCTCCACCTCCTGCCAACAGTGATGTTAAAAGTTTGTTTTTGTCCTCAGCTGGATATTGATTTCAACCAATTACACCCCAGCCAGGGCGACTCTTTGTCAACTAATTGGGAAGACTTCGAAGATAATTTAATATCCCTCGGGAAACGTTCAGGAAAAAAAATAACAAATTGGAGAATTGATCTAACCCTTGAAGGTAATCCTTTTCTTTTTCCTCGAATCACTCATGCACTGTAGATTTCCTACTTTTTAGCAGGGCATCAGACTGAACTGCGAACCGAACCGCAAACCTTTTACCTAAAAATACAGTGAACTGTGGCCCGAACCGAGCCGGCTAGCTGAACCCGATTGGCACCAGTTGAAAAAATTTTAAAAAAAAGAGTTTTGACTGAAAGTGTAGGTTCTCTTGTCAAAGTGCACAGGAATGAAGCATTGAAAGTTTCAGCTCTCTTTTGCGCAGTTGATGTATTGCAAATTCGCGAACTACCCGCTTTTAAAGAATAAAGTTAATTAATAATTTTTAATACATTTGGAACAGACAGAGCTTCTTTTTTATGTTTGTCTCTCTCTTTTATGTAGGAAATGTTTTTGAATCTAAACCGGTTCAGGAGCATGTGGACCCGAACCGAAAACCGGCTTTTAAAAAAATTGTGAAATGCGAACTGAACCGACTTTTGCTGCCTTGCTTTTTAGGTGCCGTTGCGTAGCACAAGTCCCTTATGCGATTGTTGCAGTCTATAATAATCTCGTTTCACTGAGATCTGGGCGAAGAGGCATTAGTCAATTACAATCTTGCTCTGATTTTTTTAACTTTATCGTAGAGAAGCATGAAATCAGACCCACAGATTTTTAAGGCTTCAAAGTAATGTAATGTATTATATTCCATAGAATTTTTAATTCATGATTTCCCGAAAATCGGAGCGATTGTTTAGTTGTTATTTTATGAGAAAATTGCCTAATTAGTGCAATTGCACAATCAACTTAATAAACTTCAGAGGTCAGCAAGAAAAATAATTTTAATTAGTTCTCATTAACATTCACTGCTATGAAGATGTGTGATGTGTTTATGTGTACAGGGAAAAAACCAACCACAGTTACTTTTCCTTATTTTTTTCAAACTTGAGTTTTTAGCAAAGAAAAAAGTTCATTGCTTGCAATTTTTTTCTTTTATTTTTTCTTTTGAATTTCGGTCGAAAGAGGCTTCAGTTACAAGTTATGGTTAAAGGATGGTTGAATGGGTTGGAGGAGGAAGAGGGAAAGGGGAGGGGAGGGCTCTGTGAACATGCTCGACAATTTGTTCTACAACATTGAAGTATTGTAACCTTCTTCTAAAAAAAAAAAACCAGGAAGCTAAGATACTGAGTAAAATGGAGAAAAAAAAAGGACTAAAACTGCTAAAACCCATGTATTTAAAATACGGGTCCAATGGACCTGGCTCAGTTGTTTGCGTAGATAAAAAGACTCAGCCATGTAAGGGTTGAGCACTGATGTTTTTGCTGTCATCCAGCTGTGGAGTCTCATGAGCAAAAATTCTGTTTGTTTTACTCAATCTGCCTCCTTTCAGTGAAACGATGTCTCACACTAATCTTGTATTTTTTTACTCCGTATATTTTTTTCCCCCATTTTTATTTGGTCGCTCAAAGATTTTCTACTTAGTTCTCACTAATCGTTCTTAATTGTTTGTTTTTATTCAATGATCCGCAGATAGTAAAAGCAAAACTATAAATAGTTTCCTTCTTCTGGCCGCCCTTTTGCCCAACGGAACTGTCAGCAAAACTTGGAGGACCACGAAAGGAGAATGCATTGATGCCTTCCTCCTTTTTGGAGACAGTGAGGAAGATATTGATGAACGTTATAATAATAGATTAAAAAACCTGGCAGAAAATAATAAGAATGGTGCTTATCCAGTCGTAGTTGTTGTGGGCAGCACGACAAAATATGACGTTTTCATTAGAATTAAGGACTTTTATCTCCAATGTGACTCAGTGTTACAAGCTGTGGACAGTTGTTTCAAAATTTTCAAAACTCTTAAATTAGAATTCCCCAAAGACTGTGCCCTTCCTTGGTCGTTCCTGGAAGAATACGTTTATAAAATTAATACAAACTTACATTCAAAGTTTGTAAGTCTCGGAACCTTAATGGCGGACTTGAAGTCATTCTCATCTAAAACTTAAGTTTTTAAATAACTGTTCCACCATAAGAGGTGTTCAATGTTCATTCCACTATTTCCTAGTTCCTTCTTTGTCTCCTTTCTTCTTGTGTAGCCTTTCTTTAGATCGTTTCAGAAGTGTAGGCACACTTAGACTATAATCTTTGGGAAATTTTCAATTTTCATTCTTTCGTATTATAACAATACTTGCCTCTGACGTTAAACTTATGATTTTAAAACGTTCCTTATTGAAAGGCAAGCACTCAAATTCTTTTTCACTGATTTTCATTTTGTAACATAAGAAATAATTTAGACAAATTTCAAAGATTATAGGTCTAGGTGCGCCTACACTTTCGAAACAACCTCTAACTAACCTTGTTATTTTTCTTTTTTCTTGTGAATTTGGTAGTCTGTTCCTCTTGATGCAAGTCCTTTGATGATTGGCGCGACAATCTTTAATTATGATCATCTGTTCTGAATGGAAGTGTCGGCTGAAGCCAGTTACTTTTTGCAACTTACAAAATTTTTACGATCATCTGAAAAAATTTCATGGGAAGAAAGCCTCCGAAACCAGCAAGTGTCCTGTGTGTAAACGACCGTTTTCCAATAGACAGAGTTTCCATCGGCATTTTAAGCTTGAGCATTTACAGACGAATAACAATTCTCATCATGTTACAGAGACTGCAAGGTTAAATTTAGATCATGTTCCTGCAAATACTAATGTCAGTGAAACATCAGTTGAAATGAATGAGAGCTGTATGACATCAGAGAGCCTTATTGAGAAAAGTATTGATGTACGAGAAAGAGACGATGCCTCTTGTGAACCACCGGTTATTTTTTCTGACCAACGTCTCAAAGAGATGTTAGAAAATACCATATTTTCATTTTGCTCCCTTCTCAACAGTTTTACTGCAGTACCTTCTTCTCACGTAACTTTGACACTGAATCAAGTGAATGATCTGATTCAAGAGATAAATTTTGTTTACCAACAAAAAATGATTAATTTATGTCAGAATTTAAGTGAAAGTAGCTCTCCACAAATTTTAGAAAGTATGAATGACGTACTTAAGTTTGTCCAAAGTAAATTTGAACGCTTGAGGTCAAATTTTCTTCAAATACAATTTTTGACGAAGAAAGGACTATTCATAAAACCGGAATCAAAATTCATTGGCCAAACTTTAAAAGTAAAGAAACGCTTGAACACCATGTCAAGAGTTCCTGTCAATCATACTTGCGTAGTCATTCCACTCTGTAAAACGTTAACATTATACTTAAGTCAGGAAAATGTGCTCAGTGAAATACAGGATTATTTAAAAAAATTAGAAGCTGAAAAAGTGATCATAAAAAATTTTGTACAAGGTGACTTGTGGAAAAATGTTGCACGTAACCCAGACAGCATAACTTTACCATTATTACTTTTTAATGATGCATTTGAGTGTGGGAACCCCCTAGGTGCTCACGCAGGAGTCAATAAAATCAACGGGACTTATTTTTCCATACCTTGTATCCCTCCCGAAAAACGAGGATCTCTGGATACAATTTTTTTAGCGCAATTAACCAAGTCTTCAGTTATTAAACGTTTCGGTTACAAAAGTACCTTTAAATTCTTAATTGATGAGCTCAATCTTTTGACTGAGAGAGGTTTAAATGTTCAAAGTCCCAGTTTGCAGGAAGTTAAAGTCTACTTTCAGTTGGGTCTGTTATTGGGCGACAATCTTGGATTGAACGGCATAGGTGGTTTCATTGAAAACTTCTCTAAAAGCAATTACAGTTGTAGAATTTGTTTAGCAAACAAAGCTCAAAGAGATTCTATGACTGTAGAGGATCTCAGCCTCCTAAGAACTGAAGCAAATTATAAAGAAGGTGTGAGATTGAAAAATCCCCAAGCAACAGGCATCAAAGAGGACAGTGCTTTCAACAAAGTAACCAATTTCCATGTTGTTTCCAATGCTGCAGTAGACATAATGCATGATCTCTTTGAAGGTCTTGTAAAGAAAGTCCTAGTCTTTCTGTTCCAACAGTACATCTCCGAAGCACGGCTATTTACTTTATCCCAGTTGAATGCAAGACTTGCGTCCTTTTATTATGGTTGCGACACTTCAAATAAACCTTCATTGCTTTCACAGAATGTACTAAAATCAGGCAATATGAACATTTCATCTGCTGAGTGTATTTGTCTATTCAAGTATCTTAGTCTAATTTTAAGTGGCTTAGTTCCATCAGAGGATCCAGTCTGGGAGTTGTATGTGTCTCTCCGGAGAATAGTAGATATTTTGATGAGCCCAGCGCTTAACCGAAATCACAAACAATTACTCTCTGCTCATATTGATGAGTTCCTTTCCCTGTACTTGCAGTTGACTCACAAGCCATTAACATCAAAGTTTCACAATCTCGTTCACTATCCTCGTTTGATCTTAAAGATTGGACCATTAGTAAATCTTTGGTCAATGCGATATGAGAGTAAACATAAGGTTTTCAAGAGTGTAGCAAATTCAATCAACTGTAGGAAAAATATGTGCCTTTCTTTGGCGAAGAAAGGAATGCTTCAATTAAGCCATAAATTCCATGCAAAACAATTTTCTGAAAAAGAATATTCGTGGGGACCTGTAGAACCTATTAAAAAAAGTAAAATTTTCTTACGAAAATTGAAAGGTTTTAGTGTAACAACATCATTGCCTCATTGTTTGTATGATGAACAGACCTTAAGTGTTCCTTGGATAGAAATTAATGGCACAAAATATTGTTTAGGTTTCACTTTATTTGCTGCTGTAGATTTTGAATCAAATCTCCCCCTATTCGGTACTCTGATGAAGATTTTTATCACTGATAATCAGAATGTTTTCTTTTTACTCAAAAACCTTGAAACTAAATCATTCAATACATCATTGTACTCTTACAAAGTGGAAAATGTCAATTCGTATTCAGTTCTGTCAAGCACCAGCATTCAAGATTTTCATCCGCACAACAAAGTTACTTTGCCCTGTGGCAGTATGTTTGTCACCTTGCTTCATACATTATAGATGTACCAAATCATTTTGACTTTAATGAACTATTGATGGCAAATCATATTTTTTGAGTAGAACCAGGATGTTAAAAATTCAGATTTTCATCCGCAGATATACAGGGTGCTTCATGTAACCTGCTCACTAAGGTTTTCTTTCTCGATCGGATGAGGAATAAAAGTTCGAACAAAAAGGACATAGGTCAATACTAGCCTGAGGTTTCTTTTAAAAACAGTTTCAAAGCCGAACATTTGTCTTTTGGGGGGGCATCCTCCCATTTTTCAAAAATTTTGTTCGTTCGCCCCTGCCTTATTATACACAGTTAGGAATAGCATAAAAAACCAAATTGCCGCATCCTGGAGGTCGATATCTCAAATCTGTTTTTGTTTTGAGGTTTAGGAGGTGTGTAAGGCCGATTCTGACCCATTTTTTAAAATTTCATAACTCCTATCCAAATAATTGCAGTTTAAAGAATGAAATGTCCAAAATGCTCCGGAAAACGAGTACTCCAAGGATGGAATTTTTTCTCTTATCAAACTAAAATTTTGTGTATGGGGCTCCTTCAAGTTGAGGGGCCCTAAAAATTCACTTTTGGCTGGTTTGATTAAGGAAAAAATGTTCACGTGGAAAGTTCCCTTATTATAGACCACACCGGACTTTTCACTTTTTATTTTTAATTGCGATTTTTTTAATAGGAATCATGAAATTTTTAAAAATGTTTCCAAATCGACCTTTGACCGATGGTTTGCGGTAAAAGACTGAGTTTTTTATGCATGTTCTAACTATGTACCACGAGGCAAGAAATTTTCGAAAATTGGGGGTTGCCCCCTGAAAACCGCTAAAGATCAAAATTTTGGGTTTTCAAACTATTTTTGATAGTAACTTCAGGTTCACATTATCCTTTCCCGTTTTTGTCCAAACTCTTTACCCTCATCCATCAGAGAACACCCTAGTGAGCAGATTAGGTGAAACACCCTTCTTGCCAAATCCTTCATAGATAATCACAATCATGCACCCGATGCCGAAAAAACTAACAAGGGGAGGTCATGAGGTGTCCGGCTTCGATTTTCATGAAATTTGCACGAAAAGGTAGCTTAGGTTTGTCTGATTGAGGATCAAGATTCATTTTCGGCGAATGGGAACGTAGAAATACAAAAAAAAATGTCAAAGTTTCGTCAAAATTTGCGAAACGCAAAGAGTGCGGCTAATATATCAGAATTACCTGTACCCTTCCCATCTAGTGCGGGTGGCTTACTGGTTCGGCGCTCGCCTCCGAATCGGAAGGTCGCGCGTTCGATCCTGGGTACTGCCGCTATTTTTTTTGCAGTTCTGAGTGTGCAAGGGTTTGTTCCACTATCAATCAAATTCGATTTTAAGGACTGATTCTAGAGTAAAATTTCCAGAAAATCAGAATGGTTGCGATTCCATTGCGATCCATCGAATATTAAGCAAGATATCTTAATATTAGATGGATCGATAATTATAATTTTTCGGCATTTGTAAACAAGTTCCTATCATTAAAAGTGTAATCTGTTGTGAGAGCAACTGACCAAAACTAGCTACGCTCTCTGCTGCAACGCATTTGAATAATTTTTTTTTTTTTGTCATTGCTCATCGCGCGATAGAATCGTATGGTCGTACCATTTAAAAAAATACTTATCACTTCTCGTCTGAAATACGTTTTTCAGTCATTCCCAAAATTTCTTTTTCGGTTGAATTTTTTTTCTCGTCACTTTTTTCAACGTAAAAAAAAAAAAAACAAACAAAACAAAAATAAGAAAATAACGTAATGCCAGTCTGCATTGTAGAATTATGTAACGCAAAACTCGGATGCTTCTGCTGATTATTGATGAAAAGATAGCATTAAAATGCATTGAAGAGCATGAGATTGATTGACATGGATTGTAACAAGGAGCGGAGCAGATACAAATGGCTAACGGCAGTGCAAGAAGTTACTGGCAATACCCGGGATCGAAAGCGCGATGTTCCGACTGGGAGGCGAGCGCCGAGCCAGTGAGCCACTCGGAGTAGATGGAATACCGGTAGGAAATTCTGATAGATTAGCCGCACTCTTTGCGTTTCGCAAATTTTGACGAAACTTGAAATTTTTTTTTTGTCTTTCCATGTGCCCATTCGCCGAAAATGAATCTTGATCCTCATACAGACGGACCTAAGCTACATTTTCGCGCAAATTTCATAAAAAGCGGAGCGGACACCTTGTGACCTCCCCTTGTAAGAACGAAAACTGTCCCATATCTATCTCCTGAACTTGACAAAGTGACTTTCATCAAAGCTTCATTTCAAAATGTAGCCACCTGTTTATGGCAGCTGGCTAGTCATGTTTTTTAGTCATTATATTTATTACTTTATTTACTATTTACTTTTATTGTGTAGTTATTAGTCAAAGGATATTAGTCAAGAAGGAAGGGTACCTTTAAAATGGGTTGTCGTAAACTTTTAAAACTAAGAACAAAAACTCCCATTTCTATCTGCTGAAGTTGACAAAGTGACTTTCACAAAAGCTTCATTTCAAAATGTAGCCACCTGTTTATGGCAGCTGGCTAGGATGTGTATTATTCATGTTTTTTAGTTAATTTTTTTGTTACTTTATTTACTATTTACTTTTATTGTGTAGTTTTTAGTCAAAGGTTATTAGTCAAGAAGGAAGTACCTTTAGTAAATTTTGGTGGTTTTCAGTGTGCTCATCAGGTTTTTCGTGCAATTTTACGTCAGAAACAATTCAATACAAGCCTGTAGTAAAAGTCAACCACAACCCCATTCTATGATAAGAAAAAGTTTCAAACTCCCAACAAAAGAAGTCTTTTAGTGAAACTTATAATTACTCAGTGAGTTAGAGGAAGTTATCACAAAACAGATTTCTCAAGAGTGTGGAATGAAGTTTTCTTGAGCAAAATGAAGTTTTGTCTCATCACATTCCAGATCTCATTGGTCATTTTCTAGAAGTGCCTCATGACCCCTACAAAAGTTTATGGTGCCTCACTTCTAATCGAGCACTGAATAGGCCTTCGTACACGCGCTCAAAGTACGATCGTCAAAATGGCATCGGTGAGCTGAAATCCACCGCAAACAATTGAATTGCCAACCTGACATTTCTAAAATTCAAACATAACCTCGACAAAAACACCTCCAAAACGGGTTTATTTACTTTGATGACTGTAGATTGGTGAACAGATGACACCACATCCATCGTCAAATAACTCTGCAGTTTGACGGGCCGTCAAATTTCACAGTTGTTTGACAACGTTTTCACCAACAGAACATGCAACGGTTGGCTCACCTGGCGATTTGTGGTGGATTACGGCTCACTGATGCCAATTTGACAGTTCTACTTTGAGCGTGTACGAAGGCCTAATGTCCCTACATTACTTGGCCATATGTATGGGGGGGGGGTGTATTCTCTTATGATTCTTATTTTTGACCTGATTTGACACTCAGAGCTGCTGTAACTTTTGAATGTAACGTAAGTTATGTACTTCACTCCTTGACAACTCACATTTTTTTCATGTATGTTTAAGTATTGTTGTTTTATTTCTTCATATTATGGTTGCAATGTACCTAAAATGAAATTTTACCTTGCACCTAATTTATTCTCATCATTGTTATGATGTGTACAAAATATAGCCTATACCAATGTCTAGAGGTCTTTTCAGATGTGGAGGCCGAGTCGACCTGTAATCTTTGCACATTCTGTTTGCTCCATTGGCTGCTATCTCTCAGTTCAGGCATTATCAGAGTCAGCCTCCACATTTGAAAAAGTTTCTACTTGTGATCGATCTCCTTCTTTTTTGTAAAAGTTTCTACTTGTGATTGATCTCCTCTTTTGTATTTTAGAAGCGCCTCACAACTTGTACAAAAACGTAATTCTCTTCTTGGCCGAACACAAGATCCTTTTTTCCCCCCTTCATTTGGCGTCATATCTTGGAGTTTATTCTTGTGCCATTTACTTCATTTTTTTATAAATACTTTATAACATTACTTTTTCTTTCAATATAGTCTTGTTTTGTTCTATGATGGTGTCTTGCAAATTAATTTCCTTCTACCTTCGTGTAATGCTTTGTGTCGCTCTGTGAGGAAAGAAGTTGTGTTCAGAAATCTGCAGTATACTTTCGAATGACAGATTCTTATTTTCCTAGCATATTTTCTAGAGCAGTAATGAGGCTGTGAGCAAATGAATAGTCTAATCAGATGTAGAAACCAGCATAAATCACAAAAATCCCACTGTAAAAGCTTAAAATTCACAAAACTGCTATTACGGCAAGATCGTAATGGCAGTTCAACGCAGGAATCAGGGAAGATTCCTGTCTAATTTGTCACTTTCTCTACGGAAACTCAAAGATATGTCTCAAATTAGATAGGAATCTACCATGATACCTGTGTCTCTCCGCCATTAAACCCGATTCTAAGAGGGAATTTTGTGATTTTTCAGTGTACTTGTCATCATCTTTTGCAGGTATTTATGCAAGAATTAACTCTTTAATCCCCTGTAGCAAAAGTTTGCAAGAGCCCCATTGGATCAATATGACTTTGTCCAAAATATTGAGGAGTACTTCGGTCAAAGAGCAGATCTAAACCCACCCCACATATTTGCATGTTCAGAAGTATACACATTTCCAAAATTGTTCAAATTTTTACCAAAAACAAAAAATAATTTGGAATAAAATAATTGACTGCTTCCAAATTATTTCTAGTTTTTTTGAAACAAAATAATCAGGCTTTTGGAGGTATAAACTCCCAAACATGCGAACCCATGTGGTGGGCCAATATCAGCTATAGAACATTTCGGAATCCGCACGGTTTTGAGGTAAGGTCGCAGTGGTCGTGATTTTACACGGGCGCTTATGGAAGTCACCCCGCGGTTTTTTGGGATTTTGAGCCTTTTCCCGATCGAAAATCGATTTCTTTTACTGGTGAGATCTTGTTCCTCTGTTTAAGCTGAACAGTTTAAAAAAGAAAAACATTACTTTTTTTCAAATAAATGTTTTCAATTTTTTTTTTTTAAATTGTTCAGCAGATCAAGAGAAACAGCATTAGTACAGCAAAAAGAATTGATTTTTCGGTCGAGAAAAGACTCAAAATCCCAAAAAACCGGGTAACTCCCGTAAGTGCCCGTGTAAATTCCTGACCACCTCTCCGAACCTCAAAATCGCCCGGGCTCCGATATGGTGTATAGATATGATATTGGGTGGGCTCATATATCTGTCCTTTCACTGAAGAACTCCTCAACCACGCGTTCGCTGCGGGTGCTAAAAATTTTGCTGAAATAGCAAAATGTGTATCATGCAAAAATAGCAAAATATGAATCATGCTAAAACTGCAAAAATGAATTATGCAAAAATAGCAAAAAAGTCATCATGTGAAAATAGCAATAAAATTTTGATTGTTACAAAGAATGTATTGCGTTTTTACCGATTCTTTTATTGCTGTAAACAACATATCAGAATTGCAAATTCAGCAAAAACCATGGCTAGTTTACCTTTCCTCATCTTGAACATTTTGCAATACAAGTTTTGCTATTAAAACAATACAAGTTGCTATATCCTCAAGATTTAATTGCTAATCCAGCAAAAAACCTGTATTGCAAATTTTGCAATATGAAGTATTGCCATTTTAGCAATGTATATTGCAATACCTGTTTTTAGCAATATGATATTGTTAATTCACCAATGCTCATTGTTATTTCAGCAATATATTTTTTTCTGTGTGTGTATGAATGATTCTATTGGTCGAATATTGTAAAGCTTAGCTGTTTCTGTGGTAACCATCGCTATAGTGTCCGTTTTTAAAAGGTTACTCATGAGTAGCCTTTATAAAACGAGAATCTTAACGATGGTTACCATAGCAACAGCCAAGTTTTACAATTTTCGACCAATAGCATCACTCGTAGACAGTTTTAACGATCGGTTTAACGATAAAGTAAATGATCGGCCCGCTGACGTAAAAACCAGCGAAACTCACGAAAAATCCACAAAAAAAGGCTAAAAGTAAGGCATAATGTCACAAAACTGTTATAACGGCAAGGTTATAATGGCGGTTCAACGCAGGTATCATACGGGTGATTCCTGTCTAATTTGTCACTTTCTCTACGGAAACTCAAAGATATGTCTCAAATTAGATAGGAATCTACCATGATACCTGTGTCTCTCCGCCATTAAACCCGATTCTAAGAGGGAATTTTGTGATTTTTCAGTGTACTTGTCATCATCTTTTGCAGGTATTTATGCAAGAATTAACTCTTTAATCCCCTGTAGCAAAAGTTTGCAAGAGCCCCATTGGATCAATATGACTTTGTCCAAAATATTGAGGAGTACTTCGGTCAAAGAGCAGATCTAAACCCACCCCACATATTTGCATGTTCAGAAGTATACACATTTCCAAAATTGTTCAAATTTTTACCAAAAACAAAAAATAATTTGGAATAAAATAATTGACTGCTTCCAAATTATTTCTAGTTTTTTTGAAACAAAATAATCAGGCTTTTGGAGGTATAAACTCCCAAACATGCGAACCCATGTGGTGGGCCAATATCAGCTATAGAACATTTCGGAATCCGCACGGTTTTGAGGTAAGGTCGCAGTGGTCGTGATTTTACACGGGCGCTTATGGAAGTCACCCCGCGGTTTTTTGGGATTTTGAGCCTTTTCCCGATCGAAAATCGATTTCTTTTACTGGTGAGATCTTGTTCCTCTGTTTAAGCTGAACAGTTTAAAAAAGAAAAACATTACTTTTTTCAAATAAATGTTTTCAATTTTTTTTTTTTAAATTGTTCAGCAGATCAAGAGAAACAGCATTAGTACAGCAAAAAGAATTGATTTTTCGGTCGAGAAAAGACTCAAAATCCCAAAAACCGGGTAACTCCCGTAAGTGCCCGTGTAAATTCCTGACCACCTCTCCGAACCTCAAAATCGCCCGGGCTCCGATATGGTGTATAGATATGATATTGGGTGGGCTCATATATCTGTCCTTTCACTGAAGAACTCCTCAACCACGCGTTCGCTGCGGGTGCTAAAAATTTTGCTGAAATAGCAAAATGTGTATCATGCAAAAATAGCAAAATATGAATCATGCTAAAACTGCAAAAATGAATTATGCAAAAATAGCAAAAAAGTCATCATGTGAAAATAGCAATAAAATTTTGATTGTTACAAAGAATGTATTGCGTTTTTACCGATTCTTTTATTGCTGTAAACAACATATCAGAATTGCAAATTCAGCAAAAACCATGGCTAGTTTACCTTTCCTCATCTTGAACATTTTGCAATACAAGTTTTGCTATTAAAACAATACAAGTTGCTATATCCTCAAGATTTAATTGCTAATCCAGCAAAAAACCTGTATTGCAAATTTTGCAATATGAAGTATTGCCATTTTAGCAATGTATATTGCAATACCTGTTTTTAGCAATATGATATTGTTAATTCACCAATGCTCATTGTTATTTCAGCAATATATTTTTTTCTGTGTGTGTATGAATGATTCTATTGGTCGAATATTGTAAAGCTTAGCTGTTTCTGTGGTAACCATCGCTATAGTGTCCGTTTTTAAAAGGTTACTCATGAGTAGCCTTTATAAAACGAGAATCTTAACGATGGTTACCATAGCAACAGCCAAGTTTTACAATTTTCGACCAATAGCATCACTCGTAGACAGTTTTAACGATCGGTTTAACGATAAAGTAAATGATCGGCCCGCTGACGTAAAAACCAGCGAAACTCACGAAAAATCCACAAAAAAAGGCTAAAAGTAAGGCATAATGTCACAAAACTGTTATAACGGCAAGGTTATAATGGCGGTTCAACGCAGGTATCATACGGGTGATTCCTGTCTAATTTGTCACTTTCTTTTCGGAGACACAGAGATATGTTTCAAATTAGATAGGAATCTCCCATGATACCTGCGACACCTGCGTCTCTTCGCCTTTAAATACGGTTTTGAGAGTGAACTTCGTGATGTTTTTGGGTACTCATCGTCATTTTTACAGATTTTTTATGCAAGAATCAACTCGTCAATTCCCCATAACAAAAGTTTACAAGAGCCCCCCATTATTATGTGGTTTGAGTTTCGGAACGAAAACAAAAACAACGGTTCTAGCCAAGGTTATAGATTAAAGAGGTATGCTCATCTGACTTCGCGCCACAAAGTCAGTAGCGCGCAGTTCAAAATCCAAATCCAAGATGGCCGGAAAAAGCAGAAAACATTGTATACTCTTTCCAGAAAACATTGGGCTATTTTCTGCTTTTCTGAAGAGGGAGCCCAAAGAGTAAACAAGAGTCGCAATTGAATTGGAAGGCCTGCGTGGTCAACGTAGATAAGGGATCCGAACGCGGGCTGGCCACTGATTGGCTGCAACGGGTGGAGCAAAAATGACTCGGGGTATAGGGAAAATAACACGGGATTTTCGTTCCGGGGCGTTTATCTCGAAACCTAAGCAAAATAGTATCTAAACAATTTATACGAGTCGATTCAGCAGATTTTTCCAAACAATTTGATAGGTCATAAGTGCCACTTTATTGTAAATTCGAAAAGACTGTTTCAGTTTAAAAGTACGCACAATAGTGTGATTACATGCTTGGCGTGTGTTCGAGCAGTGTTTGAGTAACTCACTATTGTGCGTACTTTTAAACAGAAACAGTCTTTTTGAATTTGCAATAAAGTGGCACTTATGACCTATCAAATTGTTTGGAAAAATCTGCTGAATCGACTCGTATAAATTGTTTACATACTATTTTGCTTAGGTTTCGAGATAAACGCCCCGGAACGAAAATCCCGTGTTATTTTCCCTATACCCCGAGTCATTTTTGCTCCACCCGTTGCAGCCAATCAGAGGCCAGCCCAGGCCAGCCCGCGTTCGGATCCCTTATCTACGTTGACCACGCAGGTCTTCCATTCAATTGCGACTCTTGTTTACTCTTTGAGGGAGCCCAATGTTTTCTGGAAAGAGTATACAATGTTTTCTGCTTTTTCCGGCCATCTTGGATTTGGATTTTGAACTGCGCGCTACTGACTTTGTGGCGCGAAGTCAGATGAGCATACCTCTTTAATCTATAACCTTGGGTTCTAGCAGGGTATCAAACGTATATTATGCTTATTGCCATTTATTGACGATAAAAAAATCTATCGGACACTATTGTTTTATTCTATTCGATGTGTTGCAGAGAGGCTTAAGGATTCGAAAATGCAGCTTTTCAAGTCATTTATATTTCCGCTGGTAGTTGCGTTTAGTATGTTCGCCGCTGCAAGAGCTGATTGTTTTGAAGCTTGTTGTACTGATCCAGGTGATTATGCTACATGCGATGCCATCTGCGAACCTTATAAGTGTTATTGATGTTTGTTATTGGTTATTGTTGTTTGTTGATGTTGGACAGGTTGTTTTTGGTTACGCCACGCCGCGCCGCGCCGTACGCCGGTCATTCTTCGCGGTCGTATAGTAAGTGTGCCGTGACATAAACTCTGTTAAAATATTAATAAAAAAAAAAAAAAATTGTCAAGTGACATTTTCTCTAAAGTTTTATTTCATTCCTTCAATCAGTCCTCTGTTTTATATCTCCCCATCACTGCCGCACAGTTGGCATTAATTTGAAAGGCGGTCAAACATCAGCACGTTAAAATCACCTTGAATATTTTCAGCTTGGGTCGCAAGTGTTTGATGAAGTGCGGATCAATTTTCAAGCGAGTAAAATTTAAGACCGGAAGCTTTTAAACACAGAAAAAGAAGATTGGTTGAATCTACCATATTCGCTGATCTTGGAGTTAGCTATCAAGTAGGTGGTAAATGCAACGTACCTAAAGGTACCAACTTGTTGGTATATTTAACCATCATTTAGTGAAATTTACCATCTACTTGATAGCTGACTCCAAAATCAACTATGCAGATGGTGAATTCTACGAGTTATTTTTTACCGTGAACGATACATTTAGGTAAATGCCATCGTTTGGTTTTTCAGCGCCACACATCTGTCACTTCTACTCATTGTGCGCGTCGACGAGTTCCAGTTAATCGAGTCGCTGGTTTCTTTTTTCTTTTTTTGTTTTTTTTTTTTTGTTTTGTTTTTTTTTGTTTCTTTTTGTTTTTTTGTTTTTTTACCGATACCCAACACTGTCGAGTAAAAGATAAACCTACCGCACCTTGCGCCCCTGTTGCGTCGTTCAAGCAATCAAGTAAACCTCATGCAGGGGGGGGGGGGGAGCAAACGGGGCAATTTCCCCACCCCTCTCTAATAGTTGAAAAATTTTGATTTTCACACCAATTTGCTCAAAAATGAGCTGTAAAAAGGCAATCTCAACAAACATCTAAGTTAGCCCCTCCCTACCGACCCCCCCCCCCCGGAACCCTTTTTCGCGGTGGCAGTGGCTGCTAGTGCTATTTGGCAAACACGTTTTTGCCATTTGAACCAATACAACGGTTTCAATTTCTCAAGGATTAATGGAATCTCTCGAAAATCGATTATTGAAAGTAAGTTTAAATGGAGAGAATCCGTTGCTACTTGGCAACAATGTCTTCACTCCATTTGATTGCATGTAAAACAATCGATTCGAAAGTGAAGCAGCACCAGCAATCGATTGTTGGACATAGATTCAAATGGAGTGAAGACATTGTTGTCAAGTAGCACGAGCCGCCACTGGCGCAGTAGGAATGTCAGGCAGCTAGCTCCTAATAACCAGCAGTGGCTCGTAAACCTCAGTAAACAAAGACTTAGGTTTTCGGGGGTCATCGGGGGAGGAGGGTGGTTGAGAATGTGGAAAAACTCGAAGAGAGGAGTCCTTCTAGGTGAAATTTTGAAAAAATAAAGCTTAAATCGCTATATTCCAGAGTTTTCGACGTTATTTTAGAGATGGTTTACGCAATAATGCTGGTTTGCGGAGTTTTTTTCCAATTGATCCTATTTACCTCGCAAAGTAAAATGTTCCAGTTTTATGCCAAATTCGGAACTTCAGGATTTTCGTTTCTTTTCTTTCCATCCTTTGAAAGACCCCTGCGAATTTAAAAGCGCAAATTTACTACATGAACCAATGGACTTCTTTGTCATCGATACATTGGGCTCGACCTATCAACTTCAAGGCAGCTCATTGGCTCGATCACTTTAAGTATTTGCGCTTATAAATTCGCAGGTGGAGAGACCCCTTAAGACACTCGAGCCGAATCATGTTGCAGAAAAGCCAAACGTGACTAAAGCTAGCATAACTTAACTTTTGACGAATTCTTGCTGCTGATTGGGCGGCAAAGCAGTGCAGATTCGAAGCATCGATTGATATAAATATGACTTTGAGTGTCTCAACTTGATCCGACCCCTGCCTGGTTCACCCTACGAGCCACCGCACCGCCACCGGACTCCTTAGATTTTCACTTAGGTAGGCCACCCGGAACACTTAAATTAATCGAGACAAGTATTGCGGGAAGCTCATACCTCGGAAAGTCGTCTAGCATTCCCTTGCTTCCTCCCGACTGCATGTAGAATTGTAGAGTCCCGTGATGGAAATATTGCATAGGGAGAACACGACACTTTTTACATTTGAAAGCAAAGAGTAAACAAGAGTCGCAATTGAATGGAAGGCCTGCGTGGTCAACGTAGATAAGGGATCGGAACGCGGGCTGGCCTGATTGGCTGCAACGTGTGGAGCAAAAATGTCTTAGGGTATAGGGAAATTAACACGGGGTTCTCGTTCCGGGACGTTTATCTCAAAACCTGTGCAAAATCGTCTGTAAACAATTTATGCGAGTCGATTCAGCAGAATAATCCGAACAAATTGATAGGTCATAAGTGCAACTTTGTTGCAAATTCGAAAAGACTGTTTCAGTTTAAACAAGTCCGGCATAACAATAGTGTGTTAACATGCTTGGCGTGTGTTCGAGCAGTGTTTGAGACTCAGTGTTTGAGACTAGTGAGGTACTGAAACTTTGAGTACCTCACTATTGTGCGTACTTTTAAACTGAAACAGTCTTTCCGAATTTGCAATAAAGTGGCACTTATGACCTATCAATTTGTTCGGAAAATTCTGCCCAATCGACTCGCGTAAATTGCGTAGAGACGATTTTGCACAGGTTTCGAGATACACGTCCCGGAACAAAAACCCCGTGCTAATTTCCCTATATCCCAAGACATTTTTGCTCCACGCGTTGCAGCCAATCAGAGGCCAGCCCGCGTTCCGATCCCTTATCTACGTTGACCACGCAGGCCTTCCATTCAATTGCGACTCTTGTTTATTCTTTGTTTGAAAGGAATCGACCAACTGAATGAATTCGAAGGTGAAGTTCCAAGTTCGAGGACCAGTGGTGGACAGGCGGATTTCCCGGCATTCCGGTCCATTCAAATATACATTCCTCTACTCATCGCTGTGGCGGCTCGTGATATTTGGCAACCATGCAAGTTTTCCATTTAAACGTAGGTAAAATAATCGATTCTTGCGGAGGCTGGCAGCCTCCGGGAGAATCGATTGTTTTACATTGGTTAAATAGGAGGAGGACACGGTTGCCAAATTTCACGAGCCGCCACTGACTCATCGACTTCTTTGTGTTGAACCTTCGATGTCGCCGACTCCTACTCGCCTTCATAAAAGCCTAAAACCAACGACCAATCACAACTCGTTGAGCTCGTGTCGTCGGTACTCCCTACACTATATTTCCATCAAGGGACTCAAACTGCATCGTGCGGAATCACCCGTATCGTATGCACCTTGGAGACAGTGCAATACACCCTCTAACTGGACGAATTTTTAGTCCTTGAGCAAACGAGTCTTTCTCTAACGTTCCAGTGGCAATGGGTATTGTGTGCGCGGGGGGGGGGGGGATAAAAAAAGTTTGCAATCGAGCGCGGCTTAGTGAGGAAAGCACAGCATTCATAACTTACCGAATAGAACCTCGCTCCAACATTTTCATTTATTCTCTCCTTCCCCCTCACCTTCCCCCGTAACCCCTCCCTTCTTCCTCCCAGAGAGCTTAGCGATAGTATGTGACGTCAATGTTTGCATGTCCTGACTCCCTGCGCCAGTGTGCGGGTCGTTAGGCACGGGGTGGGGGGGCGGGGAGGGGGTGCACAACAAACGGCAAACTCGCAAAGACCTTGCAATTTCACCAACCCCCTCCCCCGCCCACCCTTTCGGCGACCCGCTCGCCCATCGTCCGTCCGCTCATTTAAATACGGAGGGGGGGGGGGGGGGGTATAGTCAGTGGTGTAAGGCGCAAATCTGCAGGGTCTTGGTCGGAATAGGGGGGGGGGGAGAGGGGGGTTATGTGGAGGAAGGAGGAAACAAGGGAAAGAGCGGGTTCCCGCTCCAGTATGGGGGCGGAGAGTAACCCCCGTATAACCCCCTTCCAAGGCCCCCTTTTACCACTATACTAACCCCCCCACCCCCCGAACGCAGAGTCGGTCGGTCGAACTTTAATGAATGCGGTATCCCAGATGCTATCTTCCGAGTTCTCGTTCTCCACTCGGGATTCCCGCCACTGCATGCCGCGGCCGTACAAGTCATACGTCGCAACGCGCTATCAATCAATCTTTAGCCCCCCCCCCCCCCCCCAACATCCCTTCCTTGCCAACCCTTCCCACCGTCCCACACGACTTCTCTATAGCTGCCCCCGTGCGTCGTCCTGACCGAGCGCATAAGTATGACTGTACCGCACCTCTACTCCTGTTACGCCCCCTTACCCTCCCCCCACCCTTTCAGCCCCCTCTCCCGTGACTCACCCCCAAAGCCGCTCCGCCCGATGCCCGACCGACACCCACCACCCTCACCTTACCCGATGACCTCACAAATTAACCCCTCACCGCTTGGCGCTTGCTTGCCCGCATTTTATTTTTTTTATTTTCCTAATCCTAATTACATGAATTACTACTCCTCCGATCACCGGCACCGTCGCACAAAGAGGAAAAACAATGGATTCGGCGGCCAAAACTCAAAAATTATCGTTTAGTTAAAAGCAGTTAACAGCAGGCTGATCTCTGAAATCAGTTAAAACTGGTGGACTGAATAAATGAAGGGCTGTTATTGGTCGCTCTAATGTGTTCATTAGAGTTCCTATATATGAAAGAGTCGAGACACGTGAACAGAATGAAGAAGAAGAAGAAGGGGTCTGAGGAGCCTGGAGGCGCGCCTCTTGTTTACATTTTCATCAAACGATCTTACCGCCAAATATTACTAATACATGTATTCGTGTGTAAGTAATCTTTGTAAGGTCAACCTAACCTTCAATTACCGTTAGCTTCACTACCTGTTTTAATTTACAGTGAAGAGTGATGTGTGAATTTTATTCTGTTCTAAACATACTTACGACAATTTCAATGGAAAACATCAATAGAAGCTAAAAATGCCGAAAGTTTCCTAATAGCTGGGCGGCTGGGAAGATGGCGATGTAAACAAGAGGCGCGCCTCCAGACTTCATAGACCCCTTCTTCTTCTTCAGTTGTCAGCAGCCAATCAGAGATGGAACCTCGTATGGCGAGACTCTTTCACAGTGGCAGATCCACCGGGGGGGGGGGAGGAACGGAGGCACGTGCCCCCCCCCCCCCCCAGAAGCCTCAAATTTTGCCTTTTTTCAATAGAAAATAGCCCGAAATCGCTTCCACCGACGCGACGCTTCAAATTTCAAAATTGTACAGGCGTGCCCCCCCCCCCCAGAAAAATTTGCTGGATCCGCCACTGCTCTTTCATACATAGGGACGTATAGAAAGAGTGATGAAATTAAGATAGGAATCTCCCATTGTTACTGCCCTCGGCCACCGTTACGCCCTTGCAAATGAAAGTGTTTATTGAGTTTAGGAGTGGATTTCAGAAGTTTTTAGAGCTCCTATCGTTATTTTTGGACGTTTTAACACCAGAATCGACCATTAAATCGTTAATAGCAAAAGTGTGCATATTCTTGTAGTGCTTACCTATAGTGTTGCAGCACGTATAAATGACATAGAAAAAACTAAGAATAATAAATAATTATCGTGACCGGAAAACCACCAAAATCCTGTTTTAAAATTTCCCTCATATGTTGAATAGCCCATTGAATTGAAACATCCATACTTCCTTTTAAAAAAACTTCCACGCAGTGAAATGTGATACTGGCGAGTTTTCGGTCGAATCGAGCTTTCTCTGCGATCATAAATTCGAGTTGCAAAAACAAAACAATGCAACCGTACAGACATACCGAGACGACAATTACTCACGATAACAGGAAATTCTCAAGGTAACGTGATAACCGAAATTAGAATCCATTTGTAAGAGCATTGCCAATTGTCACACATCCTAAAAGTATGACCTTGTTATGTCATAGATTACAGTTATAGTGATAAGCCGGGTGGCTATATATAATCAGTGCCAATTCCAGAGCTTGTCCCAGTAGCTGAAAAATTCTACGCTCGGACATATATAGTGCAAATAATTGTTGAAGATCTTTCTTCATTTTTCAAATCGCGCCCCTACGTTCAACATGGACTTCTTTAAGCTTGCTTTGCTTTTCATCGGAAGTTTTCTCGCGGTCTTGCCCCGATTCGTCGTCATGGATTGTCCAACTGCAGCAACTCCAGGATCAAAACGCTGCTATGTTGACGATGGTAATACTGTGTGTTATTGCTTTGAACAGGATTTCTGCGATAAAAAAGTGGGTTGTTACTTTTATCCTTGACTCAATCATTTCCGTGATTATTATTATACCTGTAAACGACGCGACGCGACAGTAATTATTATAGTATTTTCGCGCTGTCCATAATCTTACAAAAAGCACAAGTCAATAAATAAGCCTGATGTAGGGGCGAGGGGGGGGGGGGGGGGTAAATAAAACGGGAAAGAGAACCTGCGACCGAAATTCCATCCCTCCCAGTTACATATCAGATATCACTTATCTCTTGGATCGCCGGACTTACACACCGAACTGTAACGGAACTGTCAAAACATTACTTAAGGAGAGCGTACGGAAGTTCATAAAATCGACATCTCTCATTGCGGTATAGTGACAAAATAATTTAATTTTCGATTGAATTAACCTCATTGTTAATTTTATGTAATTAATTTTAATTATAAATTATTCTTACAAGACATTATTCTTAGAAGTTGTTAGACTTATTGTTATAGAAGTAAAAATATAGATCTTGAATACAACTCTGTTACCCCTTTCATAGACATTTAAGCTCTGGAATAGACGATTGCAGTCGCTTTTTTAAAAAAAGATGCTGATGCTTCAAGAAAGTCTTTCTTTGAGTGCCGAGTGGTATGTATGTACAAAAGATAGCCGCGGAGCTTGACGCCGTCAAGTTATGCAACATTTCACACAGAACTGGTCTGACAGATGGCGTCGCACGCAATATGGCAACCAAAGAGCAATACCAATAGAGAGGATTTATGGGATGTGATTTTGAAACACCAAGGAGTTAGGATGGATGGAAATCTCTTATGGACATGATCACACTGACTCGGTCTGTTTGCCTCATTTTTTCAACCTTAAAAATTGTAAGAAGACGTTGTGACAAATCCATTTGAGATAGGGTTTCAAACGAAAATGCAAGTGTTTAAAAGTGGCTATCTGAACACAGAACTCAATATAACTGTTACTTTACAATTTCTTTTTAAAAGAATCCCCCCCCACCCCCAGGGCCGAGTACAACTTGTATTCGGACTTGTACTTTTGGTGAAACAGGGCCCAGAGCGATATATCGTATCGATTGCCCTCCGAGGAACTCTGGTTCCAAACAACCTCTGATTTAATGTATTTTTTCCATGAGCGCACTTTTGCTTGGAAATTCTGGTTATTAAATCAAACAATTTAGGCAGACACCGGACCAAAACGTACTGTGTTTCATTTTACACTGTTTTAGCCTTGTGTTCCATTTAAAATTTTTGCAATTATGAATTCTAAGTCCTCAAAAACGCGTAATCAAAGTCTGGTTCCTTGACTAAAGTATTATTGTTGTAGAATGGGTAGGAATCTGGCAAGAACCAAATGCATCGTTTAATCCAGTGATGGGCAAATAACCGAATAACGAATAACCACGAATAATTGACTAAAATTATTCGCATTATTCTTATGTTATTCCTATTAGTAAATCGAAGTTTTGACACTACCAGCATATTCATCTGTCATAAGATGAAGGACTGGTAGTGTTAAAACTTTGATTTACTAATAGGAATAACATGAGAATAATGCGAATAATTTTAGTTAATTATTCGTGATTATTCGTTATTCGGTTATTTGCCCATCACTGGTTTAATCTGTGCTATCTCGTTGATTTCGGCAGTTTTCGTCAAGGAACCAGGCATAATTAAGCATTTTTAAGGACGAAGAATTTATAATCTCGAACAGATCGCAAACATTGTTCGAATTAATAGCCTAAAATTTTTGTTCTAAAGTGCGCTTATGGGGAAAATACATTGAATCAGAGGTCCTTGGACGGAAATCGTTTCGATAAATCGCTCACCTGAAACAGGCTTTATCAGGCAGAGAAATCGCCATAATCTTGAGCCTCTCGGTCGCAGGCACAAAGTGAAAGACGTAGTCAATTACAACAGAGCTATCATTTTCATTTTATGAATCACCATCATAGCACAGAATACTCTAATCAGAACGGAAACTCTAATTCATTTTGAAACCTTCTTTACTTCGGGCCGCCATGTTCGAAATTGAGTATCTTCGGCAATCTTCGGCAGATCTTCGGCAACTGGCCGAGTTGTGATTGGTTGTATAGCCTGAAAAAGCATGTCCGCCATCTTGAGAAGTGAGTAAGCACAGTTGCCAGTTTGTGCTGGTAAATTCCAAATCTTGTTTCCATTGGCTCTTATGGGAGTTTCCCTTCTGATTGTATTATTCTGTGATCATAGGTTGTTTGATCCATAGCATTTGAACTTTCAAACATTTGTTTTATGAGACCACTTATATGAATGGATTGTCCTTGTAATGTAACACAAGCCATCGAGCTATACCTGTGGAAGTGTGGAAGGGCTATAATGCATGTTTTAAGTCCTATCCCAAAGTGGGGTGGAATGAGCAACCTGATTCTGGTTTGTTTGCCTTACTTTTCTTTTTTCAACCTAAAATCAAAAGTTGTGATTAATCAAGTGGAAATTGGTTTAAAACGAAAGAGCAAGTGTTTAAGAGTGGCTATCTGGACAAATAACTTTAATACAACTACCCAGGTGAGAAAATTTTGCAAATTTCTGTTGTGGGTGTCAGTTTATTTACTGTGCAAATCCTTCCAGACGAAACAAGTATATCGATCTCTTTGTCTAGATAGCCTCTCTAAAGCACCTGCACTTTCGTTCATAACCATTTCAAATTAATTTGTCACAATTTTTTTTTTTTTAAAAAATTAAAATTTAAAAAAAGTGAGGCAAACAAACCGAGCCTGTGTGAAAAACGTCCATAAGAGATCTCGATCATGGCTGCCTCCGTGCATAGCCGTAGCCAGAATATTGTCTTTCTCTCTCTTAGCCCATTTGAACGCTTGTGTTAGAAAAGGATGGATATAGGGGCTATCACGTGACTTCAGCCCCTCTTTCTGTCCTTTTCTAACACATGCGTTCAAATGGGCTAAGAGAGAGAAAGACAATATCCTAGCTACGGCTATGCCTCCGTGAAGTTTCAATATCACGCCCCGCAAATCCTCTCTATCGCTACAGCTCGTTGGTTGAATGGTATACTATGCAATGCGGGTATGCAATACGCAACACACCTGATACATGTGTTAAATATGGTATACTATGCATTGCGTATTGCATACCCTGGCCGGATATATTTGTCCCCGCTAGTACAAAGCTCTTTGCACACAATTCTCTTGAATTTACTCTCCTTTACCTCCCTTGCCCCCCCCCCCCCCACCAATCTCCACCAAGAACCCCGACTCCAACTGTTCCCTCGAGGCCAACCCTAAAACATACGCGAACTCCCCACCCATTAAAATAGTTAGGCAGGTAAATCTGATAAGAGGGAATTATGAAAAGTTATTTTCCTTGCCTCCTCCGTCCCCTCTCCTTTCTCTAGATGATGTGCTGCTCGTGCACGGAAGCAAAGTAAGTGCTATAGCAAACAGCTGAGTCCAACTGAGTAACAATAAACTTGAAAAGCACGTTAAGTAAACGCATCCCGCTCATCATATATACGCAGCGTGTAAGCGCATATGCTTCTGGCACAGTATTGCCAACTTTGGCGGGAAATTCAAAAAAATCACATTGATGATTATGGAGGAAAACGCGTGTAATTTAGAAACGAAAAACGGCAGCCTTGCCTCTGAAGGAGTTGACTCTTCGCAGTAGGCGGCGGGCGGGAGGGTGGGGGAGAGGGGGAAGATTCGCTGTTAAGTCTACGCAATTTCATGCCGCTAATAACATCAGCCGGTTATGAAGGATGGGTTTTATTGCGCGCGTCCAAGACAGTTGCGTTGGTATCGCTGAACCACACCGCTACCGGAATTGGCTTGATATACTCGAATTTGGGGAAGGGGAAACGTTTAGAAAAATATGCTCATTTTCCCTTCGAATAGTATTTTTATGGGGCTTTGTTCTTAACAAGGGCAGATACAAGAATTCGTCGTCTCTATCTCTCCCCCCCCCCCACCACCACACACTCTCACCATTTGAATAAGAAATAATTTGGTCAATTGGTGGAATATCATCGGTCTCAATGAGTTTCTCTTGGCAAAGGGCTCTCAAAAACATCCCCTCTACTCTTCTGGGGCTTCGCATAGGTTATTTTGAATAGGAAAGTAGACTTAAGAGCAGACCTGATCAATTCTGAGGCTTCCCAACGATTACATGGCAGAAGGTTCTCAAAACGTCCCATCCGCTCGTCCTAGGGGTCGTCAATGTTATTTGAAATGAAAAATAGACTTACTAGCAGACCTGTTCATCTCAGGGCCTTTTTAACGCCAACATGGCAAAGAGCTCTCAAAACTTCCCCTCTGCAGGCTCCTCCAGGGCTTTGCATATGTTATTTTGAAAAGTAGACTTAAGAGCAGACCTAATCATTTCTGAGGCTTCCTAACGCTTACATGGCCGAAGGTTCTCAAAACGTCCCATTTGCTCTACCTGGCGATCGTCAATGTTATTTGAAATGGAAAATAGACTTACGAGCAAACCTGTTCATCTCAGGGCCTTTCTAAAACCAACATGACAAAGAGCTTTCAAAACTTCCCCTCTGCAGGCTCCTCCAGCGCATCACCTATGTAATGTGAAACGGGGAAATAGACTTACGACCAGACCTGGTCATCTCCGAGGCTTCCTAACGTCAACATGACGCAGGGTTCTCAAAACGTCTCATATATCGTTGAATAAGGTTAATTTGAGTGTGCGGGGGTCTTTTCACTAACAAAAACATAATTCTTTGGGGCCTCCCAGCCCCCAAGCTTTGGGTTCCTCGAGCAGATTTGGCCCGGAACCAAAGGCATTCGTGTTTTCAGATCATCGATCACTTTCATTTTCTTACTAAAACACACCAA
Source organism: Trialeurodes vaporariorum (assembly GCA_011764245.1). Classification (NCBI taxonomy): domain Eukaryota; kingdom Metazoa; phylum Arthropoda; class Insecta; order Hemiptera; family Aleyrodidae; genus Trialeurodes; species Trialeurodes vaporariorum. The sequence goes on from VMOF01000379.1 coordinate 54,041,197, forward strand.
AAGTCAGACCATTACAACTGCTTCATTGTGAAGGTTATTAGTATGTTCTTCGGTTCCTTTTGGGTAAAAATCCACGGTACTTCACACCTCACATAACAGTAGCAAATGACCTATTAGTTATGAGCAAAATAGTAAAATTTAATCAAATTCGAATTAATCAATTTAAATTAATTATAACATATAATCAAGACTTACTATGATGGCCGCACGCCTCGCAATGACTCTTTTTTTTTTTTTTTAATGATCGACTTTATTGAGTGACGTAATAACTTATCGTTGTTACCTGGAACATAAAATAAAAACATATCGACGATATTAAAAAGAAAGAGTCTAAGGCGATGAGAATAGTTTGTAAATTAAAAAAATACGAATCCTGTCGGGAGCATTTTATAAAACATCATATAATGACAGTCCCAGCTCTAGTAATTTATAAAAGTATTTTAAATCTAGTTAAAGAGAGGCCGAAGATAGAGGACGAGAGAACTCGGAATGGATTCCTCAACAAAAAAAAAGGTTAGTAACTTCTTTGTAAAATTGCCGGACTCCCTGAAACGAGATGCAGAGATGGAGTCATTTCCACGAAAGCTTAAAAGATATTTAAGTGGTGCTTGTATTTACAATGTGAAAGAATTTTTAGAAGTACAAGTTTAAGTTTTATTTTGTTGTATTATTACTAACCACTTTAAGACTACTAGATTATGTAAATTATTGACGCATTTGATAGGCCTTTGTGCACAATGTTCTCAAATAAAGAAATATTATTATTATTATTATTATTATTATTATTATTATTATTAAATACTTGACAAGGATATTGTGACTCGGGTTTTATAATTTCTACGTTAAATTCACAACGCAATGCCCGAGATTAAAGACAGTGCACTGTAAGAAGTCGAGGAAACCTAACCTAACCTGTAAAAATGAAGATGAGTACACTTAAAACTCACGAAATTCACTTTCAGAATCGGGCTTAGTGGCGTAGAGACGCAGGTATCATGAAATATTGATTCGTATTTAAATTGAGACATATCTCTGTGTTTCCGTACAGAAAAAGACAAACTAGACAGGGCTCTTCCATGATATCTTAACGTTGAATCGCCATTACGATCTTGCCGTTATAGCAGTTTAGTGAGCAGGGCTGCCGTTTTGCGTAGAATCAATGCTATTTTTTAATTCACCGATGATTCCACCGGTTGAGAAAAGATTACACAGCTCAGTTTAGTGCATGACTATGATAAACTGAAATACCCGCATCTGTAATCTTTTCTCAACCGGTGAAGTCGTCGATGACTTTAAAAAACTTGCGGATATTTTAATTAATCAACGAAGTTTCCACCGATTAAGGAAAGATTACAGATCAGAGTATTTACGTGCATTACAGTCATACACTGAACTGAACTGTGTAATCTTTTCTCAACCGGTGGAATCATCGGTGACTAGAAAAATAGCATTGAGTCTACGCAAAACGGCAGCCCTGTTTGTGAGTTTATTGTTATTTTGTTTTTTTTTTTGTTTTTTTGTTTTTTGTTTTTTTTTTTGTTACTTTAAGTAGCCGAAGAAGCTAATCCCACGTGTTATTTTACATTACCTCCCAGGTTTTACCCTTATATCCCTGCCCAGTCTTGGTTCCCACTCTCTGACCCAACCCCAACCCTCCAAGTCACACCGACCATTACACCTGTGAGTCTGCTCTCCCAACTTTAGACTTTTTTAGTGTGAATTTCCTGACTTTCGCTGGTCTTTACCGCGACAGATTGGACTATTTATTAGCTGACATCAAGAGTTTGCAAAAGCTTCATCGGTTATTTAAGAGTTTAATAGCCGCCGCTAGCAAAACAGGGAGCACGAGAAGGAATCATTAACCGTGAAAAAAATGCAAAATTGGGGCATGAAGGTGGAAGGTCGAAGAGAAAGACTCACGCTTAAAGCAGAGCGCCGCAGTTCGAGCGTGCGCGAGGGTGATGTCGTTTACGGGGCTTTATTCACACCTTCCTTGAGCCCCAACTCGCATAAATTTCAGCCTGAGCAAGCTGAACGGACGACCGCGCTGCTTTAAACGCTCTGCTTAAAAGTGTGAGTGCAAGTGTGTGCGTGTGTGAGTGTGGTGTTCATGAGCCGGGCCAGGTCACACAATAGATCGAAAGATGGAATTTTTCGAACATAATGGGTCTGTTGCGTGATTTTTGCTACATCAATATAACTCATTGTTACTAACGTAAAATTCGGCGAAAATAACGATGCGAACATTAAAAACTTTCAAAATCCACTCATTAACTCAGAAAATACCTTCCATTTCAAACAACCCGCGCTACACTAGACACTATATCACCGACTTATAACTACATAGATGGAACCATCTCGTTTATGTAAACATGAACAGGACTTACAAACATTGGAATGTTTCGTTTAGATGCGTACATTTCTTATATTATTTTGTAATCTTTGATAAACCGAAAAGATCAGACAGCAAATGCAGCTTCTATTTTACGTATTAAAAAAGAAAGTACATCATTTTGTAGTTACGATGTTGTTTACTTATGCACTGTGGTTTCGTCTATGTAGTAGTATACCGTTGCAAATAGTGTCTAGTGTAGCGCGGGCTGTTTGAAATTGAATTGAGTTCCTGAGTTAATGAGTGGATTTTGAACGTTTTTAATGTGCGCATCGTTATTTTCGCCGAATTTTACATAAGAATCAAGGTTCTATATTGTTGTAGCAAAAGTATGCAACAGACCCATTGAAGAGTTAGGTGCAAAAAGGGCACTTCTCGAATGCGTATTCACTGGAACATGCGCTTTTTTTGCACCCAACTTCTCACATTTAAGAATCAAATTCATGATTATGATCAGTAAATAGCAAGCTAACTTGGAAATGTGTAAAAGCAACAACAGATGTAGTCCTTATCGGAGCCCGGGCGATTTTGAGGTTAAGTAATAGTGGTCCGAACTTTACAGAGGCGCCAGTGATAGGCAAAAATCATTTTTTGAATAAATCATGAATATTTACCTATAAAAATTCGCATTATTCTCATGTTATTCCAATTAGTAAATCAAAGTTCCAATCGGTTTAACTAGATTCAACCAGTAATTCATCTTATGACAGATGAATATGCTGGTATAGTGTCAAAACTTCAATTTACTAATAGGAATATTAAGAGAATAATGCGAATAATTTTAATTAATTATTCATGGTTATTCAAAAAATGATTTTTGCCCATCACTGCATGCGCGCTAATGAAGGTTACCCGGATATTTGAGATACCGACCCTTTTCCAGACGGAGATATGGTTTCATTTAAAATAATTAATGTTGTTTTTTTGATCTGCTAAACAAGGAGGGCAAAAAATTGTAAAAAATTGAACGAAATTTAATTTTTTGAAAAAAAAAGAAAAAAAAGAGGAATAACATTAATTCAGTGTGGGTGGAGGGGGGGCAGGGGGGGGGCGATTTTTCGTAAGACAAAATGTCGCAATTTCAGAAAATCGGGTAACTTCCAAAAGCGCTCGTAAAAACTCCCGACCGTTATACGACCTATCCTAAAAATAGCACAGATTCTGATACGTATATACAACAGCTGATATTAGTCGAATCATCCATTTTAGAGCAAAACATATACGTCATAGACCAAGACTTTCTTGCAAAAATATCAACAGTAATATATTTTTAAAGCAGCAAACAAAAAAAAGAAACATCGTAGGACAACGTTCCATGACCTGAAATATCCAAGTAGAAATCATGAATTTTAGAGCAAAACATAAGCCATAAACCAGGAATTTCTCGCGAAAATAATCAACACTAACAAATTTTTAAAGCAACAAATAAAAAAATAAGCCACAAAAAGCATAAACGATTGTGCCACGTCCGGAAATATCCATGTTCCCAACCACTGTGGGCCGGACCGAAACCAAGTTGGGCTGTGTAATTTTGTGTTTCAACCTCTCATATACATAAACATTTTCGCCGCGGATGGACGAACGAACAACGCACAGTGGATCAAAATTATTCCGAATTTCTCAGACAAAATTTATGAATAAAAAATACCATTATAAGCAATAAATAGCTTGGTAACTTATACATAATGTGAACAAATTCATAACTCAGAGTCTGAAATGAGTCAAATAAGGTGCTTTTTTTTCAAGAGAGCATCAACACTAAAATTTTTTGACATAAAAAAACACAACAAAACTTGTCCGGAAAAATCCATGTATTGATCAACTGTGCGACGGAGGATTGCAATGGCTCATATACAATACACACATAGAATACACGAATACATACATGAGATACGATGAATACACCTCCGCAGACACGAGGATTTCGTGTTGAGCGGCTCACCATTTTCCACGCCGTTGACAAATTGCACCTCTGGGACAAGTAAAGGTCGAGGCGGGCGCGGGCAATTGCCGGGTACATGGTAAACGTCATGCAAAGGAAGTTTTAACGATGGAAATTTAAAATATGAAGCAGATCATACAAGAATTTTCAACACAAGAAGTTTTGCATTCAAGAATTTGTTTCCTCTTGCAAGAATTTTTCAACGATGCTAGCAATTTTTTTAAGTGAAGAAAAAAACCGATGGAAATAAGGGTAGGTCCAAGGGATTTCCAGGGTAATTCCTTTTTTGAGGACTCTTTGCTGGCGCCGAAAAATGTCATACATGTAGAAATTGCATCGTAAAAATGTCTGAAGCTACCAAATGAATAAATATTTGTGTTCAAGGCGTTTCTTTCATCAGCAAGTTCTAAAGCAACAGACCGTGATTTTTAAGGGTCAAAACAGGTGGAATGACCTGACAGAATGTCCTTCCGATCCCTCAAAAGCAGTGTGATTTCAGTATAGCATGCTTGCGGTTTGTTTTTATTGACTCACTATTATCAGCATAGACATCTGCAATGGGGCAGTTGCAAGAGTCTGAAATGGTGTGCCTTTTCTTAAAGAAAATAAAAGTACCTGATGAGCTGAAAACAATGGTGCCTTTGGTTTTTCCTAAATGTCTTGGTTTTGGAAATACTCACGTGTAAAGTTAAAAAAATTCGTGTGCATAGTGACATCACTACGTAAGTACGTACGCGGAATTCCCATTTAAAACAATGTGTTTCGGGCCACAATGTCATCTCCGGAACACTGATACTTAATTCGAAACCAAAGGCATCTTTGTTCTCAGCTCCATCAAGTACTTTGTTTTTGTTTTTGTTCTTTTTTTTGTTTTTTTTTGTTTTTTTTTTTTAATATAAAAAACACAACATTTCAGACCCCTGCAACTTCCCCATTACATGGGACGCCTTCCATTGTCACCCATTCATTCAACCGCCATATTTGAAGTTTGTTAAACATTTTTTTTTTAAGCGTGCCGTATATTTTATATACGGTACGCTTTTTGTTTTCGTTTTCATATCTAATATATGTGTTGCATGTCTTGCTTATGGCCACACCTTGGCGGGAAAGGTTTGAAAAATTAAAAACCTATTTTCTTAAAACTGGTTTCATTAATTGTTAAGTTATTGCTGCGATCCAGGAGGTCTCGGCGTCTATTTTCTTAAAATTGTAAAAGTTTTGGTATTCCTGTTAATTTCATTAAAATATTAAGCGTCAAACTCGAATTCCTTTGAACGGGAATTCTATACAGGTCTAGCAACCTAAGTCATTCGTGCCAACCTATATTCCACTAGTATTGATTTTTTTCGTCGCACCCAGGCTCGGACCCAAATTTTTGCGGGACAATTTTTTTTTGAGTTGGTGGAAATTCGAAGGGTTTGTTTTAAGATTGTCCGTAGTGGTTCTAACCCCCCCCCCCCCCCCACTCGCCGCACACAGGTTCGGACCCGAACTTTTGCTGGACACATTTTTTAAGATGGTGGAAAATTCGAAGGAATTATTGTTATAAGATTGTCCGTCGTGGTCTTACCACCCCGCCCCCCCCACAATCGCCGCACACAGGTTCGGACCTGAAAATTTGCTGGACAATTTTTTTTGAGATGGTGGAAAATTCGAAGGGACTGTTCTAAGATTGTCCGTAGTGGTCCTACCCCCCACTCGCCGCACACAGGTTCAAAATTGAACTTTTTCTGGACAAATTTTTTTGAGCTAGCGGGAAATTCGAAGGGTTTGTTTTAAGATTGTCCGTAGTGGTCCTACTCCCCCACCTACCCGCCGCACACAGGTTCGAACTTGAACTTTTGCCGGACAATTTTTTGAGATGGTTGAAAATTCGAAGGGTTGGTTTTAAGATTGTTCGTAGTGGTCTTAACCCCCACCCCCTCCCAATTGCCGCACACAGGTTCGGACCCAAACATTTGCTGGACAAATGTTATTTGAGATTGTGGAAAATTTGAAGGAATTATTGTTATAAGATTTTCCGTAGTGGTCATGCCACCCTCCCCACCCAATCGCCGCACACAGGTTCGAACTTGAACTTTTGCTGGACAATTTTTTTAAGATGGTGGAAAATTCGAATGGTTTGTTCTATGATTGCTCGAAGTGGTCCTCCCCCCTCACCGCACACAGGTTCGCACCCGAACTTTTGTTCGACAAATTTTTCTTGGAATGGTGGAAAATTCTAAGGGTTTGTTCTGTAAGATTGTCCGTAGTGGTTCTCTCCTCCCCCCTCGCCGCGCATAGGTTAGGACCCGAACTTTTGCTGGACACATTTTTTAAGATGGTGGAAAATTCGAAGGAATTATTGTTATAAGATTGTCCGTCGTGGTCTTACCACCCCGCCCCCCCCCACAATCGCCGCACACAGGTTCGGACCTGAAAATTTGCTGGACAATTTTTTTTGAGATGGTGGAAAATTCGAAGGGACTGTTCTAAGATTGTCCGTAGTGGTCCTACCCCCCACTCGCCGCACACAGGTTCAAAATTGAACTTTTTCTGGACAAATTTTTTTGAGCTAGCGGGAAATTCGAAGGGTTTGTTTTAAGATTGTCCGTAGTGGTCCTACTCCCCCACCTACCCGCCGCACACAGGTTCGAACTTGAACTTTTGCCGGACAATTTTTTTGAGATGGTTGAAAATTCGAAGGGTTGGTTTTAAGATTGTTCGTAGTGGTCTTAACCCCCACCCCCTCCCAATTGCCGCACACAGGTTCGGACCCAAACATTTGCTGGACAAATGTTATTTGAGATTGTGGAAAATTTGAAGGAATTATTGTTATAAGATTTTCCGTAGTGGTCATGCCACCCTCCCCACCCAATCGCCGCACACAGGTTCGAACTTGAACTTTTGCTGGACAATTTTTTTAAGATGGTGGAAAATTCGAATGGTTTGTTCTATGATTGCTCGAAGTGGTCCTCCCCCCTCACCGCACACAGGTTCGCACCCGAACTTTTGTTCGACAAATTTTTCTTGGAATGGTGGAAAATTCTAAGGGTTTGTTCTGTAAGATTGTCCGTAGTGGTTCTCTCCTCCCCCCTCGCCGCGCATAGGTTAGGACCCGAACTTTTGCTGGACAATTTTTTTTAGAGATGGTGGAATATTCGGAGGGTTTGTCTTTAGATCGTACGTACAGTGGTCCTAACCCCTACCCACTCGCCGCACCCAGGTTCGGATTTTTGCTGGACACATTTTTTTTGGAGATGATGGAAAATTCTGGGGGTCTAATGGAGTGTATCTTTGGAGTCAACATATAAGATTTTATTTTTCTGTATAAAAATGTGCTGCAAATGTTTCTCTTCTGAGCTAGACCCCTCCAAAGTTTGCAAATGTTTCTCTTCTGAGCTAGACCCCTCCAAAGTTTTGAAAAAAAAACAACTCCTTTGACACATTTTCTCATAGATACATCTGATCTAATTTTTTTTTTCATCATTTGTCACCAAACAAGCTCCATTGGACAGCATTTGTCACAAGAGAACCAAGTGACATTTTTTTGTAAAACTGAGTTATTGGTTGTTAGGGCTAGCAATACTGAATCTCGAAGCAACAAGTGCCTCTTCTAATAACAATTATTTCCCGTCGAAATTCTCGGTAAAAGTGGAGCTGATGAGCTTCGTTGATGTCATTGTCCGTATGATGCAATCAAATGAAAACTTGGTGTAACCTTAATCTGAGTCACGTAAAAAACCAACTCCAACTTGGTTCCTTTTATATAATTTGGAACTGACTTAATAATCAACAGTGTGAACCAACTGCCTCTTGGTTTCTTTTAGAGATTCCTTTTTCATGATTATGCTAAAAAAAAAAAAAAAAAAAAAAAAAAAAAAAAAAAAAAAAAAAAAAAAAAGAACGAAGTCACTTTAAACGCTAAAAATTAAATACCTCTCGTGCATGGGAAATTCCACTTTGCCGGTGTTAAAATGCAAAAACAAAACACTGTAATTGAATGAAATCATAACGTTAGTAATTCCAAGCTTATTGTTTAAATGCTAGCTCTTCAACTTTGGACTCAATTTTCTCGAGATCAGCTCCATGTCATTTGGTTCTTTTCTGATGAATGGTGTCTAAATATCATTACTAGCAAAAACATTGAAACTGTTCAGACTTTAGTGGCACGCTTTTCCAACACCTGCGTGTTGGAATTTTCCCTGCTTGTTTTTTTTTTTTTTTTTTTTTTTTTTTTTATGGATTTCATAACTTTCTTATGCTCTCAACGTTATTTTCAAGTGATTTTAACAATGAATCAACCAACCATAATGCTGTTGCAAAAGCTGTCAACAGACATTGTGCACTTCGAACAAACGGAGGTTTCTGATTGAAAAGCACACGTCTTGCTTTTCTGGAAATATGGTCAATTGTTTTTAATTCAAGAGAAACTGCTTTTAAAGGAGAATGCAAGTGTTTTAAAGTGGCTATCATGGATACAGAGTTTTAATGAAAGTATATCCAGTTGAAAAAATGTTGCTTGTTTGATGATCTGATCATCTGAAGAGGCATAGTATAAAATATACCTTCCAGTGGCGAGCCGTGAAATTTGGCAACGTTTCCTCTTTTCCCTTTAAACACATTAGAAAGGTCGAAACAACTGGTCATCGCCGATGACCGAAGCATTCGATTCTTTCAGTGAGTTTAAATGGGGAAAGTACATCGTTGTCAAATTTCACGCCTCGCTTCTGATACCATCGGTGAAAACGGTGCGATCTGCCAACAGAGTGAAAATGATGCTGAACCAACATGAAATCCCCGTTGGTTGGTGAGGTCGGTGAACCGAGTTGTTGGTGATATTTTGTGTTGTGTGCTTTGAATTTTTCTTGCCTCTTGTGAGATCATTCATAAATTCTCTGTTTACGCAGTGACTTCTGTGTTGGGTTCACGTATGACTTAATCCTCCCCCCCCCCTTGTAATGAGCGTTTAATTTATTCTCTCTACATATTTGAATGGAAACATGTTAGATCCACCAAAAATTAGGATAGATTAGGATCAAAACTAGATTTTTCGTTTCTCTATCAATAATTCCAACGCGATTCTAGTCAAACGCCTCCCCCCTCCCCTCATTCCGGGCTCTTATATCTGACCTTTTATGTCACTTAACTCGATCACTGTATAGATTCAGTCGCTATAAATCAGCAAATTGATCAAGTTTACTGAGCTTTGTGTATGATAACGTGACTGCAGCTTTCACTCACTTTGATAAATCCTTTTTTGGTTTTATGGCTTATGTCGCTTTAGTGTGTGACTATGCTGCACCACTTATGAATGGAGCTGATGCGCACTTTTGCTATAAGCGATTGAATAGTCGATTTTGGAGTAAAAACCTCCAAAAATAACGATTGCAGCAATACAGACTTCCGAAAACCACTCCTAAACTCGATAAACGCTTTTATTGGCACGGGCGTAATGGTGGCTGAGGGTAGTAACAATGGGAGATTCCCGCATCTAATAATACTGTAACTCTATCGAGAAATGACCAATAAGAGAAGACTTTCATCACTAGGTGTTGCGGTACCATTCATCGGATGTGGATCATCACTCTGACAACTAATTACTCTGTGAATCATCCTTGTCAGCATAGAAAAAGTGACGAAATGAAGATAGGAATCTCCCATCGTTACTGCCCACGTCCACCATTACGCCCTCGTAAATAAAAGCGTTTATTGAGTTTAAGAGTGGATTTCGGAAGTTTTAAGTGCTGTCATCGTTATTTTTCGAGGGTTTTACACCAGAATCGATTGTTAACCCTTTCATGCACGCATTTTGGGATTTGAGTTTTTTCAGATTTATTTAGACGGTTCGAAAGAGGACACTTTTTTAAGAACTTTGATGGGTCACACAACTTTTTGAAAAATTTCCATTTAAATTCCATTGAATTACATGTTACATACAATGGTACACATGTGTACCACTATCCAAGAAAGGGTTAAACAGCTTATAGTATTTGAAAAGGAGAAGGAAGTAATTAAAGTGTCTCAGGGTCCATAAGTGTCCGTCATGTATACTTAAATCAATGGAAAACAGTCGATAATGAGGCAGTTTGATTCAGCCATCAAATCATCGATACTTCCGCATATACATTCAAATGAAAGTGATCGATTTTCCATAAGACGGACGTGACAACGTGAGGGTATACTCTCCGCTATTATTGCTCTCCGCTGAAAGGCTCATTCATTCGGCTCATGAAAGATTATACGCGGGAATTATAATATTAACGGATCGTGTGATACCCAGCCTACAGCGTTGCCATTTATTCGGATAATAATCAGATTTGTTAACATTAACCTAAATTTAAAATTTGGTATTTTCATGGGGAAGTCTGTCAACATTGCCGAGCCGAGACGAATGCCCTCTCGGTACGTTGCCCGCGCCCCGACCGAGTTCAGAAGCTATAAGGTCAACCGTCCAATTAAGATAGGTATGCATCCCGCATGGCTACAAAAACACCTCCCGAACCCACCCCCCCCATCACCCCTCACCACATACTAGCATCATCTCCCAGCCCCTCCTAACCTTCCGACTAATTTACCCTGCCCATGCCTACTAGCTCCATCTTAATTGAGTGATACTTTCAGCTCGGAAAAATGAAGGCTCATGTAGCAAAAGAAAGATTTTCGACATATCTCTCCCCCATAATAGGATTATAAGAGGCTGCTAAATTGGTTTTTTCTTAGAGATCAAATTCGAATATCGATTGTCGAAGTAAAGATAAACTGTAGGGAATACACTACGAACACTTTCTCACATCCAATTCAATCTGTGAGAAACCCCCATCCATACCCCCTTTTAATATTATAGGGAAGACTCCTAGATCCCCTTTGACATTCTGATGGAGACCCTCGACCCCTCCCCCTCCTTTGACATTCTATGGGGGAGACCTCCAGGCCCATCTTTGATATTTTTATCTAAATCCAAAGATCTATTTTTGAATCATATACATTTTTCCTTTTTTTCCCCCATTTTCCCACTGATTTGAAGGGAAACCATATTTCATCCACAACTAACCTAAATATTAAAATTTCAAAAAAATAAAAACCCCGCTGAAACTACACTAGCTACTCATGGCTATATGCAACATGGGAAAAAGATGAAGTCGCCAAAACCCAGCTTGTGACCCTCTATCGATTCAGCTTGGCAAATGGAGTCGATCGCTCTCAAGGGTTTTCATATCTTTTGCAACTGGGGCTTCTTCACTATGCGACTATGCAACATGGGCAAAAAGGTGAAGTCGCCAAAACCCAGCTTGTGACCCCTCTATCGATTCAGCTTGGCAAATGGAGTCGATCGCTCTCAAGGGTTTTCACAACTTTTGCAACAGGGGCTGCTTCACTATGCAACTCATGGCTATTGCAACGTGGGTAAAACAGTGTGGTTGCCAAAATCTTGTTTGTAACCCCTCTATCCAGTGGCGGATCCTATAAATTTTCTGGGGGGGGGGGGGCCACGCCTATGAAATTTTGAAAATTGAAGCGTCAGTGGAAGCAATGTCGGACTATTTTCTGTTGAGTGAAGGGAACATTTGAGGCTTCTGCGGGGGGGAGCAAGTGCCCCCCGTTGGATCCGCCACTGGCTGTAGAAAAGGGTTCAAGCACGGACAAAAAAGATTAGTTAAAATAACCATACGGATACCTGATTTTGGCACCTGCTAGATGTTATGGTAAACTTGAGCAGAAGTATGGTACATTTACCGATACTTTGAGTGAATTCGACATGCAATCAGGTAACATCACCTAGTACCTAGTCAAAACATAGTGTACTTCTGGTTAACATTACCATAAAATCTAGCAGGTGCCAAAATCAGGTATCCGTATGGTTATTTTCACCGTAGTTTTTTCCGGGAGGATGGGACAATCCCTACTTGATGGCGAAGCATGCTACGAGGCAACGTTCAATTTTTTTCCATTAGAACCCATACAAAAGATCGTGTTCGATAATCATTACCGAAATCTACAAAGCTCGATACTTTGTATGGGTTCTAATGGAACAAAAGTAACGTTGTCAAACCATACGCTTTTGCGTCAGCATCTCTTTGCTCCAGAACCTCTAAATGTTGGTGCACGAAATTCGGCATTGGCTGCAAAAAATCGCACACAACTATAGCACAAAGTTTTGGCGTGATCAGAATGTAGAAAATTTGAAGTCAAGAAAGTTACCGATTCCACGGAACAGCCATTTTGATTTTGCTCTAGGACCCTGAAATTTTGCTGCACCAAATTCGGCATCGGCAATACAAAATTGCACATAAATAGCAAAAATTTATGGTAAAACTTCGACTTCAGTTTTTCAAAAGTGGAGGTTCCGTAGATATTGATCTTACAATCTCTGATTACAAACCCAACGCGTCTTTCACATCGGGAGATAAAGACTCTCTCAGTTCCACAACCTCAATCTCAATTCTCAAGAGACAGGAATACCTGCGGGCTGGTGGGGTGCCCCCTCAACTCCCCCGCGGCTCTTTTCACGGTCGCGCGGCTTTTCCCGCCCGTCCCGAAAGAAAGGCCTTGGGGGATGAGGCAGGAAAGGGGGGGGGGCGCTTGGGTTGGTAGGAAGTTTGCGAGGAAAGGTAATCGAAATTCGAGTACCGTCGACGGATATATTTGCACACGGATTCACGAATCTCCGAACCGCGTTTAATTATGTAAAAGAAACAAAATTCACCGGCACGGGGCAAGGGGGGACGGGAGAGGTGGAAGGGTAGGTTATGGGGAGGGGGAGGGTAGGGGGGAGGGGTGGGGAGGGGGGAGGGGTGGGGAGGGGGGACGACGACAAAAACTTCACCTTTACGCGTGAGATTCATGGCAGAAGCAAGTGGGGTGTTGCCGAGGGGGGCCAAGAGCGATCGAGGGGGTAGTGTGTTTTCTAAAGGGGGGTTCAGTTAGAGGGTTGCCTGTAGTGTTGCCGAATTTGGCATAGAAATATACACATTTTCTACTTAATATATAGTAAATTTTGAATCTTTTTTGCTCAATCTTTCAGCACAGTGGTTTTCCTACCGTTCAGCGTGAATTCAATTGAATTAGGCTGTGTTGCGAGATTTCTCTAAAAAGATGAAGGAATCTTGCTAATATTTTATTACAATCAATTGAATAGTTAATTATTGAGTAAAATCCAACGAAAATTACGATGAGCACATTAAAAAATTGCTAAGTTCACTCAGAGACTCACAAAATGATTTCGAAGTTTTACACGACATTTCAGACCAGGTTAGGTTACCCTGGTAGAAATGACCCATGCGAAAGGTTCAAATTTGCATGGGAAATCATGAGTTCCTATGAGAAATTCATGTGAACGCATGGAAAATCATGACTTTCCATGGACTCCTCATGGGAAACCACGTGAAACCCATGATTTCCCATGGGCTTCCATGATTTTCTATGGGGTCCCATACTTTTTCCATGGTTTTCTCATGAGTTCTCATGAGAAGTCATGAAAATGTTCGAAGATTTACCAGGAAATCACGAAAGTTTTCATGGGCTCTCATGAGAAACTCATGATTTTCCATGCAAATTTGGTCATGATTTCTCATGAGTCATTTCTACCAGGGTAGGTTAGGTTAGGTTAGGTTCCCTTGCAACTGCCCCATAATCGCTGTGATTTTAACACATGTGTTAGCAAAGGACAGCAGAGGGGGACACCACGTGACTGTAGCCCGTATCATCCGTCCTTGTCTAACGCACGTATTCAAATTGGAGGAGAGAGAGAGAGAGAGAGAGAGAGAGAGAGAGAGAGAGAGAGAGAGAGAGAGAGAGAGAGAGAGAGTCTTGCATCCACCTGTATCCGTCCATGACGACGCGACGTTATTAATCTAATGTGATTCGCTAACTGGATTCACAACTCTAGCGGCTAGTAACTCAGTTTATCTCCTGTAGTAAACGCGATAGACGGCAACCTCTGGTGAATACAAAGAGTATATTGCGTGTGCCATTGAAGGGGTTTTTGCAGCTGAGCGGGTGCAGTGAGTAAAATGGGGACTATGCTGAGCGGTTGATGAGAGAAGGTGGTGGGGGGTTGTAGGCGCAAATAATTGTTTCTTTTCCTACTGCGAAAATAAAGGGAGTGGAGGGAAGGGATGCGATGGGCGAGGGGGTAGAGGTTTCTCCCGGAGGGGAGCGTGGCGGGGCACAGGGGGACGGAAAGCATATTCATATTTTTCAACGTTGCAAAGCTGCGCACACTAGGCTAAAGCTTGGATTTTTCCGGACAATTTTTTATTTTGTTTTCTATTTTAACAGCATTTTAATTTTGATGTTTTCTTGAAAAAGAAGAAAAAAAAACCATTTTATTCGACTCTCTTTAACCTCTTAGAGCTCGTTTCAGAAGTGTAGGCGGACCTAAATCATAATCTTTGGCGAATTTTCAAATTTAATTCCTTTAAAATAAAACCAAACTTGCTTCTGACTTTGTTCTTTTGAGTTTATAGTGTTCCTCATTGAAAAGTGAACACTCAATTTCATTTTCATTAATTTTCATCGCGTAATATCAGAAATAATGTTGACAAATTCCAAAGATTATCGGTCTAGGTCCGCCTACACTTCTGAAACTACCTCTATGGGCCAAGCCCGAGTCTACTCGTTTTTCTCCTCGAGTCTATTTCACATTGTTTCAGTCTTAATTTCGAATAAACGCAAGTACAGATGAAAACACTAAAATAGACAAGCTCTCATCGAACGCCTTCAATTCGTCGAATAGGCAATTCCAACTCCTTCGAGTACGAACAGTTAACTACCTTCCCTCTAGAAACGGAGGAGTGGTGTTCTCTTGAACTAGCCTGGTCCATAAAGGGTTAAACTATAGTATGAATAATTTTACACATATTTAAGTTACCTTGCCATTTATAGTTCATAATCTTGCTTTTTACTTGTCAAATCAACGAGCTATACATTTATCTATAAGAGGGGCAGTTTAATGAGTAACCTGCGTTAGCACCATGCAGGATTTTTACTTTCTCACAATTAACAAAGTTAGAAATTGAGAAAGTATTGTGATGGTGCAGATGCATGTCTGTCTCCCATATTTGGGGAAATGCGGGTGGTAATCGATCACGATTGCCGAGTAATCGTAATCGCCGTTTTTTTGGAGAGTGCTTTTATGGTAATTAGGGCTGATTTTTTACAAGCCACCTATCATATTAGTAACAGAAGAATTGAATCTAATCGTACAGACCCTAAAATTTACTATTTATCAGTGAAAAATACATGTAATGACCATCCAAAGATTTGACGATTACCGATTACCCAGTAATCTTGTAATCGATTACACTCCTATATGCCCAACTCTGCTGTCTCCTAGCATACTTTTTGAATCAATCGTCCATATGCATCAACATTTTTCAGAGAAGTTGCTTTTCCTAGAGGAACTTGTTTTGCTTTTCGAAATTTTAAATTGTAAGCAAGTTATGGATGATATAAAGGTTTCTGTTAAAATCAACGGACAAATGGGTAACATGGGTCGAACGTATAGGGACATATTGTAATGTTTCAAACATAGCTGTAATATAGAATTTTGATGAAAATTTGCAAAAAAACATTCTGCAACCAGCCTACTGTAAAATTTACCTCTGGTCTGGGGGTCTCCCCCTGAATGTGAAAGGGGGTCTGGATGTCTCCCCCAGAGTGATAGAGGGGGGTCTGGGGGGACCCAAGAATAATTTTGATGTGAGAAATTGTTCGTCGGGTATTTCCTACAGTGTATTACCATTCATTCCCATGCATTTTGGTGTCATTTCCATCGATATATCGCATTTCACGAGCCGCTCCTAAGTGTGGCGCACAGTAAATTAAAGTACTTTCCGATCTACTGTATTCTTTGCCGAAATACATGGGAATAAAAAGTGAGTAATTCTGCAGACACATGCGCTACCAAAACAAACATATAGTTTACAAATTTCCTCTCACAAGTCATAAAAAACTTCGTCAGTTCGCCTCAATTTTGAATGCCAGCATCGAATTTGATAGCATTTAGAGCGAATTTCATTAATTCCTCTTGAATCTAGCCTTCCCGGAACATAACCTCAAATTCATCAAAACACTAAGTTTTTTTGAAAAAATTCACTTCTCAAGAGGAAATGTGAGTGGAATATCGATTTGAGAGGGCGTAAATAATCATCATACGAGCGTTCGGTTGCAATTCCGCACTTTTAAGGAAGCTTTTGAGACCTTTCATCTTGTACAACTCATAGTAGCGCACAAAGTCTTTGGTAGCGCATATGTCTGCAGAACGTAAAATCCGAAATTGCACGCTTAAACCTAACCTAAAAACCCTCCAATATGGTTACGCAGATTACCAATTAGACTGCCACTCAGGCCACTCTAGATAAATATATAGCTGTTTGGTTAACATATATCCAAGAAGTTCCGTGTTCGAAGCCACTGTGCGCCGGTGAACATTTAACATCATACACCGGCAGAAGATGATAAAAGCCTTACTCGGGCGTCCGTTTATAAAAAGCGTCCTTCAGTGAAAAACTCTACGAAAACAAGTGGAGTGATGAGAGTATAAGAACTGTGGGGAGGGGGGCTTGAGGAAGGGGGTAGGCTGGGGGAGAGGTTAGATGGGAGGAAAAAAGAAAGGAGGGGGGGTAGAAAACCCCCTCGAGACGCGTTCAAACATGTCTCCAAATAGAGTGGCTTGATTATCAAAAGGTAAATTTGTTCTTTAGCCTCAACAATATCCTCTACAGCTACGCGTTTTCGGGATTGCATGCCGCCGTCGCGTCGCACAGCGGATCAGGACAAAGATTATTCTGGATATCGTTACAGGGGGGGGGGCAAAGATTATAAACTGCGGATGGTGCATGTCAGTCGTATGTGTTTACCAACGAGCTATACCAATGAATGATTATTGAAATGTTATGTTAACTGCAGCATTCTATGATGTATTCTCTATGATTGATGAATCACTTTTCTCGGCCATAGAAAGTAGCAATTAGATTTGGAACTCGTTCATATGCCAGCCATCTTGGAATTTTGTTTATACGCATTTATTGACTTGAGTCAAATGGGGCTGTTGCACACTTTTGCTATAAGCGATTTAATCGTCGATTCTGGTGTAAAAACCTCCAAAACTCCTGAACTCGATAAACGCTTTTATTTGCGCGGGCGTAATGGTGGCTGAGGGAAGTAACAATGGGAGATTCCCATCTAACAATACTGTAACTCCACCAAGAAGTGACCAATGAGAGACGACTTTCATTTGACACCGGTGTCACTGGGTGTTGCGGTACCATTCATCGGTTGTGGATCATCACTCTGGTGACTAATTACTCTGTGAATCATCCTTGTCAGCATAGAAAGAGTGACGAAAATAAGATAGGAATATCCCATTGTTACTGCCCTCGGCCACCATTACGCCCTCGTAAATAAAAGCGTTTATTGAGTTTAAGAGTGGATTTCGGAAGTTTTAAGTGCTGTCGTCGTTATTTTTCGAGGGTTTTACACCAGAATCGATTGTTGAATCGCTTGAAGCAAAAGTGTGCAACAGCCCCATCGTGGAACTTGCTAATGCCCCAAACGTTATTTTCAGAGTGATTTTACCGACAATACCTGTGGAGGGGCTAATACAAGTTATGAGTCCTATCTCAAAGTATGACAGCATGAACAATCTGATTTTGCTTTGTTTGCCTCATTTCTTTTTAACCTTAAATCACAAGTTGAAATTAATCCGGTGGAAATTAATTTTAACTGAAAGTGCAAGTATTTTAGAGCTGGACTTAGAGTGGACTGTCTGGAGGAAGAATTCGATTACAACTATTCAGGTGAGGAAACTTAGCTTCTTTCTGTCATGTGTCAGTTTACTTATCGGGCAAATCCTTCAAAAAACAAAAAAACAAAAATAAAAACAAGTATATTGATATCTGTGCCCACAAAGCTACTCGATAACACTTGCATTTTTGTTTAAAACCAATTTCTTACAAAAATTTATTTTTCTTAAATTTAAAGGTTAAAAAAAAAAAAAAAAAATGGCAAACAAACTGAGCCTGTGTGAAAACGTCCGTAAAAGATTTTCATTATGACTGCCTCCATGCTGCCTCAAAAGAACGTCCAACAACTTCCATCTATTGGTATAGCTTATTGATGCAAGTACAGTCGGTGAATTAAAGATTGTCAAACGACGCCTTAGATTTTGACTTAGATAGGCCACCTGCAATACTCATCACAATGAATTCAAGTATATCGCGGGAGGCCTACCCGAGCTATAATCTAAGGTTCGACTGACGATTTATTTAATCCGTTGATAGTACTTACAGGTTAACCGTGATCCGCGCATCTACGCTGAGAGTCACTTCTTTAAAAACAAGGAAACACGTTTAATTGTGACAGTTTTCCTTGCGCGAAATAAAGTTCTGATTGCATGAAGGAGAGTCACTGTCACAGCAAGGAATATTTTACTTGTAGCAGCAGACATTTTCTTGGGTTAAAGGAATGGGCTCCTTAGTCAATATTTCACTGTGCAGGTTCTTTAAAACGAAATACACCTTGGATTAAAAATAGCAGAGTTGAGCATCTACAAACCATCACACAGCCTTAAAGTAAATGCGAGCACAGCTGAAGTTTCCGGGGGCTCATTTTTGCTCACAGCCTAGGTTGTTAAAAACACGTTGCGTAACACGGGTTACACGTGCGACGTGCGTCGTTCGTGTTTCTTCAAGTCCTCGCATAACAAAACGAAATTCATAGAACACTCGACAAATACATTTAATATTATACAAAGAGTAGCACATACAAACATGTATTCCTGCTAAAACCCTGTTAACGCACATCCGAACCAGATTACTTCTCAAGGTTAATGAAATGGAGGGGGGTGTTTTACTTTATCTTCCCTCAAACCTCCCCTTCTCCCTTCGACACTCCACTGTCTCTGAGCCCTTTCGCTGCTCGTCAGCCCCCCCCCCAACAAACCACAAGGGTTACACTCATCACTCAAGTTGTTTGCCTAGTAAATAATCAGCGTACGCAAGTGAGCTGCTCGGTGTCATGCATTTTTGAGATTTCCCTGGTCGAAGCGATCAATCCGGCAACGTTTAATTGAACAATTGACCTGTCTAGTGTAACGTAGAGTCCCTATATACTATATATGAGAGTTGTGCCATTGCTGAATCCATTTCTGATTGGCTCTCAGATGTAGGCTGTCAGGAAAGCTCCAAGAGGCAAATGCGAAGGGTTTGTTTACTTTTCGCGAACTCGCTTTCATTAAACATTTAAAGTAACAATGACCGCGGTAATTTTTGTTAGTTTTTCCTCTGCTTGAATGTTATTCTGGAGAACATTATCTCTTTCAATAAAGACCGTTATTGTCGAGAATCAGAAGCTAACCTGTAAGAGATAGCGAAATAGCGGCAACAGCGCAGAGGCAAATGGCCATCCGCCATTTGCAATTTGCCTCTTGCGGGGCTCCATTGATCCGCTTCTTCTTCTTCATTTTGAGAGACTTGGCGCAACTCTCATAGTATATATGTATATAAACAGGGACTCTAGTGTAACGTACCGAAAACAATTGGATCCAAACAAATGTTCCATCTCACTCGCTCTCGTGGGTTTTCCCATACGAAGCAGGCTCCAAATTGGCAAATGCAAATTCGTGCTAGTAAATAAGTTCTCTCAGATTTTACTACACCATTGGATTCCACGTTCCTGAAAATATAATCACGTTACAACAGCATTTTCAAAACATCACGCATTCATCTACAATCATAGTTATATCGAAGAAAGTCCTATGTTCTGTCCTTGTCCTACTCGCAGTTTCTTATGGGCACGGAATTCTAGGATATAGACTCATCGGCACCATCACACGACATGTTATACCTCGATGAGAAAACTGGTTGTTAACTAGCATGAATTTGCATTCGTAAATTCGGACCTGATTTACTATGGGTAAATAAATCCACGAGAGTGAGCGAGATAGAGAATTTATCTGGATCCAATTTTGATCGCGACGTCATCACTGAACAGGTTTTTTGGTTCATTTAAACTCACGAAAAATATCGAACCAATCTAGGGATCAAGGGTGACAATCGATTTCGACATTTTGCGTGGATTCAAACGGACAAAATGCTACGTTGCCATATAGCACGCTATATGCCACGAATGCTGACCCTTCCTTTCTAGGTCTTGAGACTTTACAATAAAGGTAAGATGCTGCGGCCTACTTGAGTAAGCTTTTAGTAGGCATAAAAATGACCTTAAATGGGTCTGTTGCACACTTCGGCTACAGCGTTTTAAAGTAGCATTTCCTACGTAAAAAGCCGATGGCAGCATCAGAAAACACTAAAGTTCAGTATTAATTTCACAAATTTCGAAAAACACTAGACACTATTCACCCCTGTATCTTTCCACCACGTGCACGATATTTCGCGAAATTAGCGCGGCACATTCAAATAATCACGGCCGACTATCATCACAGCTGACTTCATAAACAAATAAACAGTAAACACTGACGGCGTCTGTTCGAATGCTTACGTTTCAATATCCTCACAAAAGGTTGTGAAAGGTACGGAAACCGATATTTGTGTCAAAAACTTATCAAAATGAAACAATAACTCACAGGAGTTCCAAGGATGATTCCAACTTCGATCATCATGCTCGGAACTCCTGAGTGTTATTGTTTCATTTTGATAAGTTTTCGACACAAATATCAGTTTCCGTACCTTTCACAACCTTTTTTGCGGAATTGAGGATATTGAAACGTAAGAATTCGAACAGACGCCGTCAGTGTTTAATGTTTATTTGTTTATGAAGTCAGCTGTGATGACAGTCGGCCGCGATTATTTGAATGTGCCGCGCAAATTTTGCGAAATATCGTGCACTTAGTGGAAAGATACAGGGGTGAGTAGTGCCTAGTGTTTTTCGCAATGGAGCTGTTGCAAACTTTTGCTACAGGCTTATTGATTGTTGAACATGGGGTAATACCCTGTAAAAATAACGATTAGCGAACTAAAAAATCACGAAATCCACTCCTAAACTCATAAAATGCTTTTAGATGCGAGACCGTAATGGCGGCCGAGGCCGCGGTTTTCTTAAGGCAATTGTATGCTTCTTCTTCTTCTTGTGTGGTGTTGCGAGAACACCTCGTGTAGATGGCGCTGATTGAAGAAAGGGGAACTCCAATGAAAACCGCGACCCCGGCCGCCATTACGGTCTCGCGTTTAAAAGCATTTTGTGAGTTTAGGAGTGAATTTCGTGATTTTTTACTGCGCTAATCGTTATTTTTACTGGGTGTTACCCCAAAATCAACTGTTAATAAGCCTGTAGCAAAAGTTTGCAACAGCTCCATGTGAGAGTTTAATACTGACTTTTAGAGTTTTCTGATGCTGCCATTGTTATTTTCTCGGCTTTTTACATAGGAATTGATACTTTAAAACGCTCTAGCCGAAGTGTGCAACAGAACCATTGTTCGAGTTTTTCTTCCTTCGTTCGGTGAACCTCCTCACAGCAGAGCCCGGATGTTGACCACGCGGAAATATTTCTCGGCTCCGTGAGATTCCATCATGAACAATTGCCATTGTACTTGTTTTCGTGAAAATAAATAAGATCAACTCCCGTCTGTGTTTCCTTTTCATACGCGGAATGACCTTCACGGTTGTTCCGATGAGAATTACGAATCACAACAAGAAAACAATAGAACATTTAGTCTTTAGTTCATACAGTCTGATAAGTATTAATAATAAAAGCAAATTTTCGAGGAACGTTGCTATTTTGAAAGTCAAAATCTGCTAGTATAAGCATGGGCAGTTACCCAATCAAAGTGTATGGCCTTGTTGTGTCGTGGCTTCATGATAAGCAGAGGGACTATATAATCCATGCCGATTCTCAAACTCATCCAAGTAACCGAAAACGTTTACACCCGGACACACAGCGCGATAATTATTTGTTGAAAATCTTTTCTTAATTTTTCAAATCGAGCTCAGCCTACGTTCCACATGAATACCTTCAAGTTTATTTTGCTTTTCATCGGCAGTTTTCTCGCGATCCTGCCCCAATTCGTTGTCATGGATCGATGTGCTGAAACAGAAACCAGATGCAATACAACAGGCACGGCAACTTATGAATGTTGCCAAGAGGGGTTTCTTTGCATAAATGGGCGTTGCACCCCCCCGATATTGCCTCCAGTCCCTACTGAGTAATTTACGACAGACATCACTTCTGCATACACGACGCAACAATTAGCACAGTATTTCCTTGCGACTCATAATCTTACGAAAAGTACAAAACACAACTGTAAACTGCGGCAGAAATTCCATCCTTTCCAGTTCCACAACTCTCTCGGATTGTTACTATCACACACCAATCAATGGAAGCAAATCAATTGTAATGGACCAAAATACATTTTTTTGTGTTGTTTAAGCAGCTTTGGGGAAATATTATAGCCTACGTTTTTTTTCCGTGTACTTTCAAAATACATTTCTTCAACTAAAGATTTTGTAGCTTTTTAATTCTACTTCTATTATTCTTACATGAATTCACTTAAGAACACGGAAAAAAGGACTGTAGCCTGATTATGAAAAATCGTATCTTAGTGCTCTCGAGTACGTGTTATTCTTATGGGTTGTGTCATTACGATATAGGCTTCATGCCGATAGAAACTCTCCCATCTCTACGGATAATCCCCGATAGCTCAGGAGTAATCGGCGAATTTCCGCAGAGATAGGAGGGTTTCTATGGGAATGAAATCTATTGGAATGGTACCACCCGTATAAGATAACTCGTACTCGATCATAGATTCGATAGCATAAGGATGCGATCATTCATATCAGCCTGCTGGTAGAATTTACCATGTGCATAGCTGATTTTGGCGTCCGCTAGCAAGTATGATAAATGTCACTATAGTATGGTAAATGCAACGTACCTTGTGGTAAATTAAGGTAAGTTTCTGGTACATTTCACCATAATCTGGTGAAACTTACCATACTTGATAGCAGACTCCAAAATCGGCTATGCAGATGGGAAATTCACCCAGTCTTTTTTTTCCCGTAAACTAATAGGTTCATAATTTGCACATGAATTTACTTACAACAGCCACATTTAGCCGCTTTTCTGGGGACCCACTCTTTCAGAATAAATTTTTCATTATAATTACTAATCATTTTTATTGGCAGCGACAGAAACATACTTTTTTTAGTTTTGATTTAATTACATTTTAAAATTCTTAATTTGTGACTTAAAACGATGTTTTTGACTTGTTTGGATGTTCCTCAACACAATCTGCTAACAGAAGGCAGCTGGCTACGGCTATGTATTATAATTTTGTTTGTTCTTGTTTTCTTTAAATAAATTTTAATTTTTTCAATTTATTTTTTTATCATCCTTACATTCACCGAGTTGTTATGTAACCATGACAACACTTGCGCTGATCTCAACCCATAGAAATTCAACAAATATGAATACATTTAGAATTAGAAAGAATCTAGTATTCGCAGGGGGTCCGGTTTCATAAAAACTATCAAATCACAATAAAAATACACAGCTACTTTCCAGAGATTCAGCTACATGAAAGCAAAAAATAAAAAATAAATAATAAAAAAAACAAGCAGGGAAACTCCAAAACAATTCATGTATTGGTAAAGCGTGCCACGATAGGTCTGTATGCAGCCACGTCAAGGGCCACCCGGAGGAAGCAAGTCCGCTCGCACCGTATATGAAATTTGAAATACGCGGTCTTGAGCGCGGGGAAAGGCTCATCTTTAGAAGCGAGTTTCTCAAAAACGTGAAGAGTAAAATCAAATCGGTCGGGTGAAAATCTTGTTCAAGTCTAGTGGCTGTAAAAAAAAAAAAAAAAAAAAAAAAAAAAAAAAAAAAAAAAAAATGCCTCCCGGCAGGCCGGTAAGACGAAGTAGATTCCATGCTTGGTTACATCATTTTTTCAAAAATTTAAATATAGGTTATAATTTTCGTTAATTTTTTTTTTTTATTTCATCAGCTGCTCAAAATCCAAATATTATTGTGAAAAAGATTTTATTACCAATAGAGAAAAGTGTAATCTTTACAATGCAAGTGAGAAATAAAAGCTAGGTTATATAAGTTTTTCACAAATTTCAATAAATAGGTTATGTTATGATTTTATTTGAATTATTCAATTCTTTTTTTTTTATCAGCTGTTCAACATTTAAATAAAAATGCCCATGAAAAAAGATTATAGTACCAAGATAGAAAAATGTCTAATCTTTGTAACGCTAATGAGGAATAAATCTGATAAGAGCAGCTGATAAAACAAGAAAATAAATAAATAACGTACCTAAGCAACAGTGCACGTGTAAAACAAAGAACGAGCAATTATACCAATACACTATCCTTGTCTTTCGCATGTAAAATCCCATAAGAAACTAAATAGCTCGTAAAACACGTAAAACGCAAGGAAAATTTAAGAAATGGAGCATATGAACTAAAAACATCCTCCACGATATATACTAAAATTTTTGGACCAAAAAAACAATTTCTTCATATAAAAACACTGCCAAAAAACCCGAAAAACACATCACTATAACTCGCTTACAACGCAAAAAACGAAAAAATGACTCGAGTAAAAAAGTTGCGTATCAAAACGGCTAACATAAATTTCCCAAAAAAAAATACTCAAAACAAACACTCCTAAAAATAAACCTGAAAAACACATTTTACGACTCAAACACGGCCCATAACGCGAAAACTAACTGTCGGATTCACACCATGCATCTTCGAACTCATCCAAGAATTAAACACAACGAATAGTTGAGA
Source organism: Trialeurodes vaporariorum (assembly GCA_011764245.1). Taxonomy (NCBI): domain Eukaryota; kingdom Metazoa; phylum Arthropoda; class Insecta; order Hemiptera; family Aleyrodidae; genus Trialeurodes; species Trialeurodes vaporariorum. The sequence continues at coordinate 54,066,264 of VMOF01000379.1, forward strand.
CAAATTTCAAAAATAAAAACCAAAAATTACGAACAGGATCGTGGGACATAAAAACGGTAAAACTGGCTGAAACAGCCAGTCGTCAACTCGTCGGTTTGCAATTCAGCTATGCTGGGCTATAAAGACTGGGATTGAATAGCGGGGTCAATCATAAAACTGTCAAAATCTGAGAAGGGTGAGCTGTAGCTTGTGTGCGTGTAAACTAAGTATATTTTCTGTGCGTGTGCGACAAAGCCACCAACACACTTACCAATCAGTGAGTGTGTGTGTGTGTGCGTGCACTGAGAAAAATTTCCTATTGTTTCAATGCACTGAGAAAAAAGTGGCCGTTAAAACTATAAGCATAGAGCCATAGTTGTTTTCCCCTTTATTTCAATCATAAGACCTATCATTTCAACAGTTTGAACGTTTGAATCTACTCGAATTCCGATTGTCTCTGTGGAATTTCGATTGTCTATATGGGAAATAAAGCGCGGGAATATACTATTGGAACATCGGTGCATCGAAGACAAATCAAAGACTACTGAAGTCAGCGCTGATATATCAACGGGAAAGTCTAAAAAAACAAAATAAAAACGGTGAAGGCATCAAATGACTCCAAAAGAAGAAAACATATTAAACGTGTCTGAGTGTATGATTGTACATATGTACTCAAAAATTTCTCGAAAATACACAATACAACCCGATCATGTAAGATTTGATTCATATCCTGGAAACGAAATCTCCAAAATACACACGGTCACCAGAGGGCACACCTCTTACACTGTATTATATTATTCATTGTATGCAGCAAAACGAGAGTAAGAAGCTTGCCATATACTTCGTATGGCACGCTTAAAAAAAAAAAAAAAAAAAAAAAAAAAAAAATAATAAGTCCGTTGCAAACTTTTGCTACATCTAAAAGATAATCTATTTTTGAGTAAAATCACTTGAAAATAACTCCGTTGGGAGCATCAAAAAGTTCCAGAGTTGACTCACATACTCAATGAACACCTTTAAAAAAATTCCAAAATGGCGGCCAAATGAGAGAGCCACAAAGGGCAAGTCCCACCAAATCGCAACTTCCTATGTTGAGAAAAATGATTCACCGTAGAGAAATAAGCTTCAGTTAAATATGGGACTTCCCTATTGCGACTAGCCAAAGGCGGATCCAGCTATCTGGCAACTGTGGAATTCTTCCCATTTGACTGTATGAAAAACAATCGATTAGTAAAAGGGTCACGGCCCCCTCAAGAATCGATTGTTCTTCATGCGTTCAAATGGGATGAATGCATGGTTGCCAAATTGCTGGTTCCGCCGATGCGACTAGCAAATTTAATCGCCGTCTTGGATTCCACTTAAAACGTATTCTGTAGGTTTAGAAGTGAAGAAAAGGCTCACGACATTCCTGTACTAATCCACTAAATGTTTGAACCCTTTATATCCTGACGGTACAAAGTACCACCAAATTAACATGGTTTTAAATGTATTTTTTTTAAAAAAAAAAATCACTATGCACAATTGCACATCAAACTAAACGAGAAAAGTTAATTCTATTTATTGAGATTGATAAAGAATTTGTGAGGAGGGTTTGAAAAAGTGCCGAATCTAAAGGTACCGTTCTAGAATTCATCCCTTCATTGTCTCGATGCAGAAAAGATTATTAATAGCAGCACTTTCCAATGTACATAGATATACAGTATCACAGGATAATGTAATCTTTTTTGCACGGATGCAGTAAATGGTTGAATTCTAGAACGCTACGATGGTACCGTTCTAGAATTCATCCCTTTATTGTCTCGATGCAGAAAAGATTATGAATAGCAGCACTTTCCAATGTACATAGATATACAGTATCACAGGATAATGTAATCTTTTTTGCACGGATGCAGTAAATGGTTGAATTCTAGAACGCTACCTATGGGTTAATATACCTTGGATTGAGTCGGTAAAAGCCTTGTTGAATCATTCTGAAGTTTCAGTCAGAGCGCACTGAGTGACAGTATACACAGTGAGAAAAAAATGAGAGGGCGCGTCGACGACAACTCTCTCCTTGCGTAATTAAGGGTCAAAAGTCACTTTTGATTCCTTGTCTGCAATGTCATTCGCTTACAAGTTGGGGTCACGTTAGTGACCGACTTTTTTTCGTTCACCCTCGCTCTTTATCTCTTCATCCCTGTGATGGGTAAGAGAGGGGGGGAGTAAAGCCAGACTCCTCTCGATCTATTGACCTGTTCTTTGAACAAACCTCCTTGTCTTCCACTACCCTTAATTCGTACCCGCACCCTCCTCCATTCATCTGTCCTTCTCTCTCTCCTTTCCAATTAGAACGCGTGTGTTAGAAAAGGACAGATTAGAAGTAGTCGCGTGACTTTCCCCTCCTCTTTCTATCCTTTTCTAACACAACCATTCAAATGGGAGAAGAGAGAGACGGACAATATCCTGGCTTCGCCAGTGCGATTCACCTTTCATCCTCTTTTCAAAGACTTACATCTAAAGAGTAAGAGTGGGCAGATGAACTACTCTTGGCTCCAGTTAAAACGGATAGCTCCAAAAAGTTAAGTGGTAATTTGAGAAAGAAACAGAGGCTCGAGAAATGCGATGGATTGATAAATCTTCCACGCAAACCTATGGAAGAGAATCGATCATATAGGAGTTCAATTGCTTCTCCCAAGAAATCGATCCTTTGCATACATTCAAATAGGAGACAAATTAAAATCGGTTGTGCACGAGTAACGGTGGCTCGTATAATGCGATAGATCGATGTATCTTCCAAGTAAACCTATGGAAAAGAATCGCTCCGCGAGGAGTTCGGTTGTGCCTGCAAAAGAATCGATCCTTTGCGTACATTCAAATACGAGACAAATTATAATCGATAGTTCATGAGCAATGGTGGCTCATGGAATTCGATATATCGATACCGAAATTACGAGCTGTCCAATTTTCAGTCTCAAAAATAGAGTTGTAGCGGACATTAATAGACCTCAAGTCTGGGCTTGGAGATGCCATATATATTCCTGAAGAGTATAGATCATTTCATCATGCCATCGTATACCGGCCTATATCTATTAGCATTATTTTTCATGCGGAATTCCTTTTGTCTTCAGTTCGTATACGATGCAAACGAATAACGGGAGTCGAGAAGAGAGGCTAAAGCTTTGACCCACGATTGTTTCAAAGCGAATTTGAATTTCAAGGAACGCCGGGAACGAACCGGGAACACCCTATCCTATCCGCGATGCGCACTCAAAGTTCACTGTCAAGCCCCGATGCAAATGCATCGTCACAGTTGCCAGATTTCAAGATAGATTAAACCCAAAAGACGAATATATATTGTTTCTGATAATAATTATTGTCCTTTGAATTGTATTAATGTATATCTGATGCGCACATAATAATTTAAAACCAAAATAACCATAATTGTCATAAGTTAATGGGGCATTTGCAAGGATCTGAAATTCGGTATTTTTATGAAGGCATTGATAGTACTTGATGACTTGAGAAAAATTAGGATTTTGGTTTTTTCCTACACGGAGAAAAATACTTCGGTAAAATTTGATCACCGAAGTTTTCGGTCAGAGGAACCGAAATGTTCGGTCCTGATACCGAATGCTTCATTAGTAGTACTGAGTATTAGGTAGGGGCGGAATTTGGGTTATACTTACCCATTTCTTCGGTACTTGCGACAGAACATTTTGGTTTATTCAACCGAAAATATCGGTGATCAAAATAAGTCGAATCTTCAGTTCTAATAACCGAAGCATTTTTCTCTGTGTCAGTGTCCCGGTATTGAAAACCCTTGAGGGCGATCGAATCCATTCGCAAGCTGAAGCGATAGAGGGGTCACAAAGAGGGGTTTTGGTGACATCATCTTTTTGCCCATGTTTAAGAGTCATGAGTTGACACGCATAAGTGAAAGAGCCTCAGATGCAAAAGATGTGAAAACCCTTGAGGGCGATCGACTCCATTCGCCAAGCTGAATCGATAGAGGGGTCACAAGCGGGGTTTTGGTGACATCACATTTTTGCCCGCATGTTTAAGAGTCATGAGTTAACATGCATGAGTGAAAGAGCCTCAGATGCAAAAGATAAGAAAGTCCGGGTTGTGGAGAGACGCACGTCTGAAGTTGTAAACAATTGTATGCGTAGTGACGTCACTACGTGAAATTCCCGCACTTAAAAAAATGTATTTTGTGCCAAAATCTCATCTCCAAAACAATGGAACCTGATTAAAAATCAAAGGCATCTTTGCTCTGAGCTCATCAAGTACTTTCATTTTTTTTTTATTTATATAAAAAATACAACATATCAGACCCTTGCAACTGCCCCATTGTATATGAATGTGAACGAATTAAAGCCCTTCAGCAGTGGTTGTAAATAATTAGAAAAAAAATAAGAAAAAAGTTGCAAGATTTATGTCTTCAGTCAATATTATAATGTTTCTGCAGCAAACTTTTGCTAAAGCTAATAGGAAATTCTAGTCTGGTGCGTAAGATCTCTTCAAAATAACGTTTGGAACATCGTAGAGTTCAAAAATTGACTCAAGAACTCAAAAGATAAACAAAATTCCAAGACGGAGGTCAAATGAGTGAGTCGAGATGGAAGAGTCACATCAAATCAGTGGCGGCTCGTGCAATCTGGCAACCGTGCACTTTTGCCATTTAAACGTATGCAAAAAGATCGATACTAGGTGAGGCGCTACGCCTCACCAAGTAATCGATTATTTCACACAGTTTTAAATGGAGGAAATCCATTGTTGCCACGTTGCACGAGCCACCGCTGCATCAAATCATAACTTCTTAGGATAAGTAAAGTGATTCGCCATAGAGAAATTAGATGGGACTCCCACTCATTTGACCGCCATCTTGGAATTTCGTTTAAAGGAGCATTTATTGAGTTTTCATGAGTTAATTTTGGAACTTTTTGAGGCTCCCAACAACGGAGTAGTTTTCAAAAGATTTTACACCAGACCCATTATGAACGTTGGCTTTAAACCGATGAACAAAGTTACTCATTTACATTGCTTTAACCCTTAATTGCAGATGAGCCCAGATCTGGAACAATTACTTTGAAGCCTTATCTAAAAGTAGGGGACTTGAGTTGTACTGTGCTGCATGGTGGGTCACATGTGGAACAGATACTAAACGAGTAAGAATTGTCGATTTTGTCCTAGATTGCGCAGCACAGGATATAGAACGTGCAGAGTGGTTGAAAATAGCTCACTGAAAATCTGATGGAGATTTTCCGATTTTCATTGTTATGTTTAGGAGTAACGCAGGGGTACCATAAGCAAAAAAACAACTATTGAAACTTACTAACTTATTTTTTACTTCTTTAATTTTTTTTTTTTTTTTTTTTTAGCCTGAAAACTTTATTTTCAGTTGCATGGATACCTAAATGCGGGTAAGGCCATATTTGGAACAATTAATATTCCGGCTCTTTACCATTGAAATATAATGGAAAGAATTTTTTCACTATTTTTCCCTGTCTCAAGGATCAAAATTGTACTAAAAAAAAATTATTTTATTGGAAAAAAAAAAAAAAAATCATGCAGCAAAGGGTTAAATTAATCAAGTCACATGATTGTGAATAGAAACGATGAATATTGAGTCTCTTTTATCGCAAAAGAGGAAAACTTTCTATGTAAAAAAAAAAAAAAAAACAAACAAAAACAAAATGTCTATGCATTGTGCGATGTGGCAACGCTGTGTGAACATGCGCGTGGGCCCAGCGACAAAAATCAGGAATCAAGGAAACGAAGGATCGAAAAGCTGAGACGCCCGATTGCACGGAAAGTTGACATGTACAGAGTGTCCTGCAAAAGGTGTCCAAAACATAAAGGGGTCTGATTTTTGAGGTGATAATAAGACTCAAAATTATTGTGGTAATTCCACAATCCCTTATACAGGTTCACTTGTAGCAGGGCTGCCGTTTGGCGTATAATTAATCGCATTTTTCAATTCACCGATGATTCCACCGGTTGAGAAAATATTACACAGTTCAATTCAATATATGACTGTAATGCACGAAAATGCTCGCATTTGTAATCTTTTCTCAATCGGTGGAGTCGTTGATGACTTTAAAAAACTTGCGGTTATTTTAATTAATTAACACAGGTTTCGCCGATTGAGAAGAGATTACAGATCAGCGTATTTTCGTGCATTTCAGTCATACATTGAATTGAACTGTGTAATCTTTTCTCAACCGGTGGAATCATCGGTGAATTGAAAAATGCGATTGATTATACGCAAAACGGCAGCCCTGACTTGTAGTCATGCTTCTGGTAATCTTTTTTTTTTTTTATGTCTTATTTTTATGTCTTTTTTATGTTTTATTTATTTTTATTTTTATATCTATGGTTATCTCGTTGTCTGTAACAACCGCGAGAACTCTAAATTCAATATCGATTCACATCATTTGCTCCGATCGATTTCTCTGAGAGTATATCGCTGAATGGGTCTGTTGCAAACTTTTGCTACAACGATTAAAAGAGTTTAATCTGCGAAGTAAAATCGCCTGAAAATTCCATTGGTGGCATCGGAAAGTCATAAAATGCAATAATAAACTCACAAGAGGCGTTTAATGAAATCCAAGATGGCTGAAAAATATCGAGCAATTTGAATGCATGCACCACGAACTTACAAGGATGACCAACGTTGACAACCTCACTGGAGGTAGAGGCTATGTGTTTGTTTACGTTGTGATTGGTTGTGATCAAAGATATTATAACTATATAGATACCGAATGCTAGGGAATGAAACGGTCCCAATTCCTGTAAGTATGCAACTTGTTTTGCGCATAGGCAAACATAGTCTTTCTCTCTCTCTCTCCATGAGAGCGAGAGAGAAAGAATGTTTGCCTATGAAAAACACGCTGCCTACATGGCCGGCGAATCTTCCAATTTGTGTACCCCCTAGCAGGTCCATTTTCCCCGCCTAAGGTGGGGCCTCATTCAGTATCTATATAGTATATAATTTCTTTGGTTGTGATCGATATTGTGAGGTTGGCTATCCTTGGATGTTCGTGGTGCATGCATACAATTTGCTAGATATTTCTCCGCCATATTGGATTACATTGTGAGTTTATTATTGCACGTTGTGACTTTCTGATGCCACCAACGGACTTTTCAGGCGATTTTACAATTAGATTAAACTCTTTCAATCGTTGTAGCAAAAATTTGCGACAGACCCATTGCTGCATACTGTACAAACACACTGTACGTACTTATCATAAGTCGGACGGGGTGGGAAGTGGGGGTACGCGCCTTATCCTGTCTTTTGAAAGGCTTTCGGTGGGGCAGGGCAGGGCAGGGCGGGGCGGGGGGCGGGCCACGGGTGAGACGAGACATGTACCAGACTTGAGAGACGCAACGCATAGCAGCAACACGCGACGCGGGAAACAAGAATAAATTAGTGGCTCAAAAACAATAGAAAGGAGAGAGAAAATGGAAAGAGAGAGACAATAGAAAGAGAGCTCGAAAGAGAATCTCAAGCAAAGTGTGGCTAATATAGAGACGCGTGGGAGTCGATAGCGTCGCGTCGCCTCACAGCAGCGCGGCGAGGAAGAAGAGACGCTCTACGAAAGTCGCGACGATGAGTGATTTGCGCGAATCATTCATCGTCTCAAATTGATAAGCACTCGACTTCTTAATCGGGGCTTTCAGGCCCCTTGTACATAGGAAATGTAGGCCAGTTAATATTTTGAATGCAGGGGTTTTTACCCTTCTCCCGCACCTCGCACATAAAAAGCATCGACTTGAAGGTTTGAAAACAAAGGGTATTTGATAATGCAAAATTATGTTTGATGAATATCCACGAATTTATTCATATCGTCTCAAATTGATAATGACTCGACTTCTTAATCGGAACTTTAAGGCCCTTTCGCACGTATAGGAAAGGTAGGCCAGTTAATACAGGGTTTTTGACCCCCCCCCTCCCCCTTCTTACTGCACAAAAAATCATCAATTTCAAGGTTTGAAAACAAAGGGTACTTACATTCGAAAACGCCAAATTATATTTGATAAATATCCGCGAACTTACTCATAATTCATCAATATAAATTGATGAGCACTTGACAAATTCTGAACAGGGACTTCAAGGCCCTTGTAAAGGAAATGTAGGTAATTAAATATTTTGTTACAGGGTTTTTTGCCCCCCCCCTTATAAATCATCAATTTGAAAAAAAAAATGCGACATTATAGTCGATAAGTATCCGCGAATTATCGTTTCAAATTGATAAGCACTCGACTCCTCCTACACTGTCACCCTGACTTGAACTTGAAGGTTTGAAAATAAAGGGTATTTGAAAATGCGAAATCCAATGGCTACCTAGCTACTCTTGATACAAACTGTTATCATAAAAATGTCGTTAGGTTTTCCATTTGTCAGGAATACTTATACAAACTATCGATGCTCATTCGCCGTTTCAATTGGTTAGTTTCACAGCTGTTATCATTAAAGCCACTGTCTCAGATTTGCCAGACATATTTACTTAAACTCGGAATGCTAATTTAAAAATGTATAGGCTCGTTTCTATTGGCTAAATTCACTTAATACAATTCTGTTATCATAAAAGTAGTCGTTTCCGATTTGCTAGAAAACTTCAATCAAACTCACATCGATCAAACGAAATCGTAGTACCGTTTCATAATTGGCCAGTTTCATTTGACACTGTCTGTTATCAATAATGTCATTCTTCCTATTGGTCAGACGTTTTCAGTTAAACTCGCAATAATCCTATACGTGGTGCGTTCAAAAAGTTTCCGGAATGGAGCCGTATTTGGCTGAAAAATGGTCCAAATGAGCTCAACTTTAGCTTGTTCGAAAGCTTATACTCTCGCGAGTACATTCGTTTTTAGTTTTTTGAAAAACATTCATTAGTCGCTAAACGGCGGCCATTATACGGAGACGTGTTTTGACCGCGCGTCCATTTATCGAAACAGCAATCGTCGCAGTGGATTGGTCCTGACGATCCTCGGCCAAAGAAAGCGCGGCAATCCAAATCGAAAATCAAGAGCATGGTCATTGCATTTTTTGATGTCAACGGGATGGTGCATCGTGAGTTTGTTCCTCCCGGGGTCACTGCTAATGCAGATTTTTACTGTGATGTGCTTCGTCGATTGCGCGTGAAAGTTCGCCGGAAGCGCCCTGAGTTGTGGCAAAGTGGAGATTGGTTTTTTCACCACGACAACGCACCAGCTCACTCAGCCATCAAAACCCAGGAATTTTTGGCCAAAAATGGCATGTTGGTGCTTCCTCATCCTCCTTATTCGCCAGGTCTTGCACCCTGCGATTTTTTCCTGTTTCCGAAAACTAAGTTGAAGATGAAAGGGCGCTGGTTCGACAGTGTGGAGGAAATTCAGGTGGAGTGCGACAAGAAGTTCGGGTCGTTGACCAAGGAGGACTTCCAGTATGCTTTCAAGCAGTGGCAACGGAGATGGAATCACTGCATTAATGCTGAGGGGCAGTACTTTGAAGGTGACAAGCACTCTAAAGAGAACGAGTGATTGGTGAGTCAAATTTGATTGATTAAAATCACGAATATTTTTTAGAAAATGTGAAATTAAAAAAATGGACGCGCGGTCAAAACACGTCTCCGTATAATGGCCGCCGTTCAGCGACTAATGAATATTTTTCAGAAAACTAAAAACGAATGTACTCATAAGAGTATAAGCTTTCAAACAAGCTAAAGTTGAGCTTATTTGGACCATTTTTCAGCCCAATATGGCTCCATTCCGGAAACTTTTTGAACGCACCACGTACGCTGTCATAATACCGATCCAATTGGCTAGTAAGAAACCATGAGCTGTTATCATTTAAGTCGTTGCTTTAGAATTAACAAGAAACTTTCTCTTAAACTCGGAATGCTAATTTGAAAAATGTAGTCTCTGTTCCATTGGCTACTTGGCTAGTCTCACTTGATACCAGCTGTTATCTTTAAAATGTCTTCGCTTTTGATTTGTCAGAAATGTTCAATTAAACTCGCACTGGTCATGTACCATACCGTAGTACCGCGTTTTAATAGCCCAGTTTGGCAGTTTCATTTGACACTAGCTGTTATCGATAGTGTCATTGTTTTCTATTCGTCAGGTATTCAATCAAACGCTATAGTTTCAATAGAAACAACTAGTTGTCATTAAAGTCGTTGTTTTCCGATTTGATTCTACGTGAAACAATCGATTTGATACTGAGCCAGTCCTTCGTCAACAATCGATTGTTGCATATAGATTTAAATGGAGGAAAAAAACATTGTTGCCAAATACAATTCCACTTTCACGTTACCTTCTACCGGAGACTTACTTTCATCTTATTACCTCTCGGCTCGCGCATGCCCGCAAACATCGTTACATTATGTACGCAATTCAATTGCATTCGCGCAGAATTGAAAATAGGAGGGAGAATAAGATTTTCAGTTCACTAATAATAGATGAACACTTGCTCCGTACCTTCCTCTTCACCCCCCCCCACCCACAACAACCACCATCCCCGCGCCCGCTACCTATACCAATTCAACCCCCATCCAAACCCCCTCACCCAAGGGATGGATACGAATTGGCGGCAGACGGCGAGAAGACTCGAAAGCTAGAGTGCCCCTGTGCAGCGCCGCAAGACTACCAAAAACAACAGGTTCGCTCTTCAGGACAGTGAATCATTACAAGAAACATTGAAATTCCCGACGAAGAGCAGACTCGGCATTTTACAAGACCTTTCCCCGACCCCAGCGCGTGTCGAGTATACAACACAATATACAGTGCGGCGAAGGTGAGGCGCGAGGTGTACATGCAGTGTTGCCTCGTTTGGCGGGAAATTCAAAATTTTCAAATCTACTTCGGAGGGAAAATACGTATTGCACGGCAGCCTGGCGTGCAAGGTACAACTGTACATAAGTACGTGAAATTTACATTTTAGCTTCCTCCTGGGGCGAATTTAAGTTTCAATCCCCCCCCTCCATTTCTAAAGATTGAGGGGGTAGAGAGGGAGAGGAGGGGGGATTTCGCACCGAATTTCTTGTTCCTCTCTACGGTTCCCTGCCCGTTCCTCTGTTGAACGCACCGCGTGTTGCAGAGAGATTTGTGTAAGGCGTTAGGGGAGGATGAGTAAATTCGGGTCGAGGGAGGAAAAGGGGGGGGGGGGAGGTGAATTGCAGAACATAAAAGATTCCGTGTTGTCTCTCACGACCAGCAGCGGGGCGCTCTAGACGAGCAAATGCATCTAGCTTTTCTTGCAATTCTTTAAATGAAATGAAACGACGTAAAATATTCGGTGTGCCGACGCAAACCGACGGCGACGCCTGACTGCCGAAAGCGTCGCTCCGCTAAAAAGTTAAAATTTCTGACGCGCGCACTCCACTCTCTGCGAAAGGGATTATTGAGATAGGTCATGAGTATACAGAGAGTTTAGAAATTTGAAAAACAACACCACGGAACAATACAGTATTTTTTGTGCACGGGCATTGGATGAAGAATTCATGGACGATGGTTTACGGTTTTCGAATTGTTGTTAAATTGCTGTTGTTGGTTAAGTCATAAATGCATGATTACAGCTAATTTTCCAACAAAACTAGCCACTGGAAATGGAACTCCATTTTTAACTTGGAATTGCGAGTTTAAATGAATAATTTTTGCAAATCAGAAAACAAGGACATTAATAATAACAGCTGGTTTCAAGTGAAACTACAGCCAATTGGAACGGTATTATGATATTGTATGATTATTCCGAGTTTAATTAGAAACGTCTGACGAATAGGAAAAAACTAAATTATTCATGGTTGCCAGTGTTAAATTAAACTAGCCGATTGAAACGGTACTACGACATTGTATGATGATCAATTTGAATTTAATCGAACATTTCTGACAAATCGAAAACGACGACATTATTATGATAACAGCTCGTATCAAGAGAATGGAAACGGGATTACATTTTTGACTTGTCATTCCGAGTTTTCGTGAATTTTTCTAACTAAGTTCAGACATCGAAATTAATGATGACAGCTCGTATCAAATGAAACTAGCCAATTGAAATGGTGATTGAGCATTGACATTTTTAAGTAAGTATTCCCGGCAAATGCAGAATACTTCAGCGCATTAATGATAACAGCTAGTATCAAGAAAGACTAGTCAATGGAAGAGGGACTCCATTTTTACATGAGCAGTTCGAGTTTGAAATGAATGTGTCTGACAAATCGGAAACAACGACATTAATGATAACAGCCAGTTCCAAACGAATCTGATGACTAGTTGAAATGATGAATGAGCATTGCATTTTTAAGAAAGTATTCTCGGCAAACGGAAAATATAACGACATTAATGATAATAGCTAGTATCAACTAGTAAATGGAAGAGGGACTCCATTTTTAAATTAGCTTTTCGAGTTTAAGGTGAATGGGTATGGCAAAGCTGAGACAACGACATTAAAATGACAATAGCCAGTTTCAAATGAAGCTAAAGCCAATTGGAACAGTTAACCCATAACATCCTAGCGTATAGTCATACGGCTTCAACAGTAGATAGTAGTTTCATTTTTCGGGGGTATTTAAGTAATCAGGGGGTATTAGATTGACAATGATACATTATACAGGGTGTTGATTAAAATATGTACCATCTCGAATTTCTCGCGAACGGCTTCGAATTGCATAAAACGCCGAAACACGTCTAAAATATTTTCGAGGGGGACATCTTTTTTGGGGGTCGCCGATTTTGTGGGCCCCCCTGGGGGGCCCCCAGAGGGGGCCCCACGACCCTAAATCCCATACTTCAAATGGGGACACCCAATTTTTATTTAATATTTGGAAAGGAAATATAATTCTAAGACTTTTGGTGCAAACCGGAAGTCGATATCGTTTTTTGTTTTCGATATATCGAAGGTCAAAGTTCGATATGGACCCATCTTCAAAAATCCGTAACTCCCCTTTGAATGGTCCAAATTGAAAAAACTTTGGGTCTAAATTGCTCTACAGAGCAAGGTCTTTTCAAATAAAACCACGCATTTTCCAAAAAAATTATTTTAAGGGGGGTTTTGGGCCCCTAAATTTTTTTGAAAATTTGAAAATTTGAAGAGGCTGTAAAAAAGAAAGGACTTCAATTTTCAAAAAACGCTGAAACACGGGTCCCATTATTTCAAAGGATACCCCTTTTCTTGGGGTCGGCGATTTTCAGACCCTACAGGGGGGGCGGGGGTGGGGGTCACATTCCTCAAAATTTGAAAATTTTAAATGATAACGACCCAGACCCCTGCTTTGTGATATATCGTTAAAAAGATCGTTACAAGCCGAACATTTTGGTGCAAACCGCGGTTCGATATCTTTTTTCGTTCTCGATTAATCGAAGGTCAAAGTTTCATATCGACCAAATGTATGATATGAACGATATGAAACTTTGACCTTCGATTAATCGAGAACGAAAAAAGATATCGAACCGCGGTTTGCACCAAAATGTTCGGCTTGTAACGATCTTTTCAACGATATATCACAAAGCAGGGGTCTGGGTCGTTATCATTTAAAATTTTCAAATTTTGAGGAATGTGACCCCCACCCCCGCCCCCCCTGTAGGGTCTGAAAATCGCCGACCCCAAGAAAAGGGGTATCCTTTGAAATAATGGGACCCGTGTTTCAGCGTTTTTTGAAAATTGAAGTCCTTTCTTTTTTACAGCCTCTTCAAATTTTCAAATTTTCAAAAAAATTTAGGGGCCCAAAACCCCCCTTAAAATAATTTTTTGGAAAATGCGTGGTTTTATTTGAAAAGACCTTGCTCTGTAGAGCAATTTAGACCCAAAGTTTTTTCAATTTGGACCATTCAAAGGGGAGTTACGGATTTTTGAAGATGGGTCCATATCGAACTTTGACCTTCGATATATCGAAAACAAAAAACGATATCGACTTCCGGTTTGCACCAAAAGTCTTAGAATTTTATTTCCTTTCCAAATATTAAATAAAAATTGGGTGTCCCCATTTGAAGTATGGGATTTAGGGTCGTGGGGCCCCCTCTGGGGGCCCCCCAGGGGGGCCCACAAAATCGGCGACCCCCAAAAAAGATGTCCCCCTCGAAAATATTTTAGACGTGTTTCGGCGTTTTATGCAATTCGAAGCCGTTCGCGAGAAATTCGAGATGGTACATATTTTAATCAACACCCTGTAGATGAAACGTCATTTGGCATCAGCCTCTTTTGGGCATTCTAGAATGGGCCTGTGGCGTACTTTTGTTACATCAAGATAACTCATTGTTTCTAACATAAAATTCGCATAAATTGGAAATAACGATACGCTCATTAAAAACTTTCAAAATCCACTCATTAACTCAGAAAATACCTTCCATTTCAAACAACTCGCGTTACACTAGACACTATATCACCAACTTATAACTACATAGATATGGAACCATCTCGTTTATGTCAACATTAACAGAACTTACAAACATTGGAATGTTTCTTTTAGATGCGTACAACCGTACATTTCTTATATTATTTTGTAATCTATGATCAACCGAAAAGACCAGACAGCAAATGCAGCTTATATTTCACGTGTTAAAAAAATAAATTCCATCATTTTGTAGTTACGATGTTGTTTACTTATACACGGTGGTTCCGTCTATGTAGTAGTATACCGGTGCAAATAGTAGTGTCTATAGTGTAGCGCGGGCTGTTTCAAATTGAAGTGATTTCCTGAGTTAATGAGTGGATTTTGAACGTTTTTAATGTGCGCATTGTTATTTTCGCCGAATTTTACATAAGAATCAAGGCTCTATATTGTTGTAGAAAAAGTATGCAACAGACCCATTGCAATTTTTTTGAAGGTTTGGGGGTCATTTTATTAAGGGTTGTTGATGAACAAAAAAATGTACTGATTCAGTTTGTTTTGGGTTATTGAAGATTATGATTTTAAGTAGATCCTGGCGGAAAAAAAAAACAAAAACAAAAAGAAACAAAAACAAAAATCCCCGCAAATCGAATACAACGGCACTCGTAATAACATCATGGTTTAGACTAGCCAATAACGGTTGTATGAGATGATAAAAAATTTAACCTTGGTTTTTCATCTATACACATCTTTTCTAGTGCGGTAGGATGTAAATTGGACCTTTTGAAATGTGGCCGACTCATATTTTAAAGTTTGCGCCTTTTTTCGCTGAAACTATTTCCAAGCGCACTCTCTCAATCCGCAGCGTGGGCCAAATAAGGGGGGGGGGAGGACGAAATGATAAATTTTAACACATTCCTTCCTTGCAACGCACGTACTGCAGCCTGCATTTATTCTGCATCTTAGGTCGGCCGCGCTGAGTGCATCTTGGGCCGTATATATTATCGCATTACCATATTAAATGTGAAATATGGATGAGACGAACGACGAAGCGTCGAAGCGTGTTCTGCGCATATGATTCTTCCCTCCCCCCTCCCCCTCCCTCCGCACCTACTCCCCCCATCTCTCTCTCTCTCTCTCTCTCTCTCTCTCTCTCTCTCTCTCTCTCCTCTCTCTCTCTCTCTCTCTCTCTCTCTCTCTCTCTCTCTCTCTCTCTCTCTCTCTCTCTCTCTCTCTCTCTCTCTCTCTCTCTCTCTCTCTCTCTCTCTCTCTCTCTCTCTCTCTCTCTCTCTCTCTCTCTCCTCTCTCTCTCTCTCTCTCAACAGGGGCTCTCAGAAATAATGGCACAGAATGATATCCACACAGTATTTTTGTGGTCAAAATACGAGGATTTCAAGACACCGAAAGAGAAAAAAAAAAATATACCGCAATATACATTCAGCATTTACGTAAAGCAATTCGAAATTTAACCATCGTTTTTGGAACACCCTGTACACATTTTCAAAGTTCAAGTGTGCATGCTCCACTATTTTTACCTGCAAGCACCTTTCCTCTCATGCGATGCAATAAAAAAATGCATTTAATGGGGTCGCGAATAAATTCTCGCCCGGTTTCGTTGAACCATCTCCTCTTTACAAGTCACGGGTCTCCCGTCACCGAATCGTAGGAGTCGTCGAAGTTGCCAAGTGGCTGCATCGACTGTACCCATAGCCGTAGTTAGGATATTGTCTTTCTCTTTCTTAGGCCATTTGACTGCATGTGTTAGGAAAGGAAAGAAACAAGGGCTGAAATCACGTGATAGCCCCTATATCCATCCTTTTCTAACGCACATGCCTTCAAATGGGCTAAGAGAGAGAAAGACAATATCCCGGCTACGGCTATGACTGTACCTATATCGTTTCAATCCCGCAAAGACCCAACACAAAAATACTTAACCCTTTCAATACGTATACAAGTTTTTTCTTACTATAGATCTGCCCAGAGACAAATAGAGACCCTGCACGGAAAAAAAAGATTAGTGAAAATAACCATACGGATACCTGATTTTGGCACCTGCTAGATGTTATGGTAAACTTGAGCAGAAGTATGGTACATTTACCGATACTTGAGTAAATTCGACATGCAATCAGGTAACATCACCTAGTATACCTAGTCAAAACATAGAACACTACTGGTCAAGTTTACCATAACATCTAGCAGGTGCCAAAATCAGGTATCCGTATGGTTATTTTCACCACAGTTTTTTTTTTTTTCCGTGTGTACAAAGCTTGCGACAAGTGTCCACTTTTCTGGCTCAATTTTGGTCGGAACTCATCGAAACAACAGCCAACATTCGCCTATTGTTGACTGATGAGCGCGCGTGGTTTGCATTCGCCAAGCAAAAACCTGCTGTTTCCGTTTTCTGGACCGCGGACCAATCACAGCCTTTTGTTGAGCTCACCATCCAACATTAGGCGAAGGTTGATTGTTGAAATGTTGAGGCCGATGAGTCCCGACAAAAGTAGTTCACGAAAAGTGGACACCGCGCGCAACCACGGGAAGAATAGGGAGTGCACGGTCTCTATTTGTCTCTGGATCTTCCTCACAATATTTACATTTTTTATTGACAGAAGCTACTCCAAGTTGTTGGTTTTTAAAAAAATAATTTTTCGCAGAGCGCCTTCAAACAGGGGGATAGGCAAAATCAACTCCCTTGAGTAGGAATATTTATCTCCCCCCTTTAATTTGAGCGAGCAAGCGGATATTTTGTCTTCATAACCTGGTAGTAAAAGGTTTAAAGATTTACCCGGGAGAAACGCCTATAAAGTAATGGGTGTGGTCTTCCTCAGAATTGTGCATTATAGGAACAAACCGAGGTTTTGAATTTAAGAGCAAACCTGTTGTTTAAAAGGCCTCTTTTCTGGAGATGTCCTAAAAGTCATAGTTTGAAGGTTCGATTGAGCCCCTGAAGACTTGATTCTTCCAAAATGAGGGGTGCATCAATCACATTTTTCAAAATGACGAAACCAGGATCTCCTCTATCTCTCTCATTTTCCTTTTGAATGTATTAGTTAAAAAAGGATGGAAAGCGCGGATTTTATCCCCTTGTCTATCTTGCGTGTTTCAATGGAGAAAAGAGAGAGAAAGAGAATTTCTTGTTGCGCTACTGCTTCTCCCATTTAAAATACATTGAATGAATGTTGTATTATGATACTCACTGCTACAGTATCGTCCATGAATATATTCGCACTCCTGGATCATCCACTTGTATTTACTCTTCACTGATCAGCTTTCAAGGGGTAGTCTCCTTAATTTTTAGTCTTTTTAAAGTCAAAATTTTAGATGAAAGACATTACAATTTTCAGGGCAGACAGTCCCTGTAACGTTTTTTAGCTAAGTTTATCAATTTAAGAAGTACCACAGCTGCACTGTACAGCTGAATATACAGCATCTACAGTGCAGCGTGAATTTTTACTCATTTTTCGGGATGGATTTGCAGGTAATTTATCATGTATTTTACGGGAAAAAACGTGTTAAATTTACGAGAAATATGTGTAAAAGCCAGGTAAATTTTACGTATTTTCATCAGTAAAATGAATATCCTTTACTTTCCACTCAAATTTGTCTCGTATAATTTACCAATAATTTTCGTATTTTTTCCTTATTCTTTGATAATTTCTCGTTAATTTTACGGAAAATAATGCATATTCTGTGCGAGCAACGAGTTTTTTACGAGTTTTTGTTCAGTAATTTTTACGGGTTTTTACGGGTTATTTCGCGTGTTTTTCTAAACAAAAAAATCGTGTTTTTCCCAAATCGATGCTGCTATAGAGATTGTAAACGTCCGAAAAAAAATTGCTTCTTTCGTATCGAATTAAACGGTGTCTAGGACAGTGGCGGCTCGTGCGATTTGGCAACCATGCAATTTTTCCATTTAAACTTAGGCAAAAGAATCGATTCTTGAGGAGGCTGACAGCCTCCGGGAGAATCGATTCTTTTGCATTGGTTAAATACGAGGAGGACACTGTTGCCAAATTTCACGAGCCGCCACTGGTCTACGAGAAATCCCGCAACGCTCATTCGTTAATTGCATCATTCAACGGGCAGCACACTAAGCACGTATTGCACCTATGTACATAAGTATTCAGTCAAGATGCCCATTCATGTACAATACTTGCGCATGCGCAGTTTGAAGATTGCGCCGTTTTAAAAGTACGAGTATATTAAGTATGCGCGTGAAAGTTGATATCCTTTCGTTGGGTGCAGTAGAGTCTGCTTGCACGATGACTCAGAGCACTGTTTTCGAATGACCTCCCTACATAATAACCGTAATACACCGCTCAAACGCATCAACGGATCTGCTTGGGTCTGCTCGAAAACAGTGTAAGATTTCACTGCATCATTCAATTTGCTTCAAAATAAAAAACAAAACAAAAAACAAACAAAAAACGAACAAAAAAATTTGATAGATATCCAGCTTCCATCGTTTTAATCATGCAAATGCTAGGACCGTTATCAGCGTCGACGAAAATACCTGTTACCGTGGAATTACCCGTAAATATCATCGTAACCTCCAAATGTTGAGTTTTTCATTCAAAAACAAGACGCAATGGGAGTCTTGCAAACTTTTGCTATATGGGATTGAAGAGTTGATTCTTGTATGAAAACCTGTAAAAATGACGATGAGTACACTAAAAAATCACGAAATTTACTCTCAGAACCGAGTTTAATGACGGAGAGACGCAGGTATCATGGAAGAGTGATATTTAAATTGAGACAGATCTCTGCAGTGTTTCCGTATAGAGAAAGTGACAGATTAGGTAGGAATCTCTCATGATATACCTGCGTTGAAGCGCCATTATACGATCTTGCCATGTATGTAGTTATGTAGGTTTATTACTGAATTTTAGACTTTCTTAGTGTGATTTTTGTGATTTTTGCTGGTCTATACATTAGATTGAACTATTTATTTCCTTACCAGCAAAAGTTTGCAAGAGCCCCATTAATGACAATTAATGACAGGGAATCCTTTACAGAAGATTATAAAATAATGCAAAGCCTATACGTATCAAAATGGAACACACAAGCCAAGTCGATGTTTACACATCACAGAGTGCACTGTATAATCTTTGATCGTCAAAAAAGTGGCAAAACATCAGAAAGTAAATTTCTCATCAGTTAATCCAGTGGCGAGGCGTGATATTTGGCAACGGCATGTTTTCCCACTTAAACTCATTATAAAAGTCGAAATGCCTGGTCATCGCCGATGACTGAAGCGTTCAACCTTTTTGGTGAATTTAAATGGAGAACCTACATGGTTGCCAAATTTCACGCCTCGCCACTAAGTTAATCATTTTATAAACTTTCGAGACCAATTTTAATCACAGAGAACATTTTTTTACAAACAATTTAAACTTAGAAATAACACTGAGAAGTTTCGAATTAATCTTGGATTGTCCAAAATAATTATAATTATTGATTACTGTTTTTCACTGATTTTCGGCCGCTTTTTTTCCAATTTCACACCGCATTCGTGCTGTGGTTTTGTCAAAGCAATGGTTAATCGTTGAAAATTGTTACCTTTTTTTGGGCGGTTTGTTACAAATGGACGATACTTTAAAGTAATCTCCTAAGTAGATTCTTACTCTCTCACAACTAACAAAGTTCTGATTGAGAGAGTATTGCGATGGCGTTGATGTCTGTCCGTCTGCATCCTGAGAAAGTTTATTTATTTATTTATTTATTTATTTATTTATATATTTAATTTTGTACATAAGAGCCATTTAGCTTTGAATACACGTCAGGAAAAAACTGAACAGATACAAAATAATAATGATGGTTCTTGAATAATAAATACATGTAAATTTCCTTTTAAATTTAAGTTTCAAGTGTTAGCCCACAGCTCCTCCACACTGTAAACGGCTTTGCTGATAAAAAATAATCTTAACTGTCCAAAAAAAATTATCAAACTCCTCATTTTTAAATAAAGATTTTAGCTCCTTAGGAACTGAATTAAAAATTTGAACAGCTGAGACTGGAACAGAAGCTCTTGAGGCTTCTAATCTAAATTTGGGTGAAGTTGCTTTTCACATTCGCAGAAGTACTTTCTTTGTTTTCTCGAAATTTTAAATTGAAAGCAAGTTACAGAGGATAAAAGACTTCCTTAAAAATCAATAAAGGGGAAAAATGGGTAAACATAAGGAAAAATTGGTATATATCAAAAATAGCTGTTTGAATTTAGATAAAAATTTGCAAAGACATTCTGCAACCAGCTGTAAAATTAACTCCTCAAGAGGAGTCTTGGAGTTTCCCCCAGAATATTATAGGTTTGAAGGACTCCCCCAAAATACTAAAGGGGGGTCTGATGGTCTCCCCCAGATAAAAATAAGGGGGTCTGAACTCTGGAGCCCCCCCCCCAGAATAATTTTGATACGTGAGAAAGTATTGTGGGATGATCCACACAGTTTATTTTTTGTGAATTTTATGCGCATGTTCATTAATTATAGTTTCGTGGAATTTCACATTCGAATAAATGAACTATTACAATTGGAAAAGTAATAATAGTAACAGATTCTGCGTCGATCGCAAAATATATAGTTTTCGAATATCAATTACGTAGTGCTTCAATTTTCAAAGGCACGTGTGTTCAGGTTGAGTGGGTGGTATATGAGTGTGAAGCCTATATAAAATCATATTTACAAGAGGTACAAATGATTCGAATTTCGATTCTTAGAAAGGAATAGGGTCAGGCTGCAGGCTTGGCAATCACTCCCCAGTCCCCATCAATATTAGCTCTCGCCCGAGCTGATTCCAGTTAGTCCTATTACGAATCAAAAATATGTTACAGATACATAAAGCAGGGTTGCCTATAGTTTCTAATATGCAGTTATGTAAAATGCAATGGTTGTGCTTGAAGATTTGTACGCTTTAACGACATAGATGTCCGCCCACAATGAATACTAAACAAGGGTCCCTGGACACAAACATGGGTTTTTTCTTATAATTGGACCTGTAATCGCGTGAATAAGCCTTGGCTAGAGTGAAATTGACCTGCCGAGTTCAAATTTTGTCTTAGTTTTGATCGAAATATTCTAGATTTTCCACAATTTAAACTTTATCGTGAAAAATGTTTAAAAGTAGAATATACGTAAAATCAGGACGAGTTAAGTTGACATCAGCGTCCCAAATACTATGGATTAGCATATTTTTAATGTAATTAACAAGAAAATTCATTGAAATACATTCAAATTTAATTAAAAATAACACTGATGTTTGGTGCTGTTCGCGGACAGTATGTCGTTAAAGAGGCCTACTTGTGCTTGAAGAGTCGAATGGGGCTCTTTCGAACTTTTGCTGAGATAAAACGAACTTAGAGAGGTAAGCGAAGTTGCGACCTTTTGTTTTTGACAAGTGATTGAATAGTTATTTCTTGAGCAAAATCCAGCAATCTGTAATATTTTTTCAAACCGAACAAAAAGTACCACTACCATAAAATGATGCATTTAGAGAGGGATATCCAACGAGCTATACCCGGGGAAATGTAATTTCCACACTTTTTTCGATTTTATAGGTAATTTCCACACCGTTTGAAAAAAGGTCATGTGTAATTTCCACACCGTTTGAAAAAAGGGCATGTGTAATTTCCACACCGTTTGGAAAAGAGCATATGTGATTTCCACACCGAAGACCATGTAAAGTATACAAAGCTAATTCCAAAAGTATATGAGATAATGAAAAAATGACAAAGTATAATAGTATAATGAAAAAATCTTTCCCGCGATTACTTTCCGCGATGTTGCTAGTCATCTTTGAAAACTGGACGTGCTGTATAACCCGCGGAAATCTGCTTTGATACTAACGAACTGACCTCTGACATCGAGCAACGAACCCTGCGACTGCTGCTGTTTACACCGTAATGCTAGCAGCAGAAGTGCCACATATAACTTAATTAATTAACATTACGACGACACACAAGTCACCAAGCAAACGACTTGTCAACGCTGCCCGAAATAGTCGCAACACATCCTCTCGATCGGTATGCGCTTCAAGTTCTGTGATATGGATGTTGCAAAGCAGATTCCGGGCTGCGTTGACAAGCAGTGCAATAACATCCGTGTAAATACCTCCTCACTCCGTCAGATAGACCAGGCATACAGTATTTAACACAATCTTCGACATTAGTATATATGTTAAGTAAGTACATGGTCTTCGGTGTGGAAATTACATACGACCCTTTTTTCAACGGTGTGGAAATTACACATGACCCTTTTTTCAACGGTGTGGAAATTACACATGGCTCAACAGGTCGACTGAGCAACGGTGTGGAAATTACATATGACCCTATACCCATAGAGAGGGTTTTTAGGACGTGCTTTTAAGGCAAGCGTGGAGGCAGTCATGATGGAATAAAATGACTTATTCACACGTAAGCTCGGTTTGTTTGCCTCAATTTTTTTAACCTTTCAATTTAAAAAAAAAAAAGTTTGCGACCGATTCATTTGAAATTGGTTTAGAAACGAAAGTGCAAAGTAAGTTACGGTGGCTATCTAGACGCAGAAATCGATAAAACTGTCTCTATTGGAAGGATTTGTACGACAAAGAAACTGACACATGACATCAGAAACAAGCAAATATGTTTCACCTAGATACAGTTGTATTAGAATCCTGTATCCAGAAAGCCACTCTAAAGTACCTCTATTTAAAATCAATTTTTACTAAATTGATTACAATTTTTGATTTAAGACTAAAAAAAAAAAAAAAAATGAGGCAAACAAACCAGAATCAGATCGTTCATGCTGCCCCACTTTGGAATAGGACTTGTAACATGTATCAGCCCCTCGACAGCTACTGCTTGTTGGGGATATCGTATCAACAGTATGGCTTCGCGTAAACTACGTCGATTCTTCTTCCATTTGAATCTACAAAAACAATGGACTACGAAGGGGGGGGGGTTGCACACTGCACAGCGAACCTCCAGAAAAACGATTGTTTCCATAGGTTTAAATGGAGGATAATAGATATATTGCAGCTCACGCGACGCTACTGCGTATCAATGCACATAACTAATCGGACCATTAATTGCAGAAACAATCGAACTACATAAGAAATCAACAGCAGTTGATTTGTTTCTGCGGAGAACCGCCCAATGGGTCGGTTGCAAACTTTTGCTACAACATTTAAGAGTGTATAATCGGCCATAGCCCATAAGCGCAAATTTACCCAATCGAGAGCCCAAAAGCGCAAATTTGACACCTGAAAAGCGCAAATTTTCAAAGCCCAAAAGCGCAAATTGTATCGAAATGCGATTCGATAAATATACATCGAATATCGAGCGGAGAAATAAGAGATAGATAACGTGGAGGGAGGGGAGGGGGGCAGAAATGTGAAATAATTGAAGTCGCTTACCGCTGTACCTTGTAGATTGTGGTGTATCGCATAAAATTCTTAGACTTCACAGGTCTGCGTCAAAGTATTAAAACCCGTTTATATCCGTTTCGCTTGACATTTCATCCCAATTTTTTTTAAGAAATTAAGGATAGAAATTTTATTGGTTATCAGTTCATTATGTGTTCTTTGCAGGAAATCTGATTTTTTGGCTTATTTTTTGCATTTGGGAGGAGGTTTTTCGATGCTATTTATTTTCACATAAGTTTCTGCCTGGACATCTCTGAGCACTTCAATAAAGTAGTAAATGTGAAAGTGTGGGCCGTAGTTATTCGATACCTAAATCGAAAATGCGACTCATATCGATCGCGCCAAACAAACCTATCGAATCGACAGCCTAAAAGCGCAAAAAGGATAATTTGCGCTTTTGGGCTCTCACTTTGAGAAATTTGCGCTTATGGGTTTCACCGGTATAATCTAATGTAAAATCGCCTGAAAAGTCCATTATTGACATCAGAAAGTCATAAAATGCAATAATAAACTCACAAGAGGCGTTTAGTGAAATCCAATATCACTGAGAAATATCAAGCAATTTGTATGCATGCACCACGAACATCCAAGGATGGCCAACTTTGACAACCTCACTGGAGCAGAGACAAATAGAGACCCAGCACAAAGCTTGCGACAGGTGTCCACTTTCTGGGGCTCAATTTTGGTCGGAGCTCATCGGAACAACAGCCAACTATTGCCTAATGTTGACTGATGAGCGTGTGTTTTGCATTCGACAAGCAAAACCCGTTTCCGTTTCCTGGACGGCGAACCAATCACAGCCTTTTGTTGAGCTTCACCATTCAACATTAGGCAATGTTTATCGTTGCAGCCGGTGACTCCCGAACAAAACTGTGACCGCTAAACTTGCTTCACTTTTCTAACCCGGGAAGCGTACGCCCGTACGGTGTGCTGGGTCTCTATTTGTCTCTGCACTGGATGTAGAGGTTATGTGTTTGTTTACGTTGTGATTGGTTGTGATTGATATTGTGAGGTTGGCTATGATATTGTGAGGTTGGCTATCCTTGGATGTTCGAGGTACATGCATACAAATTTCTCGATATTTCTCCGCCATATTGGATTTCATTAATCCCCTCTAGTGAGTTTATTATTGCATTTTATGACTTTCTGATGCTACCAATGGACTCTTCAGGCGATTTTACATTTGATTAATCGTTCTTAATCGTTGTAGCAAAAGTTTGCAAACGGACCCATTCATCGGTCGGACTTGGCAACCACGAACG
Organism: Trialeurodes vaporariorum; assembly: GCA_011764245.1. NCBI lineage: Eukaryota > Metazoa > Arthropoda > Insecta > Hemiptera > Aleyrodidae > Trialeurodes > Trialeurodes vaporariorum. The sequence continues at coordinate 54,091,186 of VMOF01000379.1, forward strand.
CAAAGACTCATCGAGCGAGAAATATATTCATCAGCATGCATAGCCAACTTAAGCTTATATTCGTAAATACCTCGGCCCCTTTGACACACTCAAAACTTGACCGCATACACGCCCGCTTCGAGAACCAATTGAATTTCGCGCCGAGCCGGCAATATCAAAAGCGAAATTGCATCAGTCCAATTGCATGATTCCTCTTCCATACACACATACACATCTCTCGCCGTTTCCGCCGTTCCCATTGCTCTTCACCGCATCTCGACATCGGAACGGCCGGGAAAAGTGAGAGGGAACCAAGAGTGGTGGGGGGGAGGGGGGCGGAGGAAGCCCTCATCTCAAAGGCTGCTGGGGGAAATGAGAACCACGCTTCAGATCAAACATGGAATGAAAACAAGGCTGCCGCTTTGCGCACAATTTCACGCATTCAATTATTTAAATTTCCCGCCAAATTTTGAATTAACCGCCAGATTTGGCACCGGCCAGTGATAAAATCGCGATCGCCTATGGCGCTATTCGCGCGTAGCGTTCGAGAGAAATGTATATAAGATCCAGCATCCAGCGAACGAGGATGATGACAAATGTGAATTCAGGGATGGGGAATGCGGAATGTATAGATTGTGGGGAGGGGGGAAGAAGGGGCGGGGGCTATCCGTGAATGCAGGCCGCCGGGGAAAGCCCAGTCAGCGCGCAAGAAAAACTTGAGCTCCGATTGATCCTACGCACAGTGTTGCCAGATCGAGGGTAAAAAAGCCGTATCTACCCCCATTTAAATCAATGCAAAACGGACGGCTTTTTCATCCCCAATTTGGCAACACTGCCTTACGCATCATATAGAGGATTGGACGAGTGGGTGGGTGGGTGTCGGAAGTTTTCGCAAGTTCCCCCCGAACGATTCACGCTGTGTAAAAGCGCCTTCAACAAGCGGTTACCGCAGCTAGCAACACACAAAGGAGTCCCTGCGAACTATATGCATGAGAGTTGCACTGTTCTTGAACCCGTTTCTGATTGGCTCTAGGGTGTAGGTTCTCACGGAAACCCCAGGAGACGAAATGGAAATGTAACGGGCGCTTCGTAGCTTAAAAAATACTAACTTAAAGGCTTGTTGACGCTAAAAGTGAGGGTGGTTCTCACGCAAAGCGACAAAATTAGACTGTTACAAACCGTTTTGAGGACTTGGGATTCATAATCACAAACATTTCGTATTAATGGGTTTGTTGCAAACTTTCGCTACAGCGCCGTAGCGTGTTCAATCTCATGTAAAATCGCGTGAAAAGTCTATTGGTGGCATCAGAAAGTCATAAAATGCAGTAATAAACTCCAAGTTTAATGAAATCCAAGATGGCGGTAAAATATTGAGCAACCTGTATGCATGCACCACGAACATCCAAGGATAGCCAACCTCACAATATCGATCACACCCAATCACAACGTAAATAAATACATAACCTCTGAAGCTGTGAGGTTGTCAACGTTGGCAATCCTTGGATGTTAAAGGTGCATGCATACAGATTGCTCGATATTTTACCGCCATCTTGGATTTCATTAAACGTCTCTTGTGAGTTTATTATCGCATTTCATGATTTTCTGATGCCACCAATGGACTTTTCGGGCGATTTTACATACGATGAAACACTCTTTATCACTATAGCAAAAGTTTGCAACAGACCCATTCTGACTTATTATTTGAACCTGTGAACTAAACTTATGTATTATATATTTGAATCTTAATCGCAACAAAGATGGCAAATCCACAATTCTTCTCCTCTTGCTCCTTTCACATCTTGTTGAGTAAATGACAAGTAACAATCACTTGGACTTGCATGGACTTTATTGGACTTTTTATCATATTTGTTTAAAAATAATTTCGTGAAACAAATATTTCTTCTCGTCTAAACTGTTCGAGATACTATATCTTTTGTTGGGTAAAGTATAAAGTTTTGTAAAGTATCTTTGCCAGAACTTGGCAGTACTTTTGTCTGGTTGTGTTTTTCTTCGCTCTAAATGACACCCCCTCCCCATCAGTCGTAAAAAAAACCGAATTTTCTGTTCAAAATAAAACAAAACCAAAACATAAAAAAGCAAAAACAAAAAAACTTTATTTATTTTAAGATCCCAGACCGAGCAGAGCGGTGAAAAATATCCACATCACCGAAGTTACCACTAACGAGATTTAGAGGACATTAGAGCTGAAATCCGATCCTCGGATGTTTTCAGAATGACCCATAAAATGGTCCGTCGCAATCGTTGCGCGGACCATTAGCACTATGCAAAAAAAGCTTAATCTAAAAAAACTATTAACAGCTTATGCAGCGATGAGAGAGAGAGAAAAAAAAAAACACACAAAAATAACAAAACAAAACAAAAACAAAACATGGAAGAGGAGACTCAGGGTGGGGAGGTTTCACAAAACAAACTTTAAAAGAATGGGGGTGCGGCGAGTCTCTATTCGAAACCGTTTGCGGTGAGAAGACCACAATTCTACCTTTTATATTTTTACTTTTTGTTTCCTTCAGTTTAGTTACATTTTTTTTCCTAGTTCAGTTGACTGCAGAACTGCCGTTTTGCGTATAGATGACATTTTTCAATTCTCTGATGGTTTCACCAGTTAAGAAAAGATTACGCAGTTTCAGTTCAGTGTAGGACTGTAATGCACGGAAATATTTGCATATGTAATCTTCTCTCAACCGGTGGAGTAGTCGATGACTTTAAAAAACTTGCGGATATGAATTGCTTAATAATTTAACGGCGGTTACACCGACTGAAAAAAAAGTTACAGCTTAGAGTATTTTCGTGGAGTAAAGTCATACACTGATCTGAGCTGAGGAATCTTTTCTCAACCGGTGGAGTCATCGGTGAATTGAAAAATACGCAAAACGGCAGCTCTGTTGGACTGCTCTAGTTCTCATCTGTCTTATCAGCTGAGCGGAGGATTGGTATGGGAAATCGTAATTCTTTCAGCTTTGCTTTCCACGCTTCCTCAACTGCTCCGTAAAAGCCGGGGGGCGGGGGGGGGAGGAGGTCGTAAGGGTTTAAAAAAAAACAAAAAACATGAAGATCAGAGATAACTTTCGAGTCGTTTTTAAACGATGAGGATTGAGGGGGCCCCGGTCCCTATAAATAGTGACGGCGGAGGGTCAGATAAAGCAATTCATACGACATGAAAGTCGTGGAAGTAAAAAGAAACAAAAAAGAAACAAAAATGCGGTTGGCTCGAGGCCCAATTTCATACACTGTCTGTCCAACTGCGGCTGAAAACAGAGAAAACTGGAAAAAATGCACCAGCCGCCAATATGTCTCGGCATAAAACCGAAACATAAAGACTATTTCAGTGACGAGCGGGAAATTTAAAATCCACGAATCTGCTTGACTTATAAACATTTGTTAAACTTAAAACCAACATCTACTTCAACGACTTAATTTTGAATTTCCCGCAGAATCACTAAAACAGTCTATTGCGTCATGGACAACCACGTTTCCGCATCCAGTGCCACTGTGCGCCTTCAGGCGTCGCCGATACAAAGTACACAGTCGATGACCTCTTTAAAAAGAAACTTTTAAAGGTTATGAAAGTTCATTTTTGTTTTGTTTTGTTTTTTTTCTTTATCTCCGTTGCCGCTGTGGAAGAGGTCGTTAAAATTGGCGTTTTTGAGAGCGTTAAGAATTAATCGCGTTATACTCGTTAGCTGGAGTTTTGACTATTTGAAGCGAAGAAAAATATATACTTGACTGGTCCCCGATGAAAACGGCCTTGTAATGAAATTTATTGATTTGTTTCATACTCTTATTTATTTGTTTTTTTATCTCTTTACTTCTTTGTCTCGTTACTTGATTCTTCGTCCATTATTCTCGTTGTGCGTTGATTCGACGTTCTCAACAATAATAACGAGAAAAACCATGTCCTTATTCTTGTTATTCTCGGTCATCCGTCCCAATTCAGAAAGTTTCGGTAAAAATTCAAGAGAAGAAATTAGGAAGGAGGGGTTTTCAGTAGAGTCCCTATATACTATGAGAGTTGCGCCATTGCTGAATCCATTTCTGATTGGCTCTCAGATTTAGGTTGTCAAGAAAGGTCCAAGAGGCAAATGCAAATGGAGGAGGGATTGTATACTTTTCGCGAACTCGCTTTCATTACATTTTTGAAGTAACAGTGACCGCAGTAATTTTTGTGAATTTTTCCTCTGCTTGAATTTTATTACGGAGAACATTATCTTTTTCAATGACGACCGTTGTTGTCGAGAATCTGAACCTAACCTATAAGAGATAGCGAAATAGTGGCAACAGCGCAGAGGCAAATGGCCATCCGCCATTTGCAATTTGCCTCTTGGAGGCTCCATTGATCCGCTTCTTCTTCTTCATTTTGAGAGTCTTGTCGCAACTCTCATAGTATATGTAGGGACTCCAGTTTTCAGTAACTAAGAAATGAACATGAAAACTACTCAAGATCTGGTATTTTCAAACAAATAATATGTATAAGTGAATATTTCAGAAAAAAGTATTTCAAGTATATGTATACTAGAAATTATAAGAAAAAAAAAACTCATGAGACACCATATCGTTATTCTTGTTATTCTCGTTATTCTCAGTCGTCCATCCCAATTAAGGCAATTTCAGTAAAAATTCAAGAGAAGAATCAGGAAGAAGGGGTTTTCAATAACTAGAAAATGGACACGGACACGGCATAAAATCTAGTATTTCAAAAATATAATGCAAGTGGATATTTCAGAGAAAAGTATTTTAAGTATATACTGAAAATTCCAAGAAAAAAAAAAAAAAAAACAAGCAGGAAAATTATAGCTATGTAAAATCTAGTGAAATTCTAAAACTCAAGCTTGAAATAGCAAAAAATAGACCTGATTCCACGTATGGAAATACATAGATGAACACAATTTCGTAAAAACAAAAATCAAAACCGGACTCAAAAAAGCGTTTTAAAAACAATGAAAAGGGGTATCACTCGCGACGAAATATCAGTCCGCTGGATGAATAGAGGAATTCAATTGGCTACAAAATCACGGTGACTGACAAGGGTGCCAAATCAATCTGAAACAACGACTTAAGACCCAGCGGCGGCTCGTGCAATTTGGCAACAATGTTTTACCTCAATTTGAATACATATAAATTAATCGATTGCAGGTGAAGCGCTGCTTCAGTATCGAATCGATTACTTTGCATTGAAGTAAATGGAGGGAAAACATTGTTGCCAAAATGCACGAGCCGCCACTGTTAAGACTAACAAGCTAAAGCGATAAAGAGGCTGATACATGCTATATGTCCTATCTTAAAGTGTGACCAGCATGGGCGATCTGAATTCGCTTTGTTTGCCTCACTTCTTTTAACCTTAAATCAAAAATTGTAATTAATCTAGTGGAAAATGGTTTTATACGAGTGTACAAGTGTTTAAGAGTGGCTATATCTGGACACAAAATTCTAACACAACTATCCAGGTAAGAAAATTTTGTATATTTCTGTTATGTGTCAGTTTCTTTATCATGCAAATCCTTCCAGAAGAAACAGTTACATCGATTTCTGTGTCATCTATAGCCACTCTAAAACACTTGCACTTTCCTGTAAAACCAAGTTCAAATGTATTTTTCAAGATTTTTTTTTGTTTTTTTTTGTTTTTTTTTTTTTTTAAGGTTAAAAAAAGTGAGGCAAACAAACCGAGCCTGCGTGAAAAACGTCCATAAGAGATCTCGATCATGGCTGCCTCCGTGAAGTTTCAATATCACGTCCCACAAATCCTCTCTATCGCTATAGCTCGATGCTTACGACAGAGAAATCGTATGGATTTCAATGCTCAAAAATAGCAAATACACTGTCCAACAGCGCAAATCAAAAACCAGATTGAAACCAATATGCACTCCCATAAGGGTCGTGCATAAAAACCTATATATATATATATTCAAGCATTGCATGAACCAAGGCATGAACCTTTGAGAATCCGCGTCACAAAAGATCTCGCGGGGAGAGGAAGGTCGAAGGTTATAAAAACAAGCCTGAGGAATCCAGAAAAAAACTCCTGTCCGGGAAGGGGGGGGGGGGGTTTTTTCATTCTAATCTGGCGGTATTGTAAGTTCGAGATTTCCATCGGGTGGTGGGGTGAGGGTCGGGGGGGGGGCTCAAGGAAAAATCACTTCCTGTCGTTGGAATTTTCAAATTAGGCACCGGGAGCGGAATTGGCAGGCCTACGGTGTACGATGGCCTGCGAATAGGTATATTAAAATACACTTCTCCGCCCCCTCCCCTCTTAAACTTTCGCCTCCCATCCCTCGACTACAGTACGGAATAAGGGAGAAGGTTAAGCGGACGAGGGTGGGGGGGGGCGGAAAAGGTTGGGGGCGGTGGAGGGGGGATCAGTATCATAAGATTTCCTCGCAGCTTTCGCCTTACGGACTTCACTATAACACTGACAGTCTTGACTAATTTGAGGCTATCCATCTAGCTAAGACTGCGTTCAGCTTCCCCCCTCCCCCCTCCACCAAACAGCCCCCCCTCTCCGCCCCTTGCCCTCTCAGTCACTACTTCGCTCTTTAGGCAAGCTTCCTTGAAACTTGATAATGCGAACCAGCGATTATGTGTTCACTCCATCACCTCTCCCCCTGCAATCCTGCATCCCTTTGGCCCCCCCCCACCCAATTTCCTTCGTTATTTCCTATTTTATTACCTTGCCCGTTCCCTCTCCCCCTCTCTCTCTCTCTCTCTCTCTCTCTCTCTCTCCTCTCTCTCTCTCTCTCTCTCTCTCTCTCTCTCTCTCTCTCTCTCTCTCTCTCTCTCTCTCTCTCTCTCTCTCTCTCTCTCTCTCTCTCTCTCTCTCTCTCTCTCTCTCTCTCTCTCTCTCTCTCTCTCTCTCTCTCTCTCTTCGAGAGGAACACTGTTGCTGTGTCGAGTGGGTGTACTGTTTTATACGACCGACGATGACCCATTAGAATCCGCGCCATCTTCAGTGTCGCGAAAAACAAAAGCAAAATCCAAGATGGCCGACAAAAAAAGAAGGCACTGGACAATAGACCTGTTTAGTCTGACTTTACGGGAAAAAAATGGTTCCAAACGAATGCTCCATCTCACTCGCTCTCGTGGGTTTTCCCATAAGAAACAAGATCCAAATTTTCGAATACAAATTTGTGCTAGTAAACAACAAGTTCTCTCAGATTTTATTACACCATTGGATTCCACGTACCTTAAAATATGAGCACGCTACATCAAAAGTTTTGAAACATCGCGCATTAATGTACAATCATAGTTATATCGAAGAAAGTCCTATGTTTTGTCCTTGTCACACTCACAGTTTCTTATGGGCACAAAATTCCAGGATATAGGCTCATCGGCACCATCACACCATGTGTTATACCTCGAAAAAGCTTCGATACGAAGAGAGGTTAGGATGATTGAGTGTCATGGCGGTGATACTCCCATAAGAGACCGTGAATAAGACAAGGACAAACCATGGAACATCTTTCGGTATAACTGTGATGGAAAATTCGCTTGTGATCTTTTAGGAATTATGTTAGAGTGAAAAGATACTTTAAGATACCTACGTGGAATCTAATGGTGCAATAAATTTGAGAAAAACTGGGGGTGAACTAGCATAAATTTGCATTCGAAAATTTGGATCTGATTTCTTATGGGTAAATCCACGAGAGTGAGCGAGATAGTGCATTTGTTTGGAACCAATTTTGATCGTGACGTCATCACTAAACAGGTCTATTCAGGTCGATGTCCCAATTACCGCCACCCTTAAGAAAAAAAGTCTGTAAAATTGTTAATTCTTATCAAATCTAGGATCTGTTTGCACTAGGACCTCTCAAATACATTCCAGTACTATTGAAAAAAAGAAAGTTGGAGTAATCAATCAGGAAAACAAAAATTATTAATGAAACTCGAAAAAACGGTCCATGTCCCAATTATCGCCATGCCAAATTGTTTGTCCCAATTATTGACATATCAGTTGTCCTGATTATCGCCTAACATATTTTCACTGGCTTTTCATTCAAATCATCATGTTTATTGTCAGGAAATAATGAAATTATAATAATTTAACCTTGTCCCGTAACGAAGATTCTAAGAAATCGGCACAAACAGGTGGTGCTGGGCAGGTGTCCACTTCTGTGATATTTTAAGGGTACAGTGCGCTGCTAAATATCAACTTCAAACTTTTTCATCAGTTCAGCGAACCTTTGAAAAACACTTACCCCATATTTTCTTAAATGTCCCTGCTAATGGAGGCTTATTTTAAAGAATTAATGAAAAGGGTGGTGGTAATTGGGACATCTACCTTAAGTCGGTGTAAAAGAATTCACAGAGAGATAATCAAATCCACTAGAATCGACGAAGCGAGAAAAAACTAAATACTATTTAGTTTTTTAGTTATTTAGTTTTAGTTTTTTAGTTAGTTATTTAGTAAATAGTGAGTTTCACTTCCATCCATCTTCAAAACAAACCTACTCCTGACCTGATCATGTTCCACGCCATGTCCACTGCCCAGTGTTTTCTTCTTACGTCGGCCGTCTTCGATTCTGCTTCCTTTGATTTTCACTTTCACTGAAGATGACGCGGGATATAAGTCCCTTGCGTTTGGATCCAATTATTTTTGTGACGTCACACCGAAACAAACGGCCAATTAATTAATCAAAGGTGGAGTTTGCCTTTCTCTCTCTCTCACTCTTCCCATTTGAACGCGTGGAGAAAAGAGAGAGAGAGAGAGAAAAATGCTCTCTCCCGGATCCGCCTCTGAATAGAATATCCGAGCTCTCCTCGCCCTCTTCACATACTCACCTGTAACATGTTGCAGTGGATAATTTCCATCTCTCTCACTTTTCCTTAGACTTTATAAGTTAGCAAAGGATAGAAAGATGGGATTTTATCCCCTTGTCTAACAAACATGTTTTAATGGAGAAAGGAGAGGGATAGAAAATGTCTTGTTAATGCGCTTGTTTGTGTTGGTTATACATATATATATATTTGCGGATATTCGCTGGCTCGCTCGCACATAATATATTTTCCGTCTTATCTCTATAGAAATAAAGTCGCGTTTTGTCGACCGGGCCCGGGTATCGAGGTCGGCAGAAAACAAGACCTTTAGAGTGAATGGGGGGGGGGGGGGGGGGGAGGCGAGCGTTCGGTCTTTGGAGCTCAAAACGACCGCGTTAAAAAGTGCCCTTCAGAGACTATCGTCATTTTTCAGACCAACATCGCATTATATCCATATAAAGAGTATGGAGACCGAGAGGCCTTTTAAACTGAACTGATATGCGATAACCGAATGGCCATTGCCATGAGCCTTATTGGCCGGGTTTCGAGTCTTCGCCGAAAATTGCTCTCCTATCCCCCTCTCTACCCATTTATTTGCTTTCTTCTTTCTCTTTTCTTTGTCATTCCCATTTCAAAAAAGTTTCATCTTGCTAACGCCTAAACGGTCGGTGACAAGAAAGATTAGCAGTATTTTGTTTTGCCATCCGCGATGGCGATTTTGATTATTTTTTTTTTTTTACGCGTAAATATGTTCAGTCGTATTTTAATTCTCTGTTTGCACTGTTCAAAATGTGCTCACTTTCATTCTGTTTTTGGACCTCTGTGAGCTTGTCAGTCATTTAACCCTATAAACCCCAAACAATTACAAACCCTTCTCACAAATTCTTTATCAATCTCATATATAATAAATAGAATGAACTTTTCTTGTTTGGTTCGATGTGTAAGTGTAGTGATATTTTTTTAAAATTCATTAAAAATCCTGTTAATTTCGTGGTACACATTTGTACCACCAGAAGACGAAGGGTTAAACGGCAATTTTCGGATTTCTTCGATGGCAAGTTTCGGCATTTGATGGTCATCGCATTTGAAACCGCAGAGGGCTTGATTCTGCAGCTCTTTTGAACGAGATGAGATAGCGGGAATAGATCAATATCATTGGTTTAAACGGCGTTATGTCGATTATACATCGTTATGGCGTTATATCGATTTGAAGTCATTCAAGTCGTTCATTTCAGACAAATGACTCCGAACGCTCGACGACCGACTTCAAATATGTCACGTGACGCCGTTTAAAGTCAATGTTTAACAGCATATTCATCTGTCACAAGATAAATGATTGGTAGTGTTCAAACTTTGATTTACTAATACAGGAATAACATGAGAATAATAGTGCGAATAATTTGAACAAAATATTCATGCGGTTATTCGAAAACTGATTTTAGCCCATCACTGTTGCAGAATATCTCGTCAAAAGTTTCCAAAATAAGGTTGAAAGTACCAAAACATGGAATATCACACATCGATTGTTGTATCGCTTTGAGATTTCTCGATTACTAGTTCTTGGTAAATTCAGCCTTATTTTTGACTAACCTAACTTATTTTTGACGCCTCAAAGATGAATTTAGAAGTGATTCCATAAGCTTTCAGTGCTACAATCGTGATGACAGGTTATGGCAGTAACATGTACACTTATAAATCGTTTGTAGTCAACAGCCCTGTTGTCAAAGGAAAGGGGCTCTTGCAAACTTTTGCTGTGGAGGATTGAAGAGTGATTCTTACACAGAAACCTGTAAAAATGACGATGAGTACACTAAAAAATCACGAAATTCACTCTCAGGATCGGGCTTAATGACGGAGAGACGCAGGTATAATGGGAGATTCCTATCTAAATTGAGACATATCTCTGTGCTTCCTTAGAGAAAGTGACATAAAAGACAGGAATCTCCCATGATACCTGCGTTGAAGCGCCATTACGATCTTGCCGTTATGGCAGTTATGTGAGTTTATTACTGAATTTTAGACTTTCTCAGTGTGATTTTCGTGATTTTTGATGGTTTTTACATCAGATTCGATTCTTCATAAGCTCACAGCAAACGTTTGCAAGAGCCCCATTGAATCAGACTTCTGCCTCTATGTTTCGGCCTCGCCGACAGCCAAACGGTTCCGTAGAAAAAAAAAAAAAACAAAAGCAAAAACAAAAACAATGATTCTGCAAAACGCTGTACGTAACTGATGAAGAACCGCGTGACCTAGGACGTAGCCATTTTCAAAGAAACATGTCAAATAATCGAAACGAGAAACGCAATTTCGATAATCAAATCGGCAACCATACCAGCACTAGCGCTGCGCGGTATCAAATGAGGAACGCCGAACGGCGAAAAAGTCTCGCGGAATTAAATGAGGACTGACACAATAAACTCGGGGGTACGAACCAAGAGGAACGGATGGATAGGGAGTAGAGTGGAGGCGTGATAAGGAGGGAGAGGGGGAGGGGGTGGGTGGGGGGAGGGGGTACCCGATGATGAAAATAATGGGAAGTTTTTAAACGAGGCGAGGACGAGAAAAATTGATTGAAAGATTTGCGCGGGATACAATCGGCTTAGCACTGTCGTCGCTCAGTTTTTGAGACGGGCGTATGCGGGAGAAATACGAGAGGGGCACAGGGAGGAGGGGGAGAGGGGAGGAGGGGGAGTGGGGAGGAGGGGGAGAGGGGAGGAAAATTTTCAAGAGACGGAAATTGGATGCGGAAGAGCCTGTCCAGCCTCGCTTTCTGCGTAGTTTTCCCTGGAAACGTTGCCAAAGATCGAAAATCGGAAGTCATTAAATTAACTTTTTTGGAATCGACGGTGACCCTCGGGGCATGTTCTGTAGCGAAATCAAACGTTTTGACAGTCAAGAATGCACGCGATTGTTGCTTTGATTACCAGTGGCAGCTCGCGCGATTCGGCAACGGTGTTATCCCTCCATTTGATTGTGCGTAAAACAATCGATTCGAAAGTTAAGCAGCGCTTCACCCGCAATCGATTGTTAAACAAAGATTCTAAGGGAGCAAAGACATTGTTGCCGAATTGCACCAGCCTCTACTGTTGATTACACGAGGATTTGCCACTTTTCCCGCATGTAGCTGTTGCAAATTTTTGCTTCAGGGAATTGAAGAGTTGATTATTCATGCATACAAACCTCTTAAGATGACAATGAGTACACTAAAAAATCACACATTTTAATGCGATTTTGATAATAAGTAATATATCCTAAAACAAGGCCCTGTATTCGAATTTCGATACTACAAAGAGATGGATATACATGGGGGTCACGGGAGAGTGAGTGAGATAGTTTGGAACGCTACGCGAGTTTTTATCACAACTGATTTCGACCGTTGAGTGCATTGTTGTGGCTGTTGGCTAACCGTTGACTTCGCACTAAAACCAAAGATTACTTATACATACAGATATGGCATTAGCCCGAATTTTGTTAAGTTGACTCCGGCCGTGATACAACCGGGCATACAGAGGGGATCATAAAGATTACAGAGAAAAGATTACATTTTCCATGTTTTTCTGTTACAAAACTGTTCCGTATTCCACGTTCCATCGTTCACGTTCCGTGTTTGTTCGAGTTCCGCAAACAAACACAGGAAAAGTGGGAAACGTAATCTTTTCGAACCAGAATTCTGTAATCTTTATGATCCCCTCTGTATGCCCGGTTGTATCACGGCCGGCGTTTTATCCATTTTTCACTTAACACGGGCGAGATGGCTAATGCCATATCTGTATGTATAAGTAATCTTTGACTAAAACCATTGATCGGTGCAATCGCCGTATAATTATTGAAATATCCGCAAGTTTTTTAAAGTCATCGACGTTTCCACCGGTTGAGAAAAGAATACAGATGCGAGTATTTGTAGGTGCATCATAGCCATACACTGAACTGAAGAATGTATAATATTTTCTCAACCGGTGGAATTATCGGTGAATTGAAAAATGTCATTAATTATACGCAAAACGGTGACCAGGGGGGTGATCACGGAGGATCGTTTCGTTTCGTTTTCGTTATCGTTATCGTTTACGTGTAACCTTATGGGTGGCTCAACTGATCGAATCGTTTTGAGCCTCTCGTAACGATTGAAACGGTCGAAAGGAAGCGATGAGTTGGAGGCTGTCGTTTACTCGATCGTTTGAAGTGGGAAGAGGTGAGGAGGGGATCACCTGCGCGATCGAGTTGCGCAGAAGCAAGCCCATTTGATTTAATGCAAACGATAACGATAACGATACCGAAACGAAACGATCCTCCGTGATCACCCCCCTGATGGTTTGTGGACCAATATTGGAGTCAACGGGATCAAATAAGATCACATAAAACATTAGGTGCGTTCTTTATTAAACATCACCGATTCATTTACATGCTGATTTTAAGGAACGAACACACCTGGTGTTTTATATGTCCTTCAACCGGCAAAACCCATGGGCGCCCGCAGGGGGGGGGCAAGGTGGGGCACTTGCCCCCCCCTGGAATTCAAAACAGTCAAAATTTCGCGAAGAAAAATGAAAGGACCGAAAGAAAATGAAATGTGAATTTAAGGAGTAATATAGTTGACGAACTTTATTATTAGTTTATGTTGTGAATTTAACTCACTTTTTGTAAGGAATAGTAGAATTATACATTTACTTACCATTATTATCATCTGTTGTCCGTTTATTCATAAAATCAAACACGTCAAAATTATTATTACTATTCGGATATACATCTAAAATGGCTTAATAATTGTACACTATTTGTATGAGGAAAAAAAAAAAAAAAAGGTCTTCCCTTCTTCCTTGGGGGGGGGGGGGGGGGGGGTTCCCCCTTGACCCCCCCAGTGAGATTCAAAAATTTTGCCCCCCCCTTGGAAATTTTTCTGCGGGCGCCCATGGCAAAACCCTCGAACCTGGAACCTTGCAAGCAACGGTTTCAAGTGAGGCCGGATCCAACTGTCCGGTTCCCACGGTGCGTGACGCAGCAGGGAGAAGAAACTTTTTTTTACCGTGTTTACGCTCATTTTTTTCCCCGGTTTTATTTCATTTTTTCCTTTTTCATCCGAGGACATTTATTTATTCAGTATTCTATAACACTCCATTCTATATTATCAGATTGTTTTTTGACCTCTTTCCGCCCCCCCCCCCCTTGTTTCATGAATACATAACCTAAAATCTAAGCTTTCAAATCGTTTTTGTACGATTGCGTTCCCACTCCAGCGTTCTCGTTTGATATCAAGTTCACAAAATGTCTCTCTCAATTGGAATGTGTTTATGGTAGCTTGGAGATGTCTGTTTGTGACCCTCATCTTAACCCTCCCATCAGTTCCGTGTCTGTTTGTGACCCCCCCCCCCTCCCTCCAACCGAGTGATTGATAAATGATATGTGCTAAAAACTCCCAAAATCAGTTTTACAGTAATATTTGTCCAAAGTGACTGAAATTTGGTGCAAAAATAACACAAATGGGTCGTTAACGACTATCACAGCACATGACTTATATGAGTTGGGTCAATGAGATTGTGTTGCGGCCGGCCGACATAGCTTTCACGAGTGATGAATTTAGGAAACGCACATTTTTACACGCTGAGCTTGATGACACATATTTTTCGATGAAAAACTACCGAAATAAAGTAATTACTGAAAAGGGTTGCGTCGTCCGCGACATCAACGGTGCGACATTTCAAAGTTGTTGCGCAGAAATAAACGCGCGTCTTGACCTATTAAAAAAAAAAAAACAAAACAAAAAAAAGTAGGATGAGAGGAATAAAGCAGAATTGCCAATTCGGTATCTTGTTAAAAGATAATTCATAAATCATCGTGGGTTCGATTCCATCAGCGGATCAAAAGAGTAATGAATGAGTTAAGTTGAACATTACGATCAGTGGCGGATCTAGAAAATTTTTCTGGGGGGCCGGGGGGAAGGGGCATGCCTGTGAAATGTTGAAATTTGAAGCGTTGGTGGAAGCAATTTCGGGCTATTTACAAAAATACGGAAAAATACAGAAAAAAGGCAAAAATTGAGGCTTTTTGGGGGGGGGGCGTGCTCCTCCTCCCCCCGCCCCGTGGATTCCTCACTGGTTACGATCAATTCTTAACCCTTGTACGACCAGGGACCAAATTTTGTTAGGTCCCGAACGTAACTTACGCATGATCATGTGACCGCTCGTAAGCCATTCGATTGGTGGAAACCGCACGCAAGTAAACGCTCGGGACCTAACATAATTTGGTCCTTGGTCACGATTGAGTCACATCGATTGATAGCCGTCTCTTTTTTGGTCCACAGTCGACAGTCGTTCACGGTTCATAAAATACGGCCATGAAATGATCTGTTCTTATGAAAGAATCTCATTGCATCTGGTCTAATTTGAATCTTGAAACCTTCCCGCATCATTTCCTTTGCGATTCACACAAGCTCAAAAGCATGTGAACGCTTGTGAACCGCGAAACTATTTTCTTCCGCCCGGCCACAGTGGAAGATTGTGAACATGAAAAAGGACGGCTAATATGTTAGCTCGCTCAAATTAAGTGGGTAAGTTAATATTCCTACACCGGGGTGCTGAATTTGCACACGCAAATTAATGAAGGCGCTCAAGAAAATATTATTTTTAAAATGTAGTCATTTGGAGTTGCAATTATTATGAATACAAAACTGCAATAATTGTGTGAGGCAGATCTTGTCACAAAAACTAGCATTCTCGGGCGTGGTGTACTGGTGTATTTTTAGCAAACGGTGTATTTTTATCGGGCCAATATAAGTTGACACCTGAAGCAGGGAGAAAATTATCAATAAAAATGGAGAAATGCAACAATGCACTGAATGGGGCACCCCCTGTCAAGACGGAGCATGCCGCTTGACAAGGGTCAGCTCTACGCTGCGTTGTCACCTAGTGCAAACCTGCCTGATTGTTCAGGTGTCAACTTATATTGGCCCGACTATCTGTAATCTTTTATTTCTTCAGGACGAAGCATCATTGGTTTTGAGAATTCCCTTCATAAGGCTCTTGCAAACTTTTGCTGTGATCAAATGAAAAATTCAATCTGATGTGAAAATCAGCGAAAATCACACTGATAAATGTCTAAAATGTAGTAACACACTCACAAAACTGCTACAAAGACAAGATCGTAATGACGGTTTAAAGCAGGTATCATGGGAGATTCCTGTCTAATGTGTCACTTTCTCTGCAGAAACACAGCGATAAGTCTCAATTTAGATAGGAATCCCCCACGATACCTGCGTCTCTCCGCCATCAAGCCCAACTTTGATAGTGAAATTCGTGATTTTTTACTCGTCATTTTTACAGGTTTTTATGCATGAATCAATTCTTCAATCACCTGTTGCAAACGTTTGTGCGAGCCCCATTGGCCCGTTGCAAACAACGAGCTATAACCAGACATACCCGTAGCCAAGAATTCGTATTTCTCTCTCTTCACCCATTAGATCACATGCGTTAGAAAAGGACAGATATAGGGGTTGAAGTCACACATGGCAGCCATGTGCGGATACACGGAATTGTCTTTCTCTCTCTCCCTCCATTTGAACTCATGTGTTAGAAAAGGACAGCAGAGGGGACCATCACGTGACTTTGGCCCCCTCTTCTGTCCTTTTCTAACGCACGTTTTCAAATGGGAGGGAGAGAGAAAGACAATTTCCTGTATCCGCCCATGATGGCAGCCCCTCTGGTCCTCTCTCCATCTTTTTCTGACGCATGCGGTCAAACGCGCAAAGAGAGAAGAAAACAGATTCCTGACTATGGCTATGTAATCAGACTTGGGCAAATAGGAATGTAATCAATTACACGAGTATCGAAACCTTTGGATATGGTAAGTAAAAGTAATTTTCACCGATTCAAAATTGACTTTAGGATCATTTTCATTAGATCTAGGTCCTCTACAACTAATTGTAAGACACGAAAAAACCATTGCGAGGAAGTTTTACGAATTTGCAGATTTTAAAACATTTTTAAACATGAATAAGATTTTTTCAATTGATTCAAAATTGACTTTAGGATCATTTTCATTAGATCTAGGCCCTCTACAACTAATAGTAAGACACGAAAACACATTGCGAGGAAGTTTTACGAATTTGCAGATTTTAAAACATTTTTAAACATGAATTAGATTTTTTCAATTGATTCAAAATTGACTTTAGGATCATTTTCATTAGATCTAGGTCCTCTACAACCAATTGTAAGACACGAAAAAACATTGCGAGGAAGTTTTACGAATTTGCAGATTTTAAAACATGAATTTACAACTTCGGGCAGAGGTAATTTAGAAAGTTCTTCAGGCTTTCATAGTTTTTTTTTTTTTTTTTTTTTGGGATAATATCTCGTGAAGAATATTCAAATTCCAAATTCCAGCAGCAAAAGTTCGGAAAAGATCCACTGCGGACGCAAATTGGCAGCACTGGAAATAGAAGGTATCTCGTGCGTCTAATTTGTAAATTAGTTGCACATGGTATGAAATATGTCCACGTCGCCACAGAATAATTAGACGTCTGACATACTTTGCTCTACTTTTATTCGTGGGATGGGAAAGGGAGCATAGGACCGAGGGGTGGGGGGGGAGTATTTCTAATGTGTAATGGCTACAGAAAGCAGGCCAGTTGGTTCCATAATTGAATTTTGGCAGAACTATATAAGCTGACGACTGACTTCCATTTTTAAAATTATCCTGTGACGGTTATCAAGGTCGCTCTCGAATCGAGTCGAGTTTTGAACTTGACCTTGGTGTGATGACCTTCATTTTACCTAGTAGCGTCTTTTCCGTACTCGATGACGTAAATCACATCAATTGAAGCCGTTACCGGAAAAACTAGGGCCCATAAAACAAGAGGTACGCTCTTCAGACAAAAGTCTCAATTCAATCGGAATGTTGGTATCTTATACAGAGCACACCCGCTGTTTTGTAGGCCCCTTTTCCGGCAATGGCCTCAATTTTAACTGCTGCGTACTTTTGCTATACATCAATATGACACATTGATTCTAACTTAAAATTCGGCAAAAATAACGATTCGCACATTGAAAACTTTAAGAATCCATTGATTAATTCAGGAAATCCCTTTTCAAACAACCCGCGCTACACTAAACACTATTCTCACCGACATACAAATACAAAGATGAGACTATCGCGTTTACGTTAACAGCAATATAACTTACAGACATTCGAATGTTTCGTTCAGATGCATACAATTCTTATATTATTTTGTAATCTTTGATAAGTCAGAAAAGACCATATTTCGTGTACCTATTTAGAAGGAAAGTCCATAATTTTGTGGAGAAAATGTCGTTTACAAATGCACGGAGGCTCTGATTTTTGTAGTAGTATATCCGTGCAAATAGTGTCTAGTGTAGCACAGGCTGATTGAAATTGAAGTGATTTCCTGAGTCACTGAGTGGTTTTTGAACGGTTTTAATTGCGCATCGTTATTTCAGCCGAATTTTACAAACGAATCAAGGTTCTACATGGTTGTATTAAAAAGTATACAACAGACCCATTTGCCAGTGAAGCGGCTCTACTTTCAAAATATATGAAAACCCTGAGAGCGATCGACTCCATTCGTTCAAACTGAATCGATAGAGGGGTCACAAGCTGGGTTTTCGAGACATCACCTTTCTGCCCATGAGTTGCTAGTGAAGCGGCCCCAGTTTCAAAAGATATGAAAACCCGGGCACATCCGGATTCGTCCACTGGTCACTTTTGACACTTCCGGATTCGTCCACGCGAAAAATTGAAAACCGGATTCGTCCACGAATTTTTTTTTTTAATTTATTAAGTACGTACATTTGGCAACGGCATGGAGTATTTGGGTAGAGTGCTGCAGCTTCAGCTATCAAAGTGAACCCGTAATGCTCGTTCGAGGCGTAAAATTGTATATTATGTCACAATTCATGTATTATTGTATTTACATATTGTGGCAACCATTGTATAACATAAAAAAAAAAAAAAAAAAAAAACAAAACAAAAAAACCAATACAAATTTTAAAAGAAGGAAAAAGGAACAGAAAAAAGGAAAACAAAGGAAAAAGGAACAGAAAAAAGGAAAAAAAAAGGAAAAAGAAAAAAGGAACAGAAAAAACCAAAAAAAATATAAAACAAAACAAAAAAAAAAAAAAAAAACAAAACAAAAAAACATAAAAAAAGAGAAAAAAACAAAACAAACAAAAAAAACGGAAAAGAGGACAGAAAAAACAAAGAAGAAGAAGAAGAAGAAGAAGAAGAAGAAAAAAATTTAAAATAATAAAAAAACTTTTAAACACGCCTGTTTCTTAAACAGCCAGTCCTAAGCCTAGAAAAAGTGTGAAGGGAAGTTTTTTCCCTCCTCTTCTGACTTAACAATAATACTCATTATTGGCAATCCTGTTGACTTACGAATGATTATCGGAATAATACGAATGATTATCGGATATCGGGTCGCGGTATCTCATAGAGAGCAGCCGCACTCTACCCAAATACTCCATGCCGTTGCCAAACGTACGTACTTAATAAAAAAAAAAAAATTCGTGGACGAATCCGGTTTTCGATTTTTCGGGTGGACGAATCCGGAAGTGTCAAAAGTGACCAGTGGACGAATCCGGTCTCACCCGAAAACCCTTGAGAGCGATCGAATAGTTACTATTGAATGTAACTTAGATTTTTTGAGTTTCGAGATTTTTTTCTCAAATTTTATTCTTCTTAAAGACGGAACCGAAAAAAAATACACGAAGTCTTTACTAGCACGGCTTTGTATTACAAATAATTACACTGAAAATATTTGGAGAATTAAATCCATTTATTCCAACTTAAAACATAAATGCTATTCATTAAACATGTTTTTATACTAAATAACATTAAAATGCGAAAATAAATTTTTGAAAGTCCAAACGGAGATCAGGTCCGATTGAAACTGGAGAGCTCAAAAAGTTCTCAGATCAATGAACCTAGAATCATCCACGCACGGACCGACCTCATGAAATGCGTGTTGCCTACACGATTCGAATCGCAGGCATTTCTCATGAAAAGGATTGAACAACGAAGACGTGACTCTGAAAACGTTGCTCGAGCTTATGACGACACAGATAGAGCCTGCACCTTACTTCCGTATGGGGGCAGAAGCGCTTTCCTCGTTTTCAAAAGATATCCTTCTCCTGCCACCCCCTCTTTTTTTTTGGTTTCCCATTTCCGAAACCCATCTCTTACCTCGCTTTTTCTTCCTTTTATTTAAGGATGTCTGCAATGTTGCCTGACTTGCAATAAATGGGGCTCTTGCTGACTTTTGCTGTATGAGTTAATGGGTTTGCTGCAAACTTTTGCTACAACAATTAAGAGTGTATAATCTACTGTAAAATCGCTTGAAAAGTTCATTGGTGGCATCAAAAAGTCATAAAATGCAATAATAAACTCACAAGAGGCGTTCAATGAAATCCAAGATGGCGGATAAATATCGAGCGATTTGTATGCATGCACCACGAACATCCAAGGATGACCAACTTTGACAACCTCACTGGAGGTAGAGGTTATGTGTTTGTTTACGTTGTGATTGGTTGTGCTCGATATTGTGAGATTGGCTATCCTTTGATGTTCGTGGTGCATGCATACAAATTGCTCAATATGTCTTCGCCATCTTGAATTTCATTGAACGCCTCTTGTGAGTTTATTATTGCATTTTATGACTTTCTGATGCCACCAATGGACTTTTCATGCGATTTTACATTAGATTATACACTGTTGATTGTTGTAGCAAAAGTTTGCAACAGACCCTTTTTTGCATAAAAGCCAACGAAAATGAGGATGAGTTTACTAAATAATCACGAATTTTACTCGCGGGCTTACAAAGTAACTTCAAAGTGTACGGCTTTGTGGCAGAGCTACGCATAGCCACCATGACTCTTTAATTAAAGTACGGCCCTTGTCGAAATATTTACTCCTTCAAATATCGGTACACGGTGGGGAAAAAAAGACTGGCAGAATCTACCATATGCGCTGATTTCGGAGCTAGCTATCAAGTAGATGATAAATGCAACGTACTTACATTATGGCAAATTAAGTTAACTTGTTGGTACATTTCACCATCATTTAGAGAAATTGATCATACTTGATAGCAGATTCCAAAATCAACTATGCAGATGGAAAATTCTACCAGTTATTTTTTTCCGTGTAAGCTTTGAACAACTGCGTGTGGCTTTCAAGTGTTCAAGGACTAAAGAAATAATGCCTATTTTAGAGTACGTCCTAAAAATCGTAAATTAAAAACAACGGACAAATTTAACAACGAGAATTTTGACCAGGACACTTTTTTTTTGAAAATCATAGTACCAAAAGGAGATTCCTATGTAATTTGAGGCTCTCCTGTGTGTGTTTCAATAGAAAGAGAGACGAATTGGATAGGAATCCCCCATGACACGTGTGCTATATTTTCTCTTGAATGGCGAACCTCCGCAGGTGTTATAGGGATTCCTATGTAATTTGTCACTCCGTCTAATAATAACACTCAGAGGAAAGGTTCAAAGTAAATAGGAATCTCTCATGATACCTGCGAAGCCTTCACCATCAAGCCATAAACTTCAAAGTCATTTTCTGAGTCTGTGAATGAATTTCGGGTTTTACAGAGTGCTTATACTTAGCTCATTGTAAACGCTGAATTTTACTCAGGAATGGGTCTGTTGCATACTTTTGCTACATCAATATGACACATTGTTTCTAACGTAAAATTCGGCGAAAATAACGATGCGCTCATTAAAAACTTTCAAAGTCCACTCATTAACTCAGAAAATACCTTCCATTTCAAACAACCCGCGCTACACTAGACACTATATCACCGACATATAACTACATAGATGGAACCATCTCGTTTGTGTAAACATGAACAGAACTTACAAACATTGGAATGTTTCTTTTAGATTCGTACATTTCTTATTTTATTTTGTAATCTTTGATAAACCGAAAAGACCAGACAGCAAATGCAGCCAATAGTTCATGTATTTAGAAGGGAATTCCATCATTTTGTATTTACGATGTTGTTTACTCATGCTCGGTGGTTCCGTCTATGCAGTAGTATACTGGTGCAAAAAGTGTCTAGTGTAGCGCGGGCTGTTTGAAATTGAAGTGATTTTCTGAGTTAATGAGTGGATTTCGAACTTTTTTAATGTGCGCATCGTTATTTTCGCCGAATTTTACATAAGAATCAAGGTTCTATTTTGCTATAGCAAAAGTATGCAACAGACCCATTATCTATTCAATCGCTTGTAGCAACAGTTAGCAAGATCCCATTAGCCTTCTTCAACTCAACTCTAAAGGCGGAGAAGCCGATCCATTGATTGACGAAATGAAATTGATAATTTACGAGTACCAAGAAAAGACACTTGAACTTCTTGGTGTTCGATGAATCGATGCTTGATAAGTAAACAATTCTCAGGAAGTACTTATAATGTTCCACTAGAAAGTATCGAAAACGCGCTGGGACATATCGAATATTTCATCGGAATCGAGTTAATTTCGTTCAGCGAAATTGGAAACCGATTTGATTTCCTTGTATTCGGAACAAGTTACAATCCAAACCGCAGACAAGCAATCTATAGCCTCTGCTACTCGGAGATAGCGGTGATTCTACGGTTTACAATAACAGACACACTTTCACCAGGTAGGTCGTTCTATGATCACAACAAGCTGCAACAATCAATGCATAGCTATGTGCTTAAAAGCAATTTAGGTTTCATAATAAGCTATCAGCCGCGTAAAATGAATTACAAGATTCACCTCCAAAATTATACGGCTTCAGTAAGTGGAAATAATTCCACAACGGAGCACAGAGGGGCCAATTAAAGGGAGGGGTTGTACATGGGACATATGACTAAAAATGCAAATTTGAATGCTTTCAAGGTCAAAAAATAAACTGCAATGGGGCACTGTCACCCAGAGATTACTAAGCCTAAGCCCTTAGGCTTAGTAATCTCTGCTGTCACCAGGTAAATCGTTCTCTGAATGTTCATAAGAAAATGCAACAATCAACGCATAGCTTTCTGGTTAAAATCAATTTAGGTTTCATAATAAGCTATCAGCTGCGTAAAATGAATTACAAGATTCACCTCCACAATTATACGGCTTCAGTAAGTGGAAATGATTCCAAAACGGAGCACAGAGACGCCAATTAATGGGAGGGGTCGGAGATGGAAAATGTATATGGCTCAAAATGGAAATTTGAATGTTTTTACGGCTAAAAAATAAACTGTTATGGGTGATTCTTGTAGAAAATTGTACAATAAAACCAATTTCAAATGTCTACGTAGCGTATAAACAAAGATATACGCATGTATTTAACGTGACCTCGCCATGTCCGGGCTTTCACATTTACTCGCTCCACTGTGTGGCGTTTCCATGGTGCCATTTTGACAGTTTGATTCCCACATGCTTGAATACGGTCGTACGGACTCCAAAGCTGTTTTCTTGAGGTAGGAAAGGAGAAACCGGATAAAATTCCCCCTCCCCCATCCCAGCAGAAATGGTTCTGTTGCACACTTTTGCTGTAAGCAATTTAATAATCGATTCAGGTGTAAAAACCTCCAAAAATAATGATGACAGCACTAAAAACTTCCGAAATCCTCTCCTAAACTCGATAAACACTTTTTTGCGCGGGTGTAATGGTGGCCGAGGGTAGCAACAATTGGAGATTCCCATCAGACAATACTGCAACTCCATCAAGAAGTGACCAAGAAGAGACGACTTTCATTTGACACCGGTGTCACTAGGTGTTGCGGTACCATTCATCGGATGTGGATCATCACTCTGATGACTAATTACTCTGTGAGTCATCTTTGTCAGCATAGAGAGAGTGACGAAATCAAGATAGGAATCTCCCATTGTAACTGCCCTCGGCCATCATTATGCTCTCGTAAATAAAAGCGTTTATTGAGTTTAAGAGTGGATTTCGGAAGTTTTTAGTGCTGCCATTGTTATTTGTCAAGGTTTTTACACCAGAAAACCAATCACAACGTAAACAAACGCATAACCTCTACCTCCAGTGAGGTTGTCAAAAGTGGCCATCCTTGGATATTCGTGGTGCATGCATACAAATTGCTTGATATTTCTCAACCATCTTGGATTTCATTGAACGCCTCTTGTGAGTTTATCATTTCATTTTTTGATTTTCTGATGCCACCAATGGACTTTTCAGGACATTTTACATTAGATTAAACACTCTTCATCGTTGTATATCAAAAGTTTGCTACGGACCCATTCTCTCAGTGCATGCTGTCTCAAAAGCACGTCCTACAAATCTTCTCTATTGGTGTAGCTTAATGTTGACACGTTGAGTGTACCACAGGAAATCCTAATAAGTCCTTTTTTCAGGTTAAAAGAAAATCTCAAAACTAAAAACATGGCAACAACGCTCTCCGCGAATAAATTGTCGCGCCCACACTACTTATCCCTCTCTCTTATCGGTCAGACCAACGCAACGCAGCGGTTGCGCTCGGGAGGCCGAGTCGCGGGTTGCGTCGTAAAGAAATGCAGGGGACGAGAAACTCTTTTCAGGAGCGGTGGGATTCTCTTATCAAACGACTCTCTGTGCTTTGGCGCTAAATCATACTCGCGTAACGCATTCCGAGTTGAAAGAAAAGCTAGCGCTCTCTGATAAGACGTGGCCTCACCTGGTTGCCAGTTTCGGGGGCCAAATCAAGAGATAAAATGGAGACTGTTTGACCGCGTATCACTTGAGCTCGAGTATATAGAGGTATGGAGTTGTGCAGTGCGGTGAAGCGTGCAATTTGGCAACGTTGTAATGTGTCCATTTAGACCCATGTAAACGTTCGAATGCGAAGGTGTTCAATGAACACCCAATAGCTCGATATTTTTAATGGATTTAAATGGACGCATTACAACATTGCCAAATTGCTCGCTACGCCACTGGAGTTGTGGATCTTAAGCCCGTGCCACACCTAAGCGAACGCGAACGCTACGAAAAAAATCCGCGCCATGTATTTCAAAGCAAATGGCCACACCTGAGCGAACGCGTTCGCGAACGTTTTGGCATTTCGCAAGGGATTCAAGGTGTTTCATCATTGAGAGATGACTTCCACTGATGTAATGGGTAAATATTGACCGAAGAATGTCTGTGCATCGTTTAGGCTGTAAAAAAAACCATTTTTTTGTATTTTCTGTAATAATTTAGAGCCATAAATAACACAATAAACCAAGTGACGCTCCACTTCTTTTTATTTAGGAATCAATGACATTATAAATATCAGAAAAAATAAGAGGAGAGGTTTTTAATAGCTTTGACTATAAAATAGTCACGTTTTTTTGGGAAAAAATAACATAAACTACATGGGTTACAAATGGACAAAAGCGGGAAGATGTTCCGTGCAGGATACGTAGCGTCGCAAGGTATGCCACACCTTAGGTGTGGCACGGGATTTACACGGAGAGAAGAGTATAGATATTTTAACGGCTTACGGGACGGACATTTAAATATTTCGTCTGAGTATAATTTTTAACATTTGTAAAAAGAATTCAAAATGCATTGTTTAGAGTGTGTAGTAAATTGTTGATTTTGGCAGTTTCAGTCGTGGAACTAGGCATAGTTAAGTATATTTGAAGACAGTGAATTCATAATCGCATTGAAGATAACAGGAGGTACTTTGAGAACATATGTGAATGTTCATCTGCTAACAGTGGACATGTAAATATTTCATCGGAGTACTTTCTAACATTTGTAAAAAAGAAAATTCAAAATACATGGTTTAGTGTGTAATATATTGTTGACAGTGGCGCACAGTGTAGCAAATGACCAATCTAGCTGTGCAAAAGTCGAAAAATCGAAGTCAAGCATTCCATCTGACAACGCTGTTTATAGGTACATAGATGTTTGCTGACATGATATACATCGGTGTTTTATCAAAAATTCCGATGTTGATCGGTGAAATGATCGGGAACCCTACGAGTAAACAAATACTCGTCAAATAACCTGTGATTTTAGTTGAACTTTATATTACTCCAGTAAATTCCAGATTGATTCAAGTCACGAGTTACATTTTTTTCTACGATGAATGGACCTTCAGAAAGTAAGTTAAACAGTTGATTTAATAATTTAAGTTTTTTATTAACTCCTCCCAAATTATTCAATTTTTTCGTAAAAAAACCGAGATTTTCAAACTTTGAAAGACCATATCTTTTCATTATCCGCCGTTATCCGCGCTGAAATTTATGCCAAAATGTTCAGAAAACTATGTAGATTCCGAATTGTTTTGGTTTTTTTGCGACCGTCTGCGACCGCGAAAGATATTTGCGTTTTAAGTCGCCCCCCTCCGCTGTAGCGCACGCTTCACGAGGCGAGTGACTGTCACTGAATTTCTCATCACACCTTACTACCTCTGCCACGTGCTTCCATTCATTTTAACAAACTGATTGACCACATTTATCTCATTACTGATTTGAATTCTTACTGTGGCGCAACTGGCTAGAAGTTATCGTTGTAATATTGCAACCCAGGTTCAACTCTCGGCAGCAATTGTTTTTTTTTTTTTTTTTTTTTTTTTTTTTTCCCTTTTCCACCAGCAAACTCATCATCAGGAAGATCTTTGCAATGAAAGCACTTAAAGATGTCACAAAAGATTTTGGAGGTTTTGGATTTTGGATATAGTATATTCATTAGTCTAGATCAGTACCGAAGCGTGTCATTTGGCAACTTCGCAATCTGTCTCTTTAAACTTTTGAAAAAGGTCGTATTCCAGGGCGTTAGCCGCGCACATTTCTGTTCAAAAACTATTCGATCTTTTTCACATGTTTTAATGAGCAAACTGCAACGATGCCATATCGCACTCTTCGCCTTTGTATTTATTCGCCCATTCTCTTCCTGGAAAAATATATGGTTGCGCCTTTGCAATTTGCAGTGTTTCATAATGCAAAATCAGTATTCAAAGATGCATAGAATTATCGATTTGAAAATTTATTTTGATGATGATGATAATGATGACGCAGGTGAAGATGAAGAAGAAGAAGAAGAAGAAGAAGAAGAAGAAGAAGAAGAAGAAGAAGAAGAAGAAGAAGAAGAAGAAGAAGAAGAAGAAGATTATGAAGAAACTGAAGATTAAGAAGACTGAAGATTTGTACTGCTTTTCATAATTCATTGTTAGGGGTGGGTGGAAAATGTGGGGGGATACTTGAGGGAAGATAGAAAAGGCTGAAGCTGCAATATGTATTCAGAATAAATTTTCCTGCATTCTCATTGTTTTGCTTGTTTTTTGTTGATTTTTTTTTTTTTTTTTTTTTTGGGGGGGGGCGGTTCCCCATCACCTTCACCCTTTAGGTTATGGTGATATTCTATGAATAAACTCATGAATACAGAATACAATATTAATTGACCCATTGTAAGTCCGATAACCATGAGAAGAATTATGTTGAAAAATCTTTCAGAGTGGGTTAAAAATCTAACTTAATAATAAATCGATTTCAGCTCATTAAAACTGAAATTATGAACTTTAAACCCCAACCCAAGTACTTTTCTTGCTCGGAAGGCCTTTGTGTACTGTTTTGTGGCCCACTCAGACAAAAATTCACTCCTCACTGTGAATACAGCGAACGCCAAGACTTTTGCA
Organism: Trialeurodes vaporariorum; assembly: GCA_011764245.1. Classification (NCBI taxonomy): domain Eukaryota; kingdom Metazoa; phylum Arthropoda; class Insecta; order Hemiptera; family Aleyrodidae; genus Trialeurodes; species Trialeurodes vaporariorum. The sequence goes on from VMOF01000379.1 coordinate 54,118,512, forward strand.
CAGCTAGATCGGTCATTTGCTACACTGTGTGGCGTCGCGTGCCATCTGGCAACAATGCAACTGCTCCATTTAAACTCATTAAATATATCGAATTTTCCTTGTGCACTGTGCACCCCCTGAATTCAATCTTTTACATGAGTTTAAATGGATAGAATACATTGCTGCCAAATTGCACGAGACGCCACTGATTGTTGATTTCGGCAGTTTCAGTCGTAGAACTAGGCAATACCGTCTCTAAACATACCAAGCTGCTTCTTTGAGGTTAGGGTCGTCTTGGTATACGTACGCTTATGGAGAATGAAATATTGGTGAAATGCAAAATCGAGATTTATCCTCTCTAAACACGATTTTCAACTCTTTTACTGATTTGGGGAAGTAACTAAACCATAAACTTTAATTACTGACGTAGTTTTCCAATTTTGGTAGAACTTCGAAAAACTAACCAAATCCTCGATAACGCGCCATAAGCATTCCATTAGCATACATGTATACCAAGACGAACCCAAACACCACTTTTTCAAAAGAAGCAGCCGGGTATGAGTAGAGGTGGTATTAAACTAGTTATAGTTAAGAATATTTGAAGACATTGAGTTCATAATCAAAAAAAGGTCGCATTGATTTTTGATTAAATGACCTAAATTTCCGTTAAAAATGCGTTTATAGGGAAAATACATTGAATTAAAGCTTCTTACCATAGTACAAAGAGACAGCCGAAACCAGGAATGTGTCTGTCTCTCTTTTTGCCCATTTGATCGCATGTGTTAGAGAAGGACAGAAACAGGGGTGCAAAATGTTCCAAAACTTCAGAAGTTTCACGCAATCCATGACTTATTTCCTCACAGGATTTTAAAAAATTTCCTCACAAAAATTTGAAAGTGATGATTTTTTGTGTGGTTATTATAACATTTCAACACCGTATGTTCGCAAAATGACCGATATTTTCCCATTTATTACTCTATTTTCCTGGGAAATCCATATTGCCATTATTTAAAAAAAAAAAAAAAAAAAAAAAAAAAAAAAAAAAATGGACAAATTTCCTCACTCTCCCAAAAATTTCCTCACTTTCACGCAATCCGCGGATCGCAAGATCGGGCACATTTTGCACCCCTGGACAGAAATAGGGGCTATAAGCCACGAGACAATTCATCTATCCATCCTTTTCTAACCAATGCGTTCAAATAGGCAGAGAGAGAGAGAGAGAGAGAGAGAGAGAGAGAGAGAGAGAGAGAGAGAGAGAGAGAGAGAGAGAGAGAGAGAGAGCGATTCCTGGCTATACGGCTATGCAGTGAGAGGCAAGAGCGTCTCAAAACAAAAAGATTCATAATTGAATCCAGTCGAGAGACTGAAATACCAGCGGGTCGCGGAAGTCAAGGGTAAGATAATAAAGAAAGGAAGAGAGGGAGAGAGAAAGAGAGAGAGAGAGAGAGAGAGAGAGAGAGAGAGAGAGAGAGTGTAAGAGAAAGAGCGAGGATATTATTTAGCACTTTGATGCAATTCGGTCTAAAGCTGGACATAATACCGCCTAACCAGTTTAGATCCGGCCACGTAAGAGCCGAGCGGGTTGCCTATATTGGCTAGTTTGAGGACGTGTAATCAACTTAGCGTATAGGGGTCTTGTCGTGGCCCCCACTCAGCGGAGCCCCCCGGGGGTCCAAAATTAAATTGGAGTGGCTCGCCGCGGCGTAGCTGTAGGTGAGGCTGCGAGTCGAAACCAAACCTCCGCCGCGGTGCTGATAATAGTCGGAGGGATGTTGCGGGAATCAGTGGGAGGGGGGGAGGGGGGTTAGGGGTCAGTACGAAGAGAGCCGACCGCCTTTAAATTCAATACTTACGATTTACTCTTGGGCCCCGGGTCGGAGGAGCAGAGTTTCAGCGCCGGCCATGCACCCTGGTGGCACACAGTGGAACGAATCCATGAGAGAGGCCGGACGGCGGACATGACATGAAATGGCGACTTTAAATGCGCATATCTTTCTTAATACAAAATATAGACATTTTTAAAGAATTTCATTGGTTTTATTATAAAATTGCCGACAAGAATCACCCTTCATAGTTATAGTTCTTTGACGGTAAAAATATTCAAATTTGCAATTTATATACATATATATATTCCGTGTCCGACCCATCGCATTGACTGGTACCTCTGTGCGGCATGGTATAGCATGGCCGGCGAAGCAAGTCTTTTATATTGTTAAATACAGAGTAAAGTAAACTCATTCCTGGCCCAGTGCTTGGCGCCGCACAGTAAACCAACTGATAGATTATTTTGGACATTGTCGAGCAAGAATGGGTCTGTTGCAAATTTTGTCTACAGTGTTATTGAAGGTCGATTATCGTGTGAAACCACTTGAAATGTAAAGTTGATAGCATCAGAAAGGTCCAGAATCCAACCACAAACTCAATAAATATGTTTAAAAAAATTACAAGATGGTGGACGAATGAATAGGTTACAATTAATGTTTAAGTTGCCAGGGTCTGATATTAGGTTTTTTTTTTTTTTTTTTAAAGAAAGTGATAGTACTTGATGAGCTGAGCGCAATGTTGCCTGTGGTTTTTTCATAAGTGTCCCAGTTTTAGAGATGCTGCATGGAGTTCCCGTTTGAAACAATGTATTTAGGGCCAAAATCTCATATCCGGAACAATGGGACTTAATTTTTTTCGTTTTTTTCTTTTTCTTTTTCAGTTTCCTCCAAGCAGTAACCCTGTGCTAGGAGGGAGTTTATTTTATACTTAATGTACATGAAAAAATAATACATATCTTAATACGCGAACCCCGCCAAGGGTTTACTGCCGTAAACTAATTTAAACTAAACTAAAGTGAAAGAAAGAAAGAAAGAAAGAAAGAAACAAACAAACAAACAAACAAAAAACCCAACAAAAAACAACAACAAAAATAGAAATAAAATCAGCGACTAAAAGCATCTTTGTTCTCAGCTCATCAAGTACTTTCATTTTCTTTATAAAAAAAAAAAAAAAAAAAAAAAAAAAAAAAAAAAACACATCATTTCAGACCCTTGCAACTATGCCCCATTGCCCCCATTTCCGTTGGCCTTTGAATATAAATCCAATGGAACACTTGTGTCCCCGAGGGCCTTAGGTCGCACGCAGAACCCCATTTATTTACTTTTTCAGGTAAATTCAACCTAATTTCCCGCACTTTCTTTTCCCACCCCGCAAGACCAAGATCAAGAAAAGCTGTTTTTCGACCCGGCCTTGATTGTTGCAAACTGAGTCGAGGATGTTCGATGTTTTTCATGGGCGGATCCATCAATGGGGCAGTTGCAAGGATCTGAAATGTTGTGTTTTTTATAAAGGAAATTGTAGTTTATGATGAGCTGAAAACAATGGTGCCTTTGGTCTTTTCCTAAGTGTCCCAGTTTTGGAGACACACACGTGTAAAGTTGTAAAAAATCGTGTGTTTAGTGACGTCACTACGCGGAATCCCCATTTAAAACAATGTATTTTGGGCCAAAATCTCATGATCGGAGCAATGGGACTTAATGGGGCTATTGCACACTTTTGCTATAAGTGATTTAATAGTCGATTATGGCGTAAAAATCTCAAAAAATAACGATGGCGGCACTAAAAACTTCCAAAATCCACTCCTAAACTCAATAAACGCAGTTGTTTGCGCGAGCGTAATGGTGGCCGAAGGCACTAACAATGGGAGATTCCTATCTTAATTTCGTCACTCTTTCTATGCTGACAAGGATGATTCACAGAGTAATTAGTCATCAGAGTGATGATCCACATCCGATGAATGGTACCGCAACACCAAGTGACACCGGTGTCAAATGAAAGTAGTCTCTTATTGGTCACTTCTTGATGGAGTTTCAGAATTGTTAGATGGGAATCTCCCATTGTTAGTGCCTTCGGCCACCATTACGCTCGCGCAAATAACTGCGTTTATTGAGTTTAGGAGTGGATTTTGGAAGTTTTTAGTGCCGCCATCGTTATTTTTTGAGGTTTTTACGCCATAATCGACTATTAAATCGCTTATAGCAAAAGTGTGCAATAGCCCCATTAGAAACCAAAGCCAAAGGCATCTTTGTCCTCAGCTCATCAAGAACTTTAACTTTAACTTTAACTTTAACATTTCAGACCCTTGCAGCTGCCCCACTTGGCAACCATGAATTCACCCATGTGAACGTACACGGAAAGAAAAAGACTGGTAGAATTTTACCATCTGAACAGTTGATTTCGTAGTCAACTAGCAAGTATGGCAAATTTCATCATTGTACAATAAACGCAACGTACCTTTTGGTTTATTAAGGTAACACGGTGGTACATTTTACTACAATCTGGTGGAATTTACCATACTTGTGCTAGTTGACTCCTAAATCAACTATGCAGATGGTAAATTCTACCGGTCTTTTTTTTTTCGTGTATGAGAAACAATCGATTCTTCAGGGGGACACGGCCCTTCTACTAATCGATTGTTCCTCGTACGTTCAAATGAGACCAAAACACAGTTACCAGATTGGCGGATCGCCGTTGACGTTTCCTTCCCAATGTGCGCTGTCCCGTCCTATATTTATAAATCTGCTTCCTTTAATTGTAATTTACACCGGCGGCTATAAGGCGGGCTGGCATGGCGCGCCTTGAAGCTGTGTTGCGGGTTGCCGGTCCCGATTGCGATTCCTTCACGGCGCAACGAAGTGAGGGATGCCAGGCAATGTAGTTTGGAGGAAAGAGGGCATGGGGGAGGGGGGGGGTATAAGCCATAAGCCGCGGAGAGAATCACGCTGGGAATCGGTACGTAAAAACTTGTCCGTTCCTCCCCCAACCCCCTCTCATCACATGTGCTGTCAGATATCGGATAAACACGCATGTCCACTGTATAGTTATAAACAGTAGCGGCTCGTGAAATGCTATATATCGATGTCCGCTCCAATTAAAATTATGGAAAAGTATCGATTTATCGGGGGTTCAATTGCACCCCCTGACAATCGATATTTTTCAATAGTTTTAAATGGTGCAGACATCGATACATCGCATTTCATGAGCCGCCACTAGTTATAAATGAGAAACGATGTTTTTTAAACGATTGATAAAGGGGCCGTTAATGTTATGCCCCGAAACGTCTCGTGTTGTAAAGCTGTTACAATAGACGGTTTAAGTGAAGACTTGGTGATGACGTCATCCAGCGATGAGCGTTCCAAACAAATACAAAACGTCTCTCTTGCTCTCGCGAAACCCCCATGTACTGTCATTTCACTCTAATTTCAAAAATCGTACACAGAGACATCTTTTGTGAAATTTTTCGGAAGAAATGAATTCTTTGAGGCATTTTAATTCGATTTTGACAATAACATGTCGTGTTACAAGGCCCTGTATACGAATTACGAAACTAGAAAGAGATGGGTATACACATGCTGGTCACGGGAGAGTAATAAGTGAGATAGTTTGGAACGCTACGCGAGTTTCGTCACGACCGATGAGTGCGCATTGTTGTGATTGTTGGATAACCGTTGACTTCACATTAAAATCGTCTATAGACCCTGTAGGATTTATAAATGATCGCTTTGTAGAAGTTAAAATGAGACTTATTTTCCCTATGAAAACTATGTTTCCTATGATTTTGAAACGATGATGAAAATTCCATATGCTACTTTCTTATTATTTGTTGTCCAAGTTAAACAGACCGAAACAAACTGATGTTTTAATTAATGGGGCCCTTGCTAACTTTTGTTAAGTATATGCAATTAAATGGTTAATTCTTACGGAAACACCAGCGCAAATGACAATGGATATGCGAAACAATCACGAAATGAATTTATAGACTCACAAAATTACTTTAAAGTTTAAGGCATCAAGGCGGCGAGCTGTACGCACGGATCATATAAATCCATTAAAAAAGTTAAAACTGATATAAAAAAAGAAAATATAAATAAATAAATGAAAAATTATAAAAAAAAAAAAAAAAAAAAAAAAAAAAATGTAAAAGGTCAAATGCGAAAGTGTTCACCAAACACCAAGTAGTTCGATACCTTTCAAGGGTTCAAGTGGACGAACTGCAACAACGTTGCCAAATTGCACGCTACGCCACTGCGGAAGAACCTGGGGATTAAAAACAAGGTGAAACCCACCATCTACTGCGGGCTGTCTGCGGCCACTGCGAAACTCAACCGCGGTTCCAACAGAGCTCGTTTGAGCTGAGGCTGATGTCGAGGTATTCGGTTTTCGGTTTCCCGTTTCCCGCTCTCGTTTCGATAATTTTGAATCTGCCGCCTTTTTCACGTGCGGAGGCACGGAACCGAAAGGCTCCGAGCAGCCCTCGTTTCGTTTCGTTTCGTCGTCCAGCGAAATCGCTTAATTAACGCTCCCGGTATAAAGGATTTATGACTTTCGACGGACGGGAAACAGAGCTGGCCGTGCATCCCGATTAAGCTATTTGTAATCCTCCCCGCCTCCACCCCCCTCCCCCTCCCCTCCCCCTACCACTCCCACAACCTAGGCATGTGTACGTGAATTGCAAAAAGGGAGAACCGAACGGAAGATATGTGCCGCGCCCTCTCCTTTGCGGTTTCTGGAGGCTTTTGGAATTAGGTCCGCGGTGGATACCGTTCGATTCTTTGATTTATGCCCTCCTGAAAAGGAAAGTTCTTCCGCGGATTTCAGCGAAATGGAGCTTCTGTGTTGTGAAATTCGGAGATAAATTTTCTCTCCTCGCAATTAAAGAGTGACCTAAAGAACGAAAATGGAGCTCTTGCAAGGTTTTCTAGCGGGCGAATGGACTATGAAAATGGGTCTGTTCCAAAATTTTGCTACATAATTACGGAGGGTCAATCTCTGTGTAAAATTGTAAAATCACTTGATCACTTGATTCTTTGATTTATAACCTGCTGAAAAGAATAGTTCTTCCGAGAATTTCAGTGAAATGGAGCTTCTGTGCTGTGGAATTCGGAGATAAATTTTCTCTCCTCGCAATTAAAGAGTGACCTATAGAACGAAAATAGAGCTCTTGCAAGGTTTTCTCGCGGGCGAATGGACTATGAAAATGGGTCTGTTCCAAAATTTTGCTACATAATTACGGAGGGTCAATCTCTGTGTAAAATTGTAAAATCACTTGATCACTTGATTCTTTGATCTATACCCTCCTGAAGAGGAAAGTTCTTCCGCGGATTTCAGCGAAATGGAGCTTCTGTGTTGTGAAATTCGGAGATAAATTTTCTCTCCTCGCAATTAAAGAGTGACCTAAAGAACGAAAATGGAGCTCTTGCAAGGTTTTCTAGCGGGCGAATGGACTATGAAAATGGGTCTGTTCCAAAATTTTGCTACATAATTACGGAGGGTCAATCTCTGTGTAAAATTGTAAAATCACTTGATCACTTGATTCTTTGATCTATACCCTCCTGAAGAGGAAAGTTCTTCCGCGGATTTCAGTGAAATGGAGCTTCTGTGCTGTGGAATTCGGAGATAAATTTTCTCTCCTCGCAATTAAAGAGTGACCTAAAGAACGAAAATGGAGCTCTTGCAAGGTTTTCTAGCGGGCGAATGGACTATGAAAATGGGTCTGTTCCAAAATTTTGCTACATAATTACGGAAGGTCAATCTCTGTGTAAAATTGTAAAATCACTTGATCACTTGATTCTTTGATCTATACCCTCCTGAAGAGGAAAGTTCTTCCGCGGATTTCAGCGAAATGGAGCTTCTGTGTTGTGAAATTCGGAGATAAATTTTCTCTCCTCGCAATTAAAGAGTGACCTAAAGAACGAAAATGGAGCTCTTGCAAGGTTTTCTAGCGGGCGAATGGACTATGAAAATGGGTCTGTTCCAAAATTTTGCTACATAATTACGGAGGGTCAATCTCTGTGTAAAATTGTAAAATCACTTGATCACTTGATTCTTTGATTTATAACCTGCTGAAAAGAATAGTTATTCCGAGAATTTCAGTGAAATGGAGCTTCTGTGCTGTGGAATTCGGAGATAAATTTTCTCTCCTCGCAATTAAAGAGTGACCTATAGAACGAAAATAGAGCTCTTGCAAGGTTTTCTCGCGGGCGAATGGACTATGAAAATGGGTCTGTTCCAAAATTTTGCTACATAATTACGGAAGGTCAATCTCTGTGTAAAATTGTAAAATCACTTGATCACTTGATTCTTTGATCTATACCCTCCTGAAGAGGAAAGTTCTTCCGCGGATTTCAGCGAAATGGAGCTTCTGTGTTGTGAAATTCGGAGATAAATTTTCTCTCCTCGCAATTAAAGAGTGACCTAAAGAACGAAAATGGAGCTCTTGCAAGGTTTTCTAGCGGGCGAATGGACTATGAAAATGGGTCTGTTCCAAAATTTTGCTACATAATTACGGAGGGTCAATCTCTGTGTAAAATTGTAAAATCACTTGATCACTTGATTCTTTGATTTATAACCTGCTGAAAAGAATAGTTCTTCCGAGAATTTCAGTGAAATGGAGCTTCTGTGCTGTGGAATTCGGAGATAAATTTTCTCTCCTCGCAATTAAAGAGTGACCTATAGAACGAAAATAGAGCTCTTGCAAGGTTTTCTCGCGGGCGAATGGACTATGAAAATGGGTCTGTTCCAAAATTTTGCTACATAATTACGGAAGGTCAATCTCTGTGTAAAATTGTAAAATCACTTGATCACTTGATTCTTTGATTTATAACCTGCTGAAAAGAATAGTTCTCCCGAGAATTTCAGTGAAATGGAGCTTCTGTGCTGTAAAAGTCGGAGCTAAATTTTCTTTCCTCGTAATGAGACAGTTGCAAGGGTTTGAAATGTTATTTTTTATAACGAAAATGAAAGTACTTGATGAGCTGAAAACAAAGATGTCTTTGGTTTCTAATTAAGTCCCATTGTTCCGGAGATGAGATTTTGGCTAAAAATACATTGTTTCAAAAACCAAAGGCACCATTGTTCTCAGCTCATCGAGTACTTAAATTTTCTTTGCGAAAAACACAACATTTCAGACCCTTGCAACTATGCCCAGAGTTGGGCAAAAAATTATTCGGAGAATATTCGGTGAGTCAGGCATCGCCGAGTCAATCGAATTATTCTACGAATAATTCTACAATTGACCTATACCTTCCGCGTGTTTTCCGTTGCTCAACTCAGGTAGCTTATAACCCAGTTTTCAGTATTGCCGGATTTATTTCAGTATTTTTCATTAGTTGGTTGCCCAACTCTGCACTGCCCTATTAAAAAGTGACCTATAGATCGGAGATTGGAGCTCTTGCACGGGTTTGCTGTCGACGAATAGACTATGAAAATGGGTCTGTTGCAAGATGCTTGCCACATAAAATTACGGAGGTTCAGTCTCTGTGTAAAATCACTTAACCCTTAGCTGCAGATGAGCCCAGATCTGGAACAATTACTTTGAAGCCTTATCTAAAAGTAGGGGACTTGAGTTGTACTATGTCGCTGCATGGTGGGTCACATGTGGAACAGATACTAAACGAGAAAGAATTGTCGATTTTGTCCTAGAGCGCGCAGCACAGGATAGAGAACGTGCAGAGTGGTTGAAAATAGCTTACTGAAAATCTGATAGAGATTTTCAGATTTTCATTGTTATGTTTGGGAGTAACGCAGGGGTACCATATACAAAAAAGAAAAACAACTATTGAAACTTACTAACTTATTTTTTACTACTTTAATTTTTTTTTTTTTTTTTTTTTTTTTTTTTTTTAGCCTGAAAACTTTATTTTCAGTTGCATGGATACCTAAATGCGGGTAAGGCCATATTTGGAACAATTAATATTCAGGCTCTTTACCATTGAAATATAATGGAAAGAATTTTTTCACTATTTTTCCCTGTCTCAAGGATCAAAATTGTACTGAAAACAATTATTTTATTGAAAAAAAAAAAAAAGTCATGCACTAAAGGGTTAAAATAATATTTGGGAGTGTTTCAGAAAAAGAGCCACGGACGTAATACAGGTGCCGAGAAGTCAAGGGTAAAATCACTTAAAAATAAAGTTTAAGCTTACCCAGCGTGGAGTAGTATTTATTTGATACAATCACAGAAGACACGACTCACCTGAAACACATACAAAAATGAATATTCAGATAAATCAAACAAAAACGTAACAAGGAGTAAACGGCTTCAAAATTCGATAAATCAAACCATCTTCCATTGATTCTCGAGATAAACAATCGGAAACTTGAAGGTTCACAATTACGTCCCCACTTGTTCGACTTTTTTCACGGGTTTACGTGGAACATGAATCGATGTATCGATTGAAAGAGCTGTTCTTTATTACAAAGTATCGGATCGTAGTCAAAGTTCAAAGGTTGTCAGAGCCGTATCTGAAAATTGCTCTCCTCTTTCTTTGCTCGTTCGAAGACAAGTGTCTGAAATTTATAGAACTTATGAATTGAGGTCACGTTATCAAGGCCTCCCCCCCCATTCTCTGACACCCGAGAATATCAATTAAACTATGCACTATGCACACATTAAAAACTTTCAAAATCCACTTATTATGGGTGTCATGGGTGATTCTACGGTAAGTATAATTACAGGACCCACTGAAAAAAAGTAGACGGATTTTGATCCGATTGGAAGGTTCCGGGATGTTTCTAACTTACAGAGCAATAATTAATTAGAGCTCGCACATTTTGAGTATTCGGTTGACCGGTTACAAGTAGCTGTGCTTCTTTCCAAAATGCATCGAAACGGATCAGTGAATGGTTGTTCAGCAAACAGTAAAGATTCCAATGGAGGCTCGTGCAAGTTGGCAACAATGTTATCCCTCCATTTGATTGAACGTAAAGCAATCAATTAGAAAGTGAAGCAGCGCTTCACCAGCATTCGATTGTTAAACATAGATTCAAATGGAGCTAAGAATAATGTTCAATAAGCCTTATAACCATCCCTGTAAAGATTTGTTTATTAAAAATGCATTACTTACTTTACCATCATTATTCATCTGGGAAACTCTGAAATTTGCAATAGAATTTAATTTACTAATGCCTTCAGGTCTCGCCAATTCATTCAGGCACATCTACTTTAAACCTGGGACAAGTAGACTATGTGTCACAGATCAGAACATCGAATTCGCATCCATAAAAGTATTTAATTCTCTTCCACCATCCATAAAAATATTGTTTAAAAATGCTGATTTAAATTCCTTTTTCGTAAATCTTAAAATTTTCTCTTGGCTAAAGCCTTTTATTGTCTCCCTGAATTTTTTGAGAGCACTATGTAGTTTAGTCTAGTCTTGTCCATCCTTTATTCCTTGTACATCTACTTTATTCCCTGTATCATAGTTTATTATCTCTTTGACCTGTACCATAGCTCCCTTAAGGGTGGCTCCTGTATTAATTTAATTAAATAAATAAATAAATAAATAAATAAATAAATAAATAAATAAATAAATAAATAAATAAATAAATAAATAAATAAATAAATAATAAATAAATAAATAAATAAATAAATAAATAAATAAATAAATAAATAAATAAATAAATAAATAAATAAATAAATAAATAAATAAATAAATAAATAAATAAATAAATAAATAAATAAATAAATAAATAAATAAATAAATAAATAAATAAATAAATAAATAAATAAATAAGACGTTGTTGCCAACTTGCACGAGCCGCCACTGTAAGACTCGTCGCTAACCGATCTTTAGCTGACGCATTAATTTGATGCATTTTAGAGTCAAGTACCGCTACTTGTTAGAATCCGTCAACCCGATACTCAAACACTATGGCGGATCCAAGAATCTAGCCTCCTCTCTCTTCTCCCATTAGAACGTGTAAGATAGACAAGGACGGATTAGGGGCAGTCACGTGATTTTTGCCCCCTCTTCTATCCTTTTCTAACACATGCATTCTAATGGGAAAAGAGATATATGAGCACTGATACAGAACTTTTCGTCATTATTTATAGCCGTGTGGTTGATTACTTAGACTGTCATTTTAAAGCCATTCAAATTACTCATAAAAACATGATACTATAATCTAAAGGTAACATATTTACAATTCCAAGTGAAATAAAAATTAAAAAGATTTTAAAGCGAGAGTCCTCGAACAGCGCGCGGGGAGCAGCGGACCCACTCTGAAAATCTCAGGTTTGAGCATTCACCGAGCGTACTCAGAAAATGCGCGTGTCGCATCGCTCGCTCGCCTCCATAACATTCAAAAGTCGCGCCAATTATCTCGAAAATGACATCGTCATCAAATCCCGGTCAGACCTCACTATATCGAGACGTGCATAAGGGCCGTCTCGTTGAAGCGACGCTATGTCCCTCTCGTACCACCACCGGAGGAACGCAACCTCCCCCCTCCCCCCACAACCCATCATCGCATTGAAATTCACGGCGACGATGGAGCAGGCCGAACAGGTAAAGTCGTCCGCGAGCCGCGAGATTGGGCTTTTCTCGAGAGCGCGTACGAACGATAACAGTTTTCACGGTCCCCCCCCCCCTCTCTCTCTCTCTCTCTCTCTCTCTCTCTCTCTCTCTTTCTCTCTCTCTCTCACATCGGTGCAAGATGACTTTGTCTCGGCAATGACTGGTGAGCCTCATTAACCCCCCTCTCTTCACTCCTTTTGGGAGCCCCCCCCCCGACCATATAACCACCCTGCATCCGACTGGAGCTCGTTTCGAAAAATCCCACCCCAACACTATAGCAACAACAATTCGCTCGCTCGCGTGCGGTGCGCCCCGCCTCCTTATACTTCCCGCTCGGCACCCAATAAAACAAGGTTGCATTATCATGAATTAATTGGAAAAGTTGCACTTAAAACCTCAAGTGCCGGCCTCAAACATTAATTTTGAGAGCTTTGCCTCCCCCGTCTCAACCTCCTTTCCTTACTTACTCCCCCCTCCCTCTCTCATCTCTAGCTCTCTCTCTCTCTCTCTCTCTCTCTCTCTCTCTCTCTCTCTCTCCCCTCCGCAACTTTATCTTTCCTCTCCCTTCGCTCGGTAATATCCAACTTTACGCAACCGCTCAGTAAGATGGTTATAGTGAGTTCTGGACGTCGAAGATACTTTTCTTTATCGATGACAAAACGTAGCTCTGCGGGTTGCATATTCTCAGTGGTTCGTCAGGGGCGGCTCGTGCTACAACGTCTTCTCTCCATTTGAAGCTATGGTCAACAATCGATTGCTGGTGAAGCGCTGCTTTCTTTTCGAATCGATTGTTTCAGATACAATCAAATGGAGGAATGACATGGTCGCCAAACTGCACTCGAGCCGCCCCTAAGATGCGTTTCTTTTCTTTTTTTCCCGACCGCACCGATCGATTGTGAATTTCTCAGATCGTGCTCAACGCGCTATAGCAATAGAGGTCCTAAAACATTTTATAAGTCATATCCCAAAATGAGGCCTCAAGGGCCATCTGATTCTGGTTTGTTTGCCTCAGTTTGTTTAAACCTTAAAACAAAAATGTAATTAATGGGTCTGTTGCACACTTCGGCTAGAGCGTTTTAAAGTATCAATTCGTACGTAAAAAGCCGTAAAAATGACAATGGCAGCATCAGAAAACACCAAATTTCATTAATAAACTCACAAATTGCGAAAAACACTAGGCACCATTCACCCCTGTATCTTTCCACCACGTGCACGATATTTCGCGATATTAGCGCGGCACATTCAAATAAACACGACCGACTGACATCACAACTGACTTTATAAACAAATAAACAGTAAATACTGACGGCGTCTGTTCGAATTCTTACGTTTCAATATCCTCAATATGCCTGACAAAAGATTGTGAAAGGTACGGAAACCGATATTTGTGTCGAAAGCTTATCAAAAAGAATCAATAACACACAGGAGTTCCAACTATGATTCCAACTTCAATCATCATCCTTGGATCTCCTGTGTGTTATTGTTTCCTTTTGATAAGTTTTCAACTCAAATATCGGTTTTCGCACCTTTCACAATCTTTTATGATATTGAGACGTAAGAATTCAAATAGACACCGTCAGTGTTTACTGTTTATTTGTTTATGAAGTCAGCTGTGATGACAGTCGGCCGTGATTATTTGAATGTGCCGCGCTAATTTCGCGAAATATCGTGCACGTGGTGGAAAGGTACAGGGGTGAATAGTGTCTAGTGTTTTTCGCAATTTGTGGATTTAATACTGAATTTTATTGTTTTCTGATACTGCCATTGTTATTTTTTCGGCTTTTTACATAGGAACTGATACTTTAAAATGCTGTAGCCGAAGTGCGCAACAGACCCATTCAGTGGAAATGGAGCTCTTGCAAACGTTTGCTTTAAGCAAATAAATAGTCCAATCTTATGTAAAGACCGGCGGAAATCACGAAAATCACACTAAGAAAGTCTAAAATTCAGTAATAAACTCACATACCTGCTACAACGGGAAGTTCGTAATGGCGGATCGACGAAGGTATCATGGGAGATTCCTGTCTAATATGTCACTTTCTCTACGGAAAGACAGAGATATGTCTCAATTTAGATAGGAATCTCCCATAATCCCTGCAACTTTCCGCCATTAAACCCGATTCTGAGATTGAATTTCGTGATTTTTTAGTGTACTCGTCGTCATTCTTACAGGTCTTTATGCAAGAATCAACTCTTCAATCCCCTATAGCAAAAGTTTGCTAGAGCCTCATTGGTTGTAAATAAAAGAGCAAGTTTTTTTAGAGTGGCTCCCTGGTAGTAGAGTGGCTATCTGGCTACCTGGAAACAGAATTTTAATAGAACTATTCAGCAGACCGATTATTTACTTTATCGTTAAACCGATCGTTAAGACTGTCTACGAGTGATGCTATTGGTCGAATATTGTAAAACTTAGCCGTTGCTATGGTAACCATCGTTATAGTGTCCGTTTTTTAAAGGTTACTCATGAATAGCCTTTATAAAACGAGACCTCAACGATGGTTACCATATTAACAGCCAAGTTTTACAAGTTTCGACCAATAGCATCACTTGTATACTGTTGTATAGATCGGTTTAACGATGAAGTAAATGATCGGCCCGCAGGTGAGAAAATTTTGCTTGTTACTGTCATGAGCAAGTTTCTTTGTCGGGCAAATAATCCTTTCAAAAGAAACAGATATGTAAATTTCTATGTCCAGATTGCCAATTCAGAACACTTGCTTTTTCGTTTCATACCAATTTCAAATTGATTTGTCACAATTTTTTTTTTCAAACTTTAAAGAAAAAAAGAAAAAATGAGACAAACGAACCAAGCTAGCGAGCAACTATACTATCGCGGCTGCATACATGCTGCCTTAAAAGCATGCCCCACAAATCTTGTCTTTTGGTGTAGCTCGACATTGATTGTGCTCACATCACATCAGATTATCCAATGTCCATCGATTCGATCAAAGCGTTTCTGATAGTTCCCGGTAGAGTTCGTTTCAGTGTAGGCGGAGCACACCGACAGTCTTTGGCAAATATTCATCGTTCATTTGCAAGTCAAGAAGAATCTTGCCCGAGATTGTAATTTGTTTTATCATTTTTGTTATTATAAAGCGTTTCTTATTGTAAATTCAACGCTAAAATTCATTTTCAGTCAAGAACAAAAATAACAATAGATTTTGGCGTAGGTGACCCACCTGCAATGCTCAAAGACGGACACAGCAGTCTGGCAACTGTGAATTCTCCCCATTTGATTGTACGAGAAACAATCGATGAGTAGAAGTGCCGTGGCCTCCTCAATAATCAATGTTTTCTTATACGTTCAAATCGGATGAATTTGTGGTTGTCAAATTGCTGGATTCACCAATGATAAATGCTCCAATTCAATCCGAGAAGCATTGCAAGTAGTCTAACTTAAGGAGCTGTCTAAAGTTCTTCTTTGCCCCCGACGTTGTTTTTTTCATCGTCATAAATGCAACGCTTCCGAATCAAAGTCTAGAATCGCACAATACGGTGTTTTGTACGCTGTTCAGTGTACGGTGTTGGTATGGCCTAACATCCCGGCGCGGCGCAGGGCGCTTATTCACACAAGTGAAGGCACGTTCTGATATTATTACAGCATTTTCTTCACGCCTCCCTACGTCTTGGATGCACAACTGCAACAAGAGGTCTCCGAAATCCTAAAGAGGCACAGAGTGGGACTTAACCACCCCCCCCCCCCCCCCAACCATATTTCGGTACTCGTGAAGCAGCTGAACTTTCTTCATTATTTTGGCTCCGGCTGTGCGAGTCTGCGTTGGTATCTTGTTGTATATGTATCGGAACAGACACGGAATAATTAAGGCAGGGTCTCCAAAAGCAGAATAAGGACTTTGAAACACGAGGTATGCTCTAATATAGGAAATCCTACTTTCATTAAAATTTCAATTACAACCAACGGCATATTTATCACACAATCCTGAGTGAGTCTTCTCATTTTTTTTTTTTTTTTTTTTTTTTTTTTTTTTTTAAGACTCCGATCCGTTCTGAAGCACACTCTGCTTACATCGATACATCTCAGAGTCGAACGATTATATGTTCGGTGAATAACCTCGAATTCAACCTTCTGTACTGGTTGGGGAGGACGGAATATACCTTTGCCAAGTAGGTTTTCCTAGCCACTGCTTATTCTAATGTAGTGTTGAGGCACAATTTAATCCGACTATACCAAGGGTTTCCAGTCAGTAGGTCCACAGTAAATTAACTACTGACCAAAATGTATACTTTTCTTGGCCCACTGAGACATTGTCTAAACAGGAATGATTACGAAAAAAATGTGACCACATTCTAAAGACGTATTTTGTGTGTGTTCACAAAATAAATGTCCCCGGTAAATTAATGCCTCTTTTCAAGGTACATCCACTTTTTTTTTTTTTTTTTTTTTTTTTTTTTTTTTTTTTTTTTTTTTTTTTAATACAAAATCGTCTCCTAATATCTCAGCAATATCTATAAAGTTGGAACGGAATATTAACTTTATATTTATACTTATTTGAAGTGATGTACAAACAAACAAAAACTGAAAATTAAAATTCTTTGGAAACTTTGACATTTTCAGTGAGAGAACGTATATGTTACGCCCCGATCGCGCAGTTGACCATTCCGCGGAATGGTCAGAGCCGTTGACCCAATCGCGGAATGGATGCAAAATTGACCATTCCGTGAAATGGGGCATGTGAAAACTGGCCATTCCGTGAAATGGGGTAGGGCTAATTTTAATTGACAAATGCGATATAATCTCCACTGTGGCATTTGATACATTCAATCAGTTTTGAGTGAGACAAGCGATAAATTAGAGATAAAAAAAAATAACAAAGAAAAATAAATAAATAAATAAATAAATAAATAAATAAATGAATAAATAAAGAAAATTAAAAAAAAAAAAAATGGTCAATTTTCTGACCATTCCGCGGAATGGTCAACTGCGCGATCGGGGCGTAACATATACACTACAATCTCTAGGAAAGGAAAACATTATACATCGACTTATATTCACAAGTCCACTTCTGTTATGCCAATATGTAGATATAGTTGACGAACTAGGAGACGATATTGTCAAAAAATATGAACTATATTGTAAAAAGAAGAATGTACTGGGGACATTTATTTTGTGGACATATGAGCAAATGTCTTTAGAATAATAAGGTTCCTTTTCAAACTAGAATTCTTTTTTCGTAGGCATACTTTTGTAGATATTTCGTCAGTGGACCAAAAAAAGTAGACATTTTGTCCGTAGTCCATGTACTTGTAGACCTACTGACCTGAAATCATATCAAGAGTGTTCTTTTAGTTCAGGAGACCTGTTCATCTTTGGGGCTTTCTAACGTCTATTTATAGCATTTAGTTAGCAAAAGGCTCTTAAAACTTCCCCTTTGCTCCTCCGGGGTACCGCCTGTATTATTTTGAATAGGAAAATAGACTTGTCAGCACACCTATTCATCACGAGGGCTTCCTAACGTTAAAATGGAAAATGATTCTATAATCAGACCCTTGCAACTGCCCCATTAAAACCGTTTCCTAGAAAAAGCCCAAAAAACACGGGATGCGATCTTCAAAAAAAAAAAAATCTCTCTACTCTATCACAATGATGCTGTAAAGATTGCACCCGTTGTTACATGGGCCCTTTTCCAGATACGGCCTAAACTGAATTGATGATCGTACTAAAATCATTGCCGCACCAAACTTAGCAACAATCAAAGTTTCATCCCAGCGCGCTCCTTTCGAAAACACCGCGATATTTTGATTGACGCGTTAACACTCAACAAACTGTTGCGCTGTTACTTTCATATTCAACTTCGCCTCGAACTAAAATGTGTGATTGACAGGTAATCTAAAAAGAGAATTTCGTCCATGCGTCTAAATGAACGATACGCATCAATACGACTAAAACTATATACGGTGGCAAATTAACTGAGCCCGTGTAATGGCCAAAAGACATTTCTATTACTGCTTATTATTAAAGCCCCTCTATGGTTGTAACTCGTTGCTGTATGTCGAAAAGTTCGATATTCTACAGAGGTTTAAATGGAGAAACTGCTGGGTTGCCAGATAGCACGTCATGCAACGAACGCGTTAGCGAGCCCTCCGCCTCGCTGGCAATTGAATGCACAAGGCTGCTCGAAAAAATCATTTCCTGTGTAAATTACCGTAGGTGAAGACCCGCAGCACAGTGTAGCAAATGACCGATCTAGCTGTGCAAAAGTCTTGACGTTCGCTGTATTCACAGCGAGGAGTGAATTTTTGTCTGAGTGGGCCACAAAACAGTACACAAAGGCCTTCCGAGCAAGAAAAGTACTTGGGTTGGGGTTTAAAGTTCATAATTTCAGTTTTAATGAGCTGAAATCGATTTATTATCAAGTGCGATTTTTAACCCACTCTGAAAGATTTTTCAACATAATTCTTCTCATGGTTATCGGACTTATATTGGGTCAATTAATATTGTATTCTGTATTCATGAGTTTAGTCGTGGAATATCACCACAACCTAAAGGGCGAAGGTGATGGGGAAACCCCCCCCCCAAAAAAATCAACAAAAAACAAGCAAAAAACAAGCAAAAAATGTTATGAGAATGCAGGAAAATTTATTCTGAATACATATTGCAGCTTCAGCCTTTTTTATCTTCCCTCAAGTATCCCCTCCACATTTTCCACCCACCCCTAACAATGAATTATGAAAAGCAGTAAAAATCTTCAGCCTCCTTAAACTTCAGTTTCTTCATAATCTTCTTCTTCTTCTTCTTCTTCTTCTTCTTCATCTTCACCTTCGTCATCATTATCATCATCATAATCATCATCATCAAAATAAATTTTCAAATCGATAATTCTATGCATCTTTGAATACTGATTTTTCATTATGAAACACTGCAAATTGCAAAGGCGCAACCATATATTTTTCCAGGAAGAGAATGGGCAAATAAATACAAAGGCGAAGAGTGCGATATGGCATCGTTGCAGTTTGCTCATTGAAACACGTGAAAAAGATCGAATAGTTTTTGAACAGAAATGTGCGCGGCTAACGCCCTGGAATGCGACCTTTTTCAAAAGTTTTAAGAGACAAATTACGAAGTTGCCAAATGACACGCTTCGGTACTGATCTAGACTAATGAATATACTATATCCAAAATCCAAAACCTCCAAAATTTTTTGTGACATCTTTAAGTGCTTTCATTGCAAAGATCTTCCTGGTGATGAGTTTGCTGGTGGAAAAGAAAGAAAGAAAAAAAAAAAAAAAAAAAAAAAAAAAAAAAAAAACAATTGCTGCCGAGATTTGAGCCTGGGTTGCAATATTACAACGATAACTTCTAGCCAGTTGCGCCACAGTAAGAATTCAAATCAGTAATGAGATAAATTTGGTCAATCAGTGTAGCGACTAGGGTGAGAAACAGAGGACCACTCAGATTAAAGAGATCTGAGAACTAGAGATAGAGAGCAAAACACTTACACTTGACCAAAAACTTAATACTTAACTCACCATGAGATCTGAGCTCATAAGAGCATGCTTAGAGATAGGTTATCATTCTAATCCTGGAAGTCAGTCACTCGTGCCTGAAATAGGGGGATTGCCTAAGGCATAGCTAAGGACAGCGGGGCGGCGGTAATAAGTCGATAGAAATCATGATTATATCAAAGTAATTCCTGAAAAGACAATGTGATGCGGCGGATAGCGGTTAGGCCTAAATTGAGGTCTACCGCGTGCTGGGACAGCGGACTTTGAGCCAAAGTCGGCGGTCAGAATAGATTGAGCATAGCGGCGAGAGATTAATAAAAGCAAGAAAACATTACCAAAGAAGGAAGCTAACTTCTACAGTCTAAGGAAGCGAGCGAAAGGAAAGCGAGACAAAAGAAACCAAATCGATTCTACAGCACACAGTGAAGCAGTACACACAGTGAAGCGAGTAGGCGAGAACAAGCCGTCAAAACTACCAGGCGCACACACGAGAAGTGAAGAGAGAATCGCGGGTCGAGGCCTACGAAGCGGGGAACGGAAAAACTGGTGCGAACCGGCTGACTCGGCTGTGATTGGTTCACGTGACGCGGCGTGCGGATTGCCTACTCGCGGCGGGGAGGCGTTTTATACTGTGTGACGTATATGCGGAAACATACCCCCGGCCTTGAACTCCTTTAGGGGTTCTAAAGAAGTACTAGCTTCACAGTCAGTAGTAAGTAAAGAAAGAGAAAAAACCAAAGCTTACCATGCGTGTGAACGTTGAACAAGGTAACAAGGGGGGTGGAAATGATGCGGAAGAGAGAAAAGGATATAAAGGGTACACAAAGTTAATATAAAAAAGCGGCGGTGAATTAAAAAAGTAAAGCGGCGGTAATGGTAAAATACAAAAGACAAAACAAAAGGGCGGCGGCGGGTTATTTAGCGAAGCACTTTAACGTAGTAGCTCCGCTACAACATCCGGAAGAGCCAAGGCGGCACGCGGAACGATGACGTGGGGCCCGTCGCGGAATGGGATCACATACGGTTGCATGGGAGCCGGAGCCCGATTCCGGAGGTAACCGAACACAGCGCCTCGGCCCTGGTTATACACAATCGCTGGTCGACGGTTGACCGGGATGCCTGGGCGGATCAGCGCTCGTATGCTGGGTCCTTGGGGGACGGGTGGGGGCGGCGGAAGTACTGCGGGGGGTGGCGGCGGAAGTATAACTGGAAGCTGTCGCGGTGCTGCACCGTGCAACAGACTATGATGTCTTTGCTGGCAGTAACGACAACTGCGGGTTGATCTGCAAGCGGCGACGTTGTGGTTTCCGAGGCAGTTGACACAGCGAAAACGTTCGGCGACTAAGTTCATCCTTTCTTCGGCTGATCTCTGCATCTGCGGACAAGTAAAGCAGTTGTGGTCCGCATAACACCAAACACAACGAAGCGGCGGAGGGGAGGGTGGGCGAACCTCCACTAGGTCTAAAACGCGGAAACGAGGAATTTGAATTTCAGCTCGACGAACGAAAACTGGACCTTGTTGAGGAGGAGGAGTAGGTTGAGCGGGGATGGGAGGAGGAAGGACAGGGATGAGCGGCGGCGGAGGATGAACCGGACCATATTCCGTAAAATAATCCTCGGCTTCGTCGAAGTCTGATGCCGTGAGCGACATATACTCTGACACGTCTGATTCACTCATTTTCAGCCTGGAACACAAGACAAGCGGAGCGGCGGACGTTACGACAAGTCATGCTTGTGGTAAAGGATAAAGTTTATGAACAGGACGTTTGTACTCTCCGGCAGCGGTTTTTACCAACGCGACCCTGACGCGGCCGTCGTTTCCGGGGAAAACTTGGATAACACGTCCTAATTTCCATGTAAGCGGTGGGATATTAGGCTCATGGATGAGCACTAAGGTACCTACGACTAAAGGCGGTTTGTCTGTGAGCCATTTCTTTCTGGGTTGGAGTGTGTGAATGTATTCGAGACTCCAACGGTGCCAGATTGATTGGAACATAGCATCAACCAATTGCCAGCGTCGGCGGTACGAGATATCTGCCTCCGTATACATTGGTTCTGGAGGCGAGACAAGGGGGCGACCTATTAAAAAATGTCCAGGCGTTAATGCATCAAATTCGCTTGGATCGGCGGAGAGCGGGGTTAAGGGTCTGGAGTTTAACATGGATTCCACACGGCAAAGCAGCGTTTGAAATTCTTCTAGCACTAAAATGGTTGTTCCAAGGGTCCTAGTTAAATGAGACTTCGCACTTTTCACGGCGCTTTCCCATAAGCCTCCTTGATGCGGAGCGGCGGGCGGGTTGAAGTGGAAATTGACTTTGTTTTCGTAGGCGAATGCGGCGAGTTCTTTGTTATTAGCGTCGAGAAGCTTGTGAAAGGCGTTAGAAGCTCCTACGAAGTTCGTGCCGCAGTCGCAGTAAACATCCGGAGGACATCCTCGGCGGGCAGCGAATCGTTGGAGAGCGGCGATAAAACCTGGGGTAGTCAAGTCATGGACGACTTCCAAATGAACGGCTTTCACAGTGAAACATACGAACACACACATATACACCTGCACTACACGGGCTGATCGCAGCTGATGAACTTTAACTTTGAAAGGCCCTGCAAAGTCAGTACCGGTGTGAGAAAAAGCAAGATGAGGTTGAACGCGGGGCGGCGGTAAGTCTCCCATGAGTGGATTATCACAGCGTGGCTTCGCTCTGAAGCAGGGAAGACATTGATGGACA
The DNA here is from genome assembly GCA_011764245.1 of Trialeurodes vaporariorum. Lineage (NCBI taxonomy): Eukaryota > Metazoa > Arthropoda > Insecta > Hemiptera > Aleyrodidae > Trialeurodes > Trialeurodes vaporariorum. The sequence goes on from VMOF01000379.1 coordinate 54,141,019, forward strand.
ACTTGACGACACAAATTTCGAGCTGAAAGTATCCAATAGCGGCGGTTGAGAAGTGATTGGAGCAATTGCGGCCCTGGATGAAGGTGATTTTTATGACACGATTTGACTAGCAATCGTGTGACAGGAGAATCACTAGGCAAAATGATAGGATAGCGGGCGTCTTCACTTACAGCGGCGTGACGCAGGCGGCCGCCAACTCTGATCAAACCATTTTCATCGACAAATGGATTTAGACGGCGGATGCGGGCTGAGCAAGGCTGATTAATTGTCAACTGATGAAATTCGGCAGCGAAATGGTAGCGCTGGATGGCGCGTAAAATCCACATCTCGGCTTGGTGTAGTTCAGATGGCTGTGTGTTGCCTTTGAGCTCAACTTTGAGATGAGTTTGAGCGTAGAAGCGGTGCACAACAGCAATGACACGAACAGTTTTTTCCCAAGTTGAGAATTGCGGTATGATGAAAGGAGGAGGGGGGGCAGCGGCCACAAGTACAGTGGTTGGTGGCTTGGTTTCAGGCAAGTCCTTCTCTGGGATGAGGATGGGTTGCTGAGGCCAGAATTCCTCTGATTTTGAGAGCCATTCAGGTCCGTGCCACCAGAGCGGATGATCAGGAAGTTCATCAGGTGAGAGCCCTCGGGAAGCGCAATCAGCAGGGTTGTCAGCGGAGCGAACATGTTTCCATGTCACTTTAGCGTTTAATTCTTGGATTTCCGCGACTCTGTTAGCGACAAAAGTCTGGAGGCGGTACGTCGGCGTTTGAATCCAAGTGAGCGTGATAGTGGAGTCTGACCAGCCTGTGACTGACTCAATTGCATAGTAAGACTCTAAGCGGGGTAAATAACTAGAAAAAAGAGCGTTAAGTATGGAAGCGGCACAAAGTTCGAGTCGAGGCAATGATAGCTCCTTCTTTGGAGCGACCCTGGTTTTGGAAATAATTTGAGATACAAGGGCGGCGGGGTGTTGCGGGGGAAAAAGGAGATCTTAGATATAACACTGCGGCATATCCAATTATGGAAGCATCGCAAAAGCCATGCAATTGATAGGTTGGACTAGGGCGGTGCAACAGTCGAGGGATGTAAATCTTCTCGAGTGCGGGTAATAATGACAGAAACTTTTGCCAGCGGCGGAGCACTTCAACAGGCAGCTTCTCATCCCAATCAAGCTGCAAACGCCAGAGTTCCTGCATGAAAGCTTTAGCGGCTAACACTGTAGGGGCGACCCACCCACACGGATCGAAAATGGAAGCGATAGTGGATAAGATGCCACGTTTCGTTGCGGGTTGAGCGGTTTGCTTGATACGGTACGTAAAGCTGTCTTTATTGGAGACCCATTGAAGCCCCAAAAGAGCGTAGCGGGGGTTGTCAGGATCATCTAAGAGAGGACACTCGAGATCCTCAGCAGGAAATTGTTCCAAAATGGCGGGGCAATTTGAAGTCCATTTTCTTGATTGAAAACCTCCAAGAGCGAGCAGAGCGATGAGTTCATTCATCACATTGCGAGCAGCAGTTTCTGAGTCGGCGCCTGAAAGGATGTCATCCACGTAGATTTCATCGAGCAGGAGCTTGGCAGCAGCGGGGAAGAGGTGACCATAGTCTTTGGCTAAATGTTGCAAGGTTCTAATGGCCAGGAACGGTGAAGAATTGATCCCAAAAGTTACTGTATTGAGCGAGTAAGCGGTTAGCGGGAGTTCTTCGGATGGACGCCATAGAATGGTCTGGTATGGACGGTCATCAGGGTGAAGGTCAATTTGGAGATACATTTGTTTAATGTCCCCTGAGAAGACTACGACATGGCGGCGGAAACTAATCAAAACATCTCTGATGTCATTTTGAAGTTTTGGGCCCGGCAAGAGAATATCATTCAATGAAAGGCCATTAGAAGTGCGAGCAGAAGCATCAAAAACAACCCTAGTCTTTGTATACCTAGCTGTGTTTTTTAAAAATACCTTGATGAGGGATTATATAATGCGGGGAGTGAGGAGCGGGGAGAGGAACAGGAGACATGAAACCATCCTTTTCATAATCAACCATAAATTGCTGATAGGCTTCCTTAAAATCAGGATTTTTCACAAAGCGACGTTCCAATGACTGTTGACGGACATGGGCCTGCGGATAAGATGCTCCAAGTTGTGAATGATTGGGGCGGAATGGCAGGCGCACACAGTAACGTCCATTTTCTTGACGGAAAGTAGTCGCAGCGTACAGTTCTTCAGCGGCAGCATCTTCAGGGCTGATCTTCGGAGTAGTTTTCACTTCTTCTAACGTCCAAAAGCGGTCCAATTGTTCATGCAAGTTAGCGGGTGATTGAGTTAACATGATGACAGGATTGGCAATGGGGGGCGGCGGAGCGGAGGGATGAGCGGATGCAGGACCTATGAGAATCATTCCAAAGACGGTACCAAGAGCTATAGGTGACGAGGGACCTAACTCAACGGTGAAACCTGTAAGGATTTTTGGAAATAGGTCAGCACCTAAGAGGACATCTACAGGACCTGGCTTATAAAAATCTTCATCGGCCATTTTGAGGTTAGCACAACGTTGGATAACCTGGTCAGCGAGGGCCATCGAGGGAACAAAACCTGTTAAGTTTTTAGCAACGATGACTGAATGATTATGCGTGACTGTTTCATTTGATAAAGTGCTAACATTTACCTGAACGACCCCTGTTAAAAAATGGGTGCGACCGCTACACTTCCGAAGGTTCTCCTAAGTTCCGCCAATTTTAACCAAAAAGTTCTGTTTTGAAATCTCCAGAGATTTCAAGGTGGCCGGTATGTTCACGCCAAGGTTGCCATGGTCTCAAGGAAGACTTAGGTTAGTTCATCTAGAGTACGAGTCGCGAGTTGGAGGCCTCCAAGAGTCAATCAAGTGAAGAAGTCTCATCAATTATTTAGTTGTTTTATTATAATTACAGTGCTAAGTTGCATAAATGTTATGGATTTACGAAGTTATATTGTGGTAATTAAGCTTTCCATTGTTCACAAATACATAGAATTCAGTTGCCGTGAGTTGCTTTAATACGATTCCGTTTTGGGTAGATGCATTAAATTAGTTGAATCGTGTTCTGGCTTTAAGTGAATTTTCGAATTTATATAAAATAAAATAAAAAGTATAAATCAACGTGGTATCAGAATATGGTAATAATTTATGGTTCATTTTGATAAAGTAGAAAAAGCTCAGATAATCGTAGCAATTGATTAGAAAAAGACCCTATGACTAGTGTTGTAAATTTTGTAGCAACATGCATGAGAATTGAGTATACGATGTTTTCACAGATGGATTGTTCTCCTGTTTCCGAGGAAAAGGCTCATTCATTGGAAGCTTAAGTTCGCTCACAGTTCAAAAATCGCTAGATAAGGCGGTTAAGTGATGATCCTTGTAAATGATCCTCTTATACCCGTGTACGTGTGTTGTCAATTTGATTGTTAAATCAAGAGAGATCACAGTGGTCGACAATCGCGTAATCGACCAAGTGCTAATTAATTCCCGGATTCTATCGCCACGATTTCCGATTTCCATTATTTGATTGTTTTTAGCAGCAATTGCAATGTACAATCAACATTGCAGATTTGTTTGACTGTTTTTAGCAGCAATTGCAATGTACAATCAACATTGCAGATTTGTTTGACTGATTGATCACTGCATAAAAATAAGAGCAACTGATGAATGATAATCAAAGGGAAGGTGTGCAGTTCGTACAAGATTCATGCTGGAAGCGAGGTTCAGAGATTGTAGAGCAGTGCTCTAGTTCTGTGTTTCAACCATATTTCAATCATTATTTACTAAAGAATTTAAAGATCATACTTTGTTAACTTCCAACCACACTATTTAAGGCCGAATCGTCAATCGAAAAAATTTAGTGCTGTATACTGGTGCAAAAGTTTTATAAAATTGAAATAATTTCTGAAGTAGCAGTGATTTTTTATTATTAAGAAGTCTTAGCTTTTAATGTCGGCATCTTCTGCCATACACTGATAAATATCAGATTTTTTCATTTGAGCTGAATATTTCACTGGATTTCTAGTCTTTTTATTACGTAAATGTTGTTCTGCAGATTTGTGACGCAGACATAACCCTAGTTATTTTTGAAACGTTTAGAGATACCTAGATGAAACTTCGTTTCCACAATTTTAAATTAAATGTGTCACAATTGATTGACAAAAATTTTAAAGATGCTAAGTGTCGGTAGAAGTTGAGACGCTTCTTGTGCTTATGTGCTAATCAAATTGTGTCCTGCAGGTTTCAATCAGCAATCTTTGATGAACGTACATAGTACCTGCCAAGTTCCATGTTTAAAAATCGTTGTGATTCAATAGCGACCTCAGTGTCTTAACAGTTCGACTATTATTATTTGGCTTCCTATATTTATGACAGAACTTATCTTTATTCGAGAACGGTGAATTTGAGACCAATATTTGGCACCATATCACCGCAAAGGAGATGATAACAGGCAGTAATTCGGAAAAGCATCTAAAAAGTTCAAAAGCAGATGGAGTCAATCGGTGGCCAAGTTTACCTTACTGATTCATTAATTTGATTTTTAATATAACTATCAAATTTTACCTGACTTAAACCGATTTTGGACAAAATACTTGTTGCTCCAGTTGTTTTGCTCATAGAGTCAGAAAATTCATCACTTTATTCGATCAACTTGTTAACCAGCGATCGAAAGTAAATGACTGAAGTATGACACTTTGATAAAAAATAATCAGTTACAGACGTTATCCTCACATATAAAATAGTTTCAGCTTAGAAACTATATTTTTCTCACCCGTATTGTTTTCTTTTGTTATATGTGCCTATGTGAGGAAAAAGTATGGACTCAGTAAAGCTCCAATGGGGACAGTATAATTGTGTACTTATCGACTTATCGAGATTCTCAAGTGAATGTCCAACTTTACCGAAAGCAAGACGGAAACATGTTCCATAACCCCTTCAGACCCTTCATCAATTCATCATTCAGGATTGTTAAAAAATGGGTGCGACCGCTACACTTCCGAAGGTTCTCCTAAGTTCCGCCAATTTTAACCAAAAAGTTCTGTTTTGAAATCTCCAGAGATTTCAAGGTGGCCGGTATGTTCACGCCAAGGTTGCCATGGTTTCAAGGAAGACTTAGGTTAGTTCATCTAGAGTACGAGTCGCGAGTTGGAGGCCTCCAAGAGTCAATCAAGTGAAGAAGTCTCATCAATTATTTAGTTGTTTTATTATAATTACAGTGCTAAGTTGCATAAATGTTATGGATTTACGAAGTTATATTGTGGTAATTAAGCTTTCCATTGTTCACAAATACATAGAATTCAGTTGCCGTGAGTTGCTTTAATACGATTCCGTTTTGGTCATTATTCCTTCTTCGTAAACCTTACGAAACGTATTTTTGAGAAATATCAGAAAAAACAACAATAAGAGGATCATTTACAAGGATCATCACTTAACCGCCTTTTCTAGCGATTTTTGAACTGTGAGCGAACTTAAGCTTCCAATGAATGAGCCTTTTCCTCGGAAACAGGAGAACAATCCATCTGTGAAAACATCGTATACTCAATTCTCATGCATGTTGCTACAAAATTTACAACACTAGTCATAGGGTCTTTTTCTAATCAATTGCTACGATTATCTGAGCTTTTTCTACTTTATCAAAATGAACCATAAATTATTACCATATTCTGATACCACGTTGATTTATACTTTTTATTTTATTTTATATAAATTCGAAAATTCACTTAAAGCCAGAACACGATTCAACTAATTTAATGCATCTACCCGAAAAGTGAATCGTTGCAGTTGGAAGAATTGTCGGTTAAACCGTCTGAATTTTTCTCCTCATTTTCTTCAAAGGCTGACATTTTGGAGGCTCACGGCAATATCACCGTATTATACGTTCTGAGAGGGCATCCGTTAAATGAAGTCATGAAACAATCTTATTTCTGCAGCAGATTCGTCACAGAGTGGATCAAAAATTATTAAAATAATCTTATACCTGAATTTAAGTCATCGAGGGTGAGTTTGGGATCATTGGCAAAGGGACAAAATTCGGGGTATCAAAGGCAAACACTCGAGTTTGAAGAATCCTTGGCGAAAGAATGTGTCTGGAGAGTCAAAGACGAGAGAATCGTCCGAGTCATGGTACTAGAAGTTCCAATAGAAATTAGGCTGGAAAACTACAATTTCAGAGGCTCATGTCTTCTTGCCCGAGTTGCCCGTAAACGCTCGGAAATGAAAACAGAAATAATAAATAATTATTTAAACGAGTGCCACTTTAATTAGAGGCACCTTCATTGAAGCATTAAGATGCTAAAGTATTGAACTAATCGATGCAAACATCGTAGACTCAGGCGAGTCAGTGTCACAGGCGTGACGACACGATAAGCGTCAAGACAATCCATGCTATCATCGAAGTCACAAGCAAGTCTGTATAACGGGCGACACGGGCGCAACGGCATGATACCGATGTATTGGAACAACTAAAGAATACCGGATAATACCCAGCAGTAGTTGAGAACATCTTCAAAGAAGTGTCAAGCCAAAAACCACATAATAAAATATTGTAGAATACTGAGAAACGAAAATGGAATTAAATAATCAATACATATGATAAAAATAATAAGTAATCCATACAAGAGCTATCGAAAATTTTCGATGTGGATATAGATCTTCTTAGACGTCGCACTTGTAACAAAAAAGGTCAAATGTATCGAGAAAACATCGTTGCTTATGTCGCATACAAATTCAACAAGTGCAGTTAGACACCCGCGTAATATCGAAAGAATCGATACAAATGTAAGAAGAACGTGGTGTCTTAATGCAGCTATATGTATAATAAAAATATACAAATATAACATTTAAACATATAAACATATGTATATAACATGTAAATAAACATATCGAACAAATCGATACAAAAAGGAACGGTGCCTTTCTAAATAACGAACAATGCGTTACTAAATATCGAAATAATCGATACAAAAAAGGAACGATGCCTTTCTAAATAACGAACAATGCGTTACTAAATATCGAAATAATCGATACAAAAAAGGAACAATGCCTTTCTAAATAACGAACAATGCGTTACTAAATATCGAAATAATCGATACAAAAAAGGAACGATGCCTTTCTAAATAACGAACAATGCGTTACTAAATATCGAAATAATCGATACAAAAAAGGAACGATGCCTTTCTAAATAACGAACAATGCGTTACTAAATATCGAAATAATCGATACAAAAAAGGAACGATGCCTTTCTAAATAACGAACAATGCGTTACTAAATATCGAAATAATCGATACAAAAAAGGAACGATGCCTTTCTAAATAACGAACAATGCGTTACTAAATATCGAAATAATCGATACAAAAAAGGAACGATGCCTTTCTAAATAACGAACAATGCGTTACTAAATATCGAAATAATCGATACAAAAAAGGAACGATGCCTTTCTAAATAACGAACAATGCGTTACTAAATATCGAAATAATCGATACAAAAAAGGAACGATGCCTTTCTAAATAACGAACAATGCGTTACTAAATATCGAAATAATCGATACAAAAAAGGAACGATGCCTTTCTAAATAACGAACAATGCGTTACTAAATATCGAAATAATCGATACAAAAAAGGAACGATGCCTTTCTAAATAACGAACAATGCGTTACTAAATATCGAAATAATCGATACGGTCACAGTGCAGTTACGGATACGGAAGAATAACACTGGTAATCAGCGGACATCTGACGACACTGGTACATTGCAGTCGTGGATACTGATGAATAACACTGGTAATCTGCGGACATCTGACAACACTGGTACATTGCAGTCGTGGATACTGATGAATAACACTGGTAATCTGCGGACATCTGACAACACTGTTAAAGAAGCACTGAACATTTTTAACGACGCGAAGTTATCAAAGAGCGTCCATCAGCTGATGAGCGGTACGAAGCTGATCCGCACGCTTGCACTGAGCGTGGCGCTCGCTAGCCGCGCCGCACTCAGATCTTCCTGCCAACACTGCCAACAGCTGATACGTTCGGCTTTCTTTTATCCGTATTTTGTCTGCTTTCTTCACAAATACTGAAAATATCACTGTCGGCCATTATTCCAAATAATAAAATCTTGAAATACTGTTATTTATATGAAAATACGTAGTAATACCAATTCAATTCATTCATGTAATATTATAACAATGATGAGACTACCTGCGTTGTGTAAATCCTGGTCACGGCACCATGTTTTTTCTGATATTTCTCAAAAATACGTTTCGTAAGGTTTACGAAGAAGGAATAATGACCAAAACGGAATCGTATTAAAGCAACTCACGGCAACTGAATTCTATGTATTTGTGAACAATGGAAAGCTTAATTACCACAATATAACTTCGTAAATCCATAACATTTATGCAACTTAGCACTGTAATTATAATAAAACAACTAAATAATTGATGAGACTTCTTCACTTGATTGACTCTTGGAGGCCTCCAACTCGCGACTCGTACTCTAGATGAACTAACCTAAGTCTTCCTTGAAACCATGGCAACCTTGGCGTGAACAACCCCTTCAACATTGACTTTGGACTGAGAAAGGCCTGAGACAGCGGAGATGGTAGTTTGAGGTTTCAAATGCAACAGTTGAGCACAGCGGACAGTGATAAATGAGTTTTGTGCGCATGAATCCACAAGCGCACGAGCGGAGATTTGACGTCCATTGGGAGCTGACAGCACAATTCGAGCGGTTGGCAACACTGTAAGACCCGTGGTTTGAGACATCAGAGCGGCAGAGGATTGCAGATGGACAGCGGAGGACTTCTGGTTTTCATGGAGCAGAGTGTGATGTCGTCCACTGCATTGCAAGCAGGTGCGTTGAGACTTGCATTCTTCAATCGGATGAAAGCCTAAACAATTGCTGCACAATTGACGGGTTTGAACAGCTGAGCGGCGAGAGGATGGAGTCATCTGTCGAAATTCCTCACAGCGGAATGTGTGATGATCTTTTGAGCACCATCCACAGCGTTGAGATGGAATAGTACCTGCGGCGGGGAAAGAAACGGGGCGATTCGGTTGACCAGAATCAAAATGGCGGCGGTTATTAGAGGTTGTTGCAGCATAAGCGGCTGGAGCTGCGTGTGTTTTTGTTTTGCGGGTGGCGTTAGGGGAAGGCGAACCTTTACTGATAAGTACCTTCACATCCCTAGAAGTACTAGGTTTGGGCGGAGCAGCGAAAGGGTTATCCAACACTGATGTGCACTCATCGCGGAGAAAGTCAAGCACTTCATTAATTTTAGGGTACGCAGTAGGAGTGTCGCGGGATTCATCAAGGCGTTTTCGGAGGTACGGTGATAATTTGCGGCACAGAATAGTAACTAAGAACGGCCCATAATCCTCTTGCTTATACTTAAGAGATGCGAGAGCATGAATGTGCTCTTGTATTTTGGAGAGGATAGGCGGGACTTGATTACTGTTCTTTATTTCCGGTAATTCGAGTAAACCCCCAAAATGATGAAAAATGTGACGTTTATCACTTTTGTAACGACTACACACTAAATCCCATGCTACTACATAATTGTCAGCGGTTAATTCTAAGGTTTTAACTAATTCAAGCGCTTCACCGGAGAGTACAGACAACAAGTATTGGAATTTTTCAACGTTAGACAAGACAGCGTTATCATGAATGGCTACGGAAAACATGCTGTAAAAAGTAGACCAGTCACTGAGGTTACCTGTGAACCTTGATAATTCAAGTCGAGGTAACTTAACATGATTCAACGGAGAAGGCGAATTATGTACTTGCGGGGGGGCGGCGGAACGTTCAGCCGCGGCGTTTGAAGGGGCTAAACATGACCAATAATTGGTTTGAGCAGTGGCGATCATTTCATCAAATTTTTGTTGATTTTGCTCGACCTCAATGAGATACTTAGATGGTACCTTGGCATTAAATGCAATTATTGCATCCTGATTAATGGAGTAATCGCGGTCAATTGTGGTGAGCTTTTCATAACTACCACGGGAAGCATGCACATTTTTGGCTGTTAACTTGGTAAAGTCATCAAAAATCTTGTTGGCCATAGCCCACAAGCGAGCTCTACGAGCATGAAGAAGCTCAGAATGGTTCTCCAGCTCTTGTTGCCGAGTGGCTTGAGTACTTTGGGCAGTTTGCTTAGATTGTTGAGTAACTGCGGGAGGCGTAGTGCCTGTGTTCGCATCATCCTCGGCACCAGCCATGATGGAACTTTCAGGTAAGTTGTTCAAAAGAATTTACTAATGAGTACAATTAATGCGGCTTGAATTATCAAGATTAATCAGCAGTGAGGGTCAGACAACACAACACTGCGGAAAGCGGAAATAGCACAAAACACTACACGGTGCAAATGTACAAGAGCGACACACACTAATAATGCATTAGGTGCAATGCGGAGTGAGAGATGCAGAGGTTTCAAAAGGAAAAACAACTAACATCTGAGAGAGAAAGCGTGGAATTAAGAAAATTGATTGATGAAGTTAAGTGAACTTCAGGCACGAGTGGTGCTATCCAGGACTAGATGAGTCACGGAGAGCGTTGAAATGAAAGAGAATGAAGTACTACACTAGCAGAGAATAGAACTTAAAGATTGGAGAAGTATTAAGTTGAAACAGCGGAGTTGAGTTCATAAGTTTGGCCAAGTGTAAGGTAAAAGCGAAGCGGCGGCAAGTAATTGATAATTGAACGATTGGTCAAATTAACGGATTAACTTGTAAAGCGGTCACTAGGTGACAAAAGCGATTGATATGAATCAATAAAGCTGGCTGCACTTCGAAGGAGTGAGCTTGAATGTAATTAACCAGACTGTATTATGGTTAGAATACAAAGATTGAGGTTAGGTTTAGCGGAGCATCCATAGGACAGGTGCATCGAGTTATCCGTAACAGGAGGTTAGGTTAACTTGATCCGGCCCGGAGGACCAAAATGTAGCGACTAGGGAGAGAAACAGAGGACCACTCAGATTAAAGAGATCTGAGAACTAGAGATAGAGAGCAAAACACTTACACTTGACCAAAAACTTAATACTTAACTCACCATGAGATCTGAGCTCATAAGAGCATGCTTAGAGATAGGTTATCATTCTAATCCTGGAAGTCAGTCACTCGTGCCTGAAATAGGGGGATTGCCTAAGGCATAGCTAAGGACAGCGGGGCGGCGGTAATAAGTCGATAGAAATCATGATTATATCAAAGTAATTCCTGAAAAGACAATGTGATGCGGCGGATAGCGGTTAGGCCTAAATTGAGGTCTACCGCGTGCTGGGACAGCGGACTTTGAGCCAAAGTCGGCGGTCAGAATAGATTGAGCATAGCGGCGAGAGATTAATAAAAGCAAGAAAACATTACCAAAGAAGGAAGCTAACTTCTACAGTCTAAGGAAGCGAGCGAAAGGAAAGCGAGACAAAAGAAACCAAATCGATTCTACAGCACACAGTGAAGCAGTACACACAGTGAAGCGAGTAGGCGAGAACAAGCCGTCAAAACTACCAGGCGCACACACGAGAAGTGAAGAGAGAATCGCGGGTCGAGGCCTACGAAGCGGGGAACGGAAAAACTGGTGCGAACCGGCTGACTCGGCTGTGATTGGTTCACGTGACGCGGCGTGCGGATTGCCTACTCGCGGCGGGGAGGCGTTTTATACTGTGTGACGTATATGCGGAAACAATCAGTTTGTTAAAATGAATGGAGGCACGTGGCAGAGGTAGTAAGGTGTGATGAGAAATTCAGTGACAGTCGCTCGCCTCGTGCAGCGTGCGCTACAGCGGAGGGGGGCGACTTAAAACGCAAATATCTTTCGCGGTCGCAGACGGTCGCAAAAAAACCAAAACAATTCGGAATCTACATAGTTTTCTGAACATTTTGGCATAAATTTCAGCGCGGATAACGGCGGATAATGAAAAGATATGGTCTTTCAAAGTTTGAAAATCTCGGTTTTTTTACGAAAAAATTGAAAAATATGGGAGGAGTTAATAAAAAACTTAAATTATTAAATCAACTGTTTAACTTACTTTCTGAAGGTCCATTCATCGTAGAAAAAAATGTAACTCGTGACTTGAATCAATCTGGAATTTACTGGAGTAATATAAAGTTCGACTAAAATCACAGGTTATTTGACGAGTATTTGTTTACTCGTCGGGTTCCCGATCATTTCACCGATCAACATCGGAATTTTCGATAAAACACCGATGTATATCATGTCAGCAAACATCTATGTACATATAAACAGCGTTGTCAGATGGAATGCTTGACTTCGATTTTTCGACTTTTGCACAGCTAGATTGGTCATTTGCTACACTGTGCGCAGGAGCAGAGGTAGCGTTTTGTGAGCCCTGAGCCGCCTTGGCGATTAAAGGCCCCAAAATGAACAGGTCTGCTCGTAAGTCTCATTTCCTATGTAAATTAACATGGGTGAAGCCCCGCAAGAGCAGAGGTAACGTTTTGTGAGCCCTGAGCCGCCTTGGCGATTCAAGGCCCCGAAATGAACAGGTCTGCTCGTAAGTCTCATTTCCTACGTAAATTAACGTAGATGAAGCCCCGCAAGAGCAGAGGTAGCGTTTTGTGAGCCCTGAGCCGCCTTGGCAATTAAAGGCCCCAAAATGAACAGGTCTGCTCGTAAGTCTCATTTCCTATGTAAATTAACGTTGGTGATACCCCGCAAGAGCAGAGGAGACATTTTGAGAGCCCTGCGCCCCCTTGGCGATTAAAGGCCCCGAAATGAACAGGTCAGCTCGTAAGTCTCATTTCCTATGTAAATTCACATAGATGATGCCCCGCAAGAGCAGAGAGGCTGTTTTGAGAGCCCTGAACAGCCTTGGCGATTAAAGACCCCGAAATGAACAGGTCTGCTCGTAAGTCTCATTTTCTATGTAAATTAACGTAGATGAAGCCCCGCAAGAGCAGAGGTAACGTTTTGTGAGCCCTGAGCCGCCTTGGCAATTAAAGGCCCCAAAATGAACAGGTCTGCTCGTAAGTCTCATTTCCTATGTAAATTAACGTAGATGAAGCCCCGCAAGAGCAGAGGTAGCGTTTTGTGAGCCCTGAGCCGCCTTGGCAATTAAAGGCCCCAAAATGAACAGGTCTGCTCGTAAGTCTCATTTCCTATGTAAATTAACGTTGGTGATACCCCGCAAGAGCAGAGGAGACATTTTGAGAGCCCTGCGCCCCCTTGGCGATTAAAGGCCCCGAAATGAACAGGTCAGCTCGTAAGTCTCATTTCCTATGTAAATTCACATAGATGATGCCCCGCAAGAGCAGAGAGGCTGTTTTGAGAGCCCTGAGCAGCCATGGCGATTAAACACCCCGAAATGAACAGGTCTGCTCGTAAGTCTCATTTTCTATGTAAATTAACGTAGGTGGATCCCCGCAAGAGCAGAGGTAACGTTTTGTGAGCCCTGAGCCGCCTTGGCGATTAAAGGTCCCAAAATGAACAGGTCTGCTCGTAAGTCTCATTTCCTATGTAAATTAACGTTGGTGATACCCCGCAAGAGCAGAGGAGACGTTTTGAGAGCCCTCCGCCCCCTTGGCGATTAAAGGCCCCGAAATGAACAGGTCAGCTCGTAAGTCTCATTTCCTATGTAAATTCACATAGATGATGCCCCGCAAGAGCAGAGAGGCTGTTTTGAGAGCCCTGAGCAGCCTTGGCGATTAAAGACCCCGAAATGAACAGGTCTGCTCGTAAGTCTCATTTTCTATGTAAATTAACGTAGGTGGATCCCCGCAAGAGCAGAGGTAACGTTTTGTGAGCCCTGAGCCGCTTTGGCAATTAAAGGCCCCAAAATTAACAGGTCTGCTCGTAAGTCTCATTTCCTATGTAAATTAACATGGGTGAAGCCCCGCAAGAGCAGAGGTAACGTTTTGTGAGCCCTGAGCCGCCTTGGCGATTCAATGCCCCGAAATGAACAGGTCTGCTCGTAAGTCTCATTTCCTATGTAAATTAACGTAGATGAAGCCCCGCAAGAGCAGAGGTAACGTTTTGTGAGCCCTGAGCCGCTTTCGCAATTAAAGGCCCCAAAATGAACAGGTCTGCTCGTAAGTCTCATTTCCTATGTAAATTAACGTAGATGAAGCCCCGCAAGAGCAGAGGTAGCGTTTTGTGAGCCCTGAGCCGCCTTGGCAATTAAAGGCCCCAAAATGAACAGGTCTGCTCGTAAGTCTCATTTCCTATGTAAATTAACGTAGATGAAGCCCCGCAAGAGCAGAGGTAGCGTTTTGTGAGCCCTGAGCCGCCTTGGCAATTAAAGGCCCCAAAATTAACAGGTCTGCTCGTAAGTCTCATTTCCTATGTAAATTAACATGGGTGAAGCCCCGCAAGAGCAGAGGTAACGTTTTGTGAGCCCTGAGCCGCCTTGGCGATTCAATGCCCCGAAATGAACAGGTCTGCTCGTAAGTCTCATTTCCTATGTAAATTAACGTAGATGAAGCCCCGCAAGAGCAGAGGTAACGTTTTGTGAGCCCTGAGCCGCTTTCGCAATTAAAGGCCCCAAAATGAACAGGTCTGCTCGTAAGTCTCATTTCCTATGTAAATTAACGTAGATGAAGCCCCGCAAGAGCAGAGGTAGCGTTTTGTGAGCCCTGAGCCGCCTTGGCAATTAAAGGCCCCAAAATGAACAGGTCTGCTCGTAAGTCTCATTTCCTATGTAAATTAACGTAGATGAAGCCCCGCAAGAGCAGAGGTAGCGTTTTGTGAGCCCTGAGCCGCCTTGGCAATTAAAGGCCCCAAAATTAACAGGTCTGCTCGTAAGTCTCATTTCCTATGTAAATTAACGTTGGTGATACCCCGCAAGAGCAGAGGAGACATTTTGAGAGCCCTGCGCCCCCTTGGCGATTAAAGGCCCCGAAATGAACAGGTCAGCTCGTAAGTCTCATTTCCTATGTAAATTCACATAGATGATGCCCCGCAAGAGCAGAGAGGCTGTTTTGAGAGCCCTGAGCAGCCTTGGCGATTAAAGACCCCGAAATGAACAGGTCTGCTCGTAAGTCTCATTTCCTATGTAAATTAACGTAGGTGGATCCCCGCAAGAGCAGAGGTAACGTTTTGTGAGCCCTGAGCCGCCTTGGCGATTAAAGGCCCCGAAATGAACAGGTCAGCTCGTAAGTCTCATTTCCTATGTAAATTCACATAGATGATGCCCCGCAAGAGCAGAGAGGCTGTTTTGAGAGCCCTGAGCAGCCTTGGCGATTAAAGACCCCGAAATGAACAGGTCTGCTCGTAAGTCTCATTTTCTATGTAAATTAACGTAGGTGGATCCCCGCAAGAGCAGAGGTAACGTTTTGTGAGCCCTGAGCCGCTTTGGCAATTAAAGGCCCCAAAATTAACAGGTCTGCTCGTAAGTCTCATTTCCTATGTAAATTAACGTTGGTGATGCCTAGCAAGAGCAGATGAGACGTTTTGAGAGCCCTGCGCCACAGTGCTTTGACCTTATGGGAGATATGGACAAAAGTCATAACTTTTTAACGAAAGCAGATAAAGACTTGAAACTTGGGCAAAATGTAGGTAATTTATTAAGCTAAACACTGGGAAAGTTACAATTTTGAACGGTATCTCGAAGGTGGGCAGGAGGGCCGCAGAATCACGAAGAATCTACAAGCATTATTTTGACGCCTTTTTCTGTCACAATAAAATACCTTTTTTTCTATCGGCTTACTTGACGAATTGGTGGGATGGTATCAAAAATATATTTAGGCTAAGACAATGAAATACTACACGTGTATACATTATTTTTCTCGAAAGAGGGATGATCATAGGGCCTAGAAAAATCTCACGGTATACCTCCTGCCAATGTACATGCCACTTCAATCTGGAAAACACTGTTGAATTGCAACTCCCTTTTTTTTTTCTTTTTTTCTTTTTTTCTCTTTTTTTCTGTCGGACTGAAAAAATGAAAACTATACTACTAGCTATCAAAAATCAGATATCCTTGTTGAGGATGCAACTGGATTATTTATTAGATAAAACATAATGTGAGCTTGGTAGTAAAACAACGAGCTCAAAAAAAAAAAAAAAAAAAAAAAAAAAAAACTCACCAAATGAGTAAAAAAAACGTGAACAAAGCGTAAACGACTTCTCTAATTATTAAGGAAAGTAAAATTTAGTCTTCCTCAAAAGATATTGAAACAAATTATGTAATAAATATATATTGATTCAATTGTAGCGAGAGTGTTGAGGCGCGAACGTGGATGTATGTGGCGAGGTGACTGAAATCACACAACTTCAACCTTCACCTATTGAGTTTCACCATTGCGGCAATGCATTGTCAAATGAAATTAAAGGGTTTTTTACGGCCTTTTCTCAGGCAGTAGAGTGAAATAATACTCTCCTACATTAATCTGTATTTATGCTAAAAGTATCAAAATGTCAAACATATTATAGATACTTTCCATTTTGCATCCTCCTTTTCAATTGCAAAAATACGAGGGTGGATTTTAAAGTAAGTTTACCTATTTTTTTCTTCAGAAACTATCAATACCAAAAAAAAAAAAAAAACAAACCCAGCGTTGAAACGTACGTACTTTCAGCTTTCTAACGAGCTTTAGTTTTTCAAATTTGACCAACGCTTTGCGGAGATATCGTGAATTTTCCCCACCCGTCTCTCCTTCAAACGTGCCAACCTTTTCACGCTCTATAGAAGATTGCGAGTTTCGGCAGGCGATGCGCTTATCTCCGGATCAGACATCTCAATAACACCTGAGTGCATGTTTTTAACTGAATAGACTACTCTTCTACTGATAAAATGATCCAATTTGTATTGATCTTCAAACTTTCGGTCAATACTGAAAGTGCAATCATCATGAATTGAAGCTGGATTAGCAGCTTGCGTCAAAACCTGGTTCAGGAGCATGGGGAAAGAATTTTACAACGGCTGTTTACAGAAATTGTTGCACCGATTTGAAAAATTCAAGAATCTAGCGATTGGCTGTGTCAAAAAATGAGGTGAGATGCCTCACAACAATGTTATAACTTGTTTCAATAAAATAATAGCTCTATTTTACTTTTTCAAATTCTTCAACTCATGTTTTCTGTGAAGCTCCGCAGCGCGTAAAAGGTGGTCACGTTAGAAGGAGAGGCGGGTGTGGAAAATCCACAATATCTCCGCAACGCGTCAGCCAAATTTGAAAAACTGTAGCTCGTTACAAAGCTGAGAGTGCTGAGTATGCACGTTTCAACGCTGGTTTTGTTTTTTTTCTAACATTAATAGTCTCTGAGAAAAAAATAGGTAAACTTACTTTAAAAGCCACCCTCGTACCTCTAAGTTGCCAAAATATAACACTTGTAAATTCGTGACTTAATTATTATAGCATGTCATCGTTAAATCCTGAAGATGTTCATTCTGCTTTATTTACTCGTCAAGTTCAGTTTTGTTATGCAGCATTAATTATTTCAGTCTCAAGTAGGCTGTTTATTAGGTACCTAGCCAAGATGTTTCGAAGAAAATACTCTGCCTCTTCTCTTATTTTTATCAGTTCTTTATTCTGATTTAAGAACATTCACTTCGCAATTTAAAGAAATGAGAATCACAAGAGGGATTATTAAGCAATAGAATCGTACAAGACAACTTTGTTACCACAACTCATTGTTTCATTAAGGTCTCAAGCCCTTATTGCTCTCTATACCAACTAATTCAGAAGACTTATGAATATTACTATGAGCTCAGGTTAAACACGATTTTAAGGGAGTATGGTAAAACCGGCACATTTCAAACTATCGCTGTGAGATTATGCGCAAGTTTGCGCAAAATCTGAACAAATATTCTGAATCCTCATAGTTTGGGCTACAAAATATGTGAAAATGGGGGCGTTATAATTCGTTATATTTTTTATACACGTCTCCAAACATTTTGAATAATTAAAAAAACCGGCAAATTTAACCTTTTTTTCCAAAATAGCTTTAATAAGCGAACTATTTCAATTAAATAAGTGAACAAACTTATTTTCTTGAAGAAATAACTTATCGGAAGTGGAGAGATCCATAGTTGTTGTTATTCCGACATTTGTCTTCGTGATCTGACTCATCTAGGGTAGCGCCACTGCGTAACTCAAATGCGCGTCGCCGAATCTGAAGCGACGATCTCTTATCTTCCCATTGTCGCCACAGCCGTTGATTTTGCGATTAAAGAAAACCAATGCCGGAAACTTACTCATTGGTTACCCCCCTTTACATTAGAAAAGTCCAAAAAACCCTACAAGATGGTCGGTTTTTTGACTTTTGTCCACAGGGCGCTGCACTGTGCTGCGCCCCATTGGCGATTAAAGGACCCGAAATGAACAGGTCAGCTCGTAAGTCTCATTTCCTATGTAAATTCACATAGATGATGCCCCGCAAGAGCAGTAGTGACGTTTTGAGAGCCCTTCGCCGCGTTGTCGATGGAAGGCCCCGAAATGAACAGGTCTGCTCGCATAAGTCTCATTTCCTACACTCTTCCAGATAATCGATCTCAAAGTTCACAAGTTGTGTTCGAGTTATGTACGTTGGATGTTTTGAGCGCAGTATCGCGGTGCCGGCACAACTTGTGAACTTTGAGATTGATTATCTCGAAATGTATCGATTGGACGGAAAAAACCAGTGAATCAAAGTTCTATATTTTTTCACGGTGTTTTTTTTTTTTTTAATATGTGTACAGTTTATACCTATTTCTACAAATTCAGCACTTTTTAGCAGACACAAAATTGAAAAAAAAAAACGTCTACCCCACCAAAACCCTCCCCCAAAAACTGACCCAAAACGGTGTTTGACCCCAAAACTGAAAATAACTCTTAAAAATACCCTTAAAATTAAATGTCAAGGAAATCGGTGCAAACTCCTACGAGATATACGAGAAATTCGATTGTTAAAGGGGACCTTGGGGAGGGGGGCTATATCTCGGGGACCACGCGACAATTCCAGCTATAACATTTTCATCGGAGAATTACGTGATCATAAGAGACATGTTTCGAAAAGATCCGTGAGTTCCCCGTTGCTCTTTCTCCTCTGCTTATCCAGGTTATCCTCAATGACCAACAATAGGTCTGTTGCGTACTTTTGCAACATCAATATAACTCATTGTTTCTAACGTAAAATTCGGCGACAATAACGATGCGCAAATTAAAAACTTTCAAAATCCACTCATTAACTCAGAAAATACCTTCCAATTCAAACAACCCGCGCTACACTAACTATATCACCGACTTATAACTACTTATATGGAACCATCTCGTTTACGTAAACATGAACAGAACTTACAAACATTTGAATGTTTCATTTAGATGCGTACATTTCTTATATTATTTTGTAATCTTTGATAAACCGAAAAGATCAGACAGCAAATGCAGCCAATAGCTCATGTATTTAGAAGGGAATTCCATCATTTTGTAGTTACAATATTGTTCACTTATGCGCAGTGGTTCCGTCTATGTAGTAGTATACCGGTGCAAATAGTGTCTAGTGTAGCGCAGGCTGTTTGGAATTGAAGTGATTTCCTGAGTTAATGAGTGGATTTTGTACGTTTTTAATGTGCTCATCATTATTTTCGCTGAATTTTACAAAAGAATCAAGGTTTTATATTGTTGTAGCAAAAGTATGCAACAGACCCATTGAAGCCGTTTCCGGAAAAAGGGCCTATAAAACAACATCCGTGCTCTTCAGCTTAAAACCTTCATTTGCTTACAATGCTCAAATCTCGGGAAGAACACACCCTTTGTTTTCTGTGCTCTTTTTCTGACGCGACGGATTCGATTGGCCCTGCCTGCTTATTTTTCCATCTACCCATTCACGCCTGTTTAACAGATGACAAAGCGTCAATCCTAGCTCATGGACTCAAGTGCACACGTATGAATATGCCGTGCCATGCCGTACTGTATCAAGACCTAATGGTAAATATACATACACTCAACGCGTTATATCCATATCATTAAAAGATAAAACCTCCTAATGTTTGTTTCATTCGTCTTCTTCATCCTTTGTTCCGATTTATTTTCCTCTTTCGGTCTCGGGAAATCCCTCCATTACGATGTGCTTTTATTTCCTCCATTTCACATTCAAGTGCTTGTACATTTATCTACGTTTATATATCCCCCCCAACTCTCTCAGAAACTGTTCACTTGATTAGCCAAAATGAGGAGTTCTGTAGAATAACCAAGTATGCGCGAATACGTTCTGCTGAAGAATTGAAATTCTGAGGTAATGAGTCTGTTGCAAACATTTGCTACAACGGTTAAGAGAGTTTATTATCATGTAAAATCGCCTGAAAAGTCGATGGGTGGCATCAGAAAGTCATAAAATGCAATAATAAACTCACAAGAGGCGTTTAATGAAACCCAAGATGGCGTAGAAATATCGATCAATTGGTATGTATGCACCACGAACATTCAAGGATAGCCAACCTCACAATATCGATCACAACCCGATCGAGCAATTTTCTCTAATTATTACCCCTTAAAAAAGAAAGAATAATAGTAATTCATTATTTCAATTATCAAGGCATTTATTATTTTACTCTACATTCGCATTGTTACTTAATCACAGTAACATCTCCCTTGAGTTGAGTATTATCTGTTTTTTTTTTTTTTTTTTTTTTTTTTTTTTTTTTTTAACCACGATCTCTAGTATCAGTCCTTTAGTTTACCACAATAATCCATTGTTCATTCTTAATTTCTAGTATAAATAGTTTTCTTTAACGTCAATATAGTATTCATCAGTTCCTTTATTCTTGTTATTTACTGTTTAGCAGCGTCAGATTTATTTATCCTCGAGTAGAATCATAAACAAATGATTTCTTCACACCCCGGTTTAAACCAAAATTAAAGACACTCGATTTTCAACGTGTTCAAACGAACTCTGAAGCAATCGATACTCTCACTTAAATTAAAATGGTAGAAAATCGATAGTCGATTGTTCACAAGCGACTTCCCCGCGAGGAGAGACTGTTGAAGCAGACGCAAAAAGAACCCGACATTATTATTATTATTAGATAAGAGCCGATATTGAGACAAAACGCTTGGCTCATTCTCTGTAAGTCCTCGACTGAAATGCGCAAGGAATCAGCGATCCAATAACTCATAATTCCAAGTTCGATTCCAGAGTGGAAAAACTTTCATTAAGCCGTAACGTCTGTGTACGAGAGTAAGAGTGCAGAGTCTCGGTTCGACGCACACCGAAACAAAACCCAGGCGGGTCTCGGACAAACTCAAAATTACCTTGTCATTTGAACTCAAAGAGCTGTAGCGATAGAAAGGATTTGTGGGGCGTGATATTGAAACCAGGGCTGCCGTTTTGCGTATAATCAATGCTATTTTTCTAATCACCGATGGTTCCACCGGTTGAGAAAAGATTACAGAGTTAAGTTCAGTGTATAACTGTAATTAACTAAAATACTCGCATCTGGAATCTTTTCTCAACCGGTGGAGTCATCGATGACTTTTAAAAACTTGCGGATATTTTAATTAATCAACGGCGTTTCCACCGATTGAGGAAAGATTACAGATGCGAGTATTTTCATGCATTACAGTCATACACTGAACTGAACTGTGTAATCTTTTCTCAACCGGTGGAATCATCGGTGAATAGAAATTGAGCATTGATTAAACGCAAAACGGCAGCCCTGATTGAAACATCGCGGAGGCAGCCATGATCGAATTCTCTTATAGACATTTTTCACACAAGCTCGGTTTCTTTGCCTCACTTTTCTTAACCTTTAACCCTTCACTGCATGATTTTTTTTTTCCAACCAAAAATGGATTTTTAAATTCACCAGGTGGTCAAATAAATGGGAAAAACAGCACAAAAAATTAATAATTGGACAGTTTTTCAGTAAAAACTTAATTTTTTTCTAGTTTTTACTCGTGTTTTACACATGCTGTTACACCGTCAGAGATGGTAAAAAGAAAAAAAATTAAAAATTAAAAAAAAAAAAAAAAAAAAAAAAAAAAAAGTGGATTTTTCGAAAAGCAAATGCTAAAAAAAGCTTGTTAAAAATAATGAAATTGGGGTTGAATTGGATGTAGGAGAACCCCCCCCCCCCCCCCCCGCCCCCCATGATTTCCATTATTAAATGCATTATAATGAGCGCTGGTAGTCTTTTGAGAAATGTTTGAGCCCGTTTTTATGTTTTCTTATAATGTGACACTGGTGATACAATATGATATAAGTCAAAACATACATTATACAATGTCTGATACAGGGCTTTTTACGTCATATATCACAAGTCATACATTATGAAGTGTAGGGTTAAATTTGAACGAACAAATTGTGACAAACACATTTGACATTGGTTATAAACGAAAGTGCAAGTGTTTTAGAGTGGCTATATCGGGACACGGAAATCGATAAAACTGGTTCTTGCGGAAGGTTTTGAAAGATAGAGAAACTGACATGTAACAATAATATGCAAAATAATATCACCTGGATAGTTGTATTAAAATTCCGTGTCCAGATAGCCACTATCAAACACTTGCAATTTTGTTTAAAACCAATTTCCGCTGCGGATTAATTCCAACTTTTTATTTAAGGTTTAAAAAAAAGAGGCAAATAAACCCAGTGGCGCCGCGTGCAATTTGGCAACAATGTATTCTATCCATTTAAACTCATGTAAAATATCGAGTTCAGGGGGTGCACAGTGCACAATGAAAATTCGATATATTTAACTAGTTTAAACAGAGCATCAGTTGCTTTGTTACCAGATGAATAAACCAGATTCAGATCGCATATTGCTGTCACACTTTGAGATGGGACTTATAACATGTATCAGCCTCTCTATCGCTGTAGCTCGTTGTTTGAACCTCACCTACGCTAAAGTATCGATTTCTCGGTAAATCCTTTGAAGATCGATTATTTTACATGGGTTTAAATGGGCAGATTACTATGTTACCTCATTGCACGAGGCGCCACTACACCTTGAATAAATGCGGTTCGTGAGTAGTGCTGCAGTAATTCGCTACCATAAAATTACAGTCTACTATTTATCAGTTTTTCAACGGTTTGAATCAAAAATTACCATGTTGAGTATTTATACGAGTCGTTGATAATGGATCTGTTGCAAAATCAACATAACAACGTCCAACTAGACCATACTTGGACGGATGTGCAGCAAAGATGCTCAAGTACTGTGTACCTCCAAACGGAGTTTTGTCAATGGTCATAAGTCAACGATGGATCTAGTTGTATGTTGCTCCCTATATTAAGCCGAATTTTGCTATGGCATCAGAGATGCCAACGATTTATGATACTTTGCTTTTAAAATCGTAATATCGATTGAAATTACGATTTTTCGATGAAAAAAAGCTTAATACCGATGATTTTGAAGTGATAATATGGCTTCAATAGCTATTTTAAAGCAGATTTTCGTATTTTTCCGATGTCTACAAAAAGCGTTTGGTGTCACTTTTGGACATCATGATTTGGAGCTTCCTGACCAAAAACGACACCAAACAACTTTTTGGTGACAACGGAAAAATACGTAAATCTGCTTTGAAATATAGCTAAAAAAATCCATCATTTTACCTCAGAGTTATCGAAAAAGCGCGATTTCTACAGAAAATTCATAATTTCAATAAAAACTTTGATTTTCAAGCAAAATAGAAAAACTATCAGCATCACTGGTGCCACCACAAACTTCGGCTTCATTCTGTAGACGGTTTCAGTGCGAAGTCAACGGTTACTCAACAATCACAACAGTGCACTCATCGGTTGTGACAAAACTCGCGTAGTAAGCGTTCCAAACTATCTCACTCACTCTCCCGTGACCCCCATGTATACCTATCTCTTTCAAGCTTCGAAATTCGTCTACAGGGCCTTGCTTAAAGACATGTTATTAGAAAATCGTATTAAAATGCCTCGAGGAATTTTATCTATTTCTGCCAAAAACTTTAACAAAATATGTCTCTACATACGATTTTTTAAATGAGAGTGAGATAACAGTACATGTGCGTTACGCGAGAGCAAGAGAGACAGTTTGTCACCAAGTTATCACTAAAACCGTCTACTGAGTTCCTGTTCCTGAACAAATATAATTGACCACCACGCGATCTGCTGGTGCGTGGTTTCTATATAGTATGCATGCAAAGGCGGATCCAGCAATCTGGCAACTGTGCATGATTCCCATTTGAATGCATGAGAAATAGTCGATTAGTGACAGGGTCAAGGCCCCCTTAATAATCAATTGTTTCTCATACGTTCAAATGGGATGAATTCATGTTTGCCAAATTGCTGGATCTGCCTATGTATTCATGTATTATGTCTCTGGGTGGGGAGAGGGGACGGGTGCTTCCATATTCACCTCCAGATCCGCCACTGCCTGTATTATTAATCGTCTTTGATGTCCAAGGGATCAAGATAAAACTTTTCCACTGGGCGACATTGTCAAGAGGAGTCGGAATCAATATTGGCAAAAAAAGGGAGGTAGGGAAACAGACTGAAGAGATAAAGAGAGAAAGAAAGAAGAAAAGAATCACCCTCGGATAAACCGAGAAGAGCATTGTTTGTAACGCGATGAAGCAAGACAGATATAAGGAGTTGGTGGAGGTATGATACGTACTGGAATGAAAGAAGGAACGGGGGGGGGGGGGGTGATTGCTCTCAAATAACCCCGGTTCTTTTTTGGTTTCTTCCGATGCCTCTTCAGATTCATGTCGCTCATTGGTACCGGTTATGGAGTCTGTTAGACTTTTTTTCCCTCCGCAATTCATTGTGATCATATGATATTATTATTATTTTTTTTTTTAAAACTCATTTTGCTCTTATTTTTTTTATAATAAAGCACTTTCAAGGTTTTGCTGTATAGAAATAAACTATCCATTCTGATGTCAAACGTTGCAAAAAAGCAACAAGACCATTGAAAAAGTTTAAAGATTCAATTGTGCAAGCAAAAATTCCCTTTTGTTATCTAATTCATTTTTTTTTGTCCAATCAACAGTAATCAACCTATTAATGGGTCTGTTGCTAACTTTTGCTACAGCGATATAGAATGTTTGTGCTTGAGAGTCTTTGTTAAATTCACTACCCATTCTTTCGGTATAGCTTTAAACGTTTCAATGGTACATTTTCTTTATGACAATTAATTATCGGGGTTGGAAAAAAAATCAGTTACCGTGGGATTACCTTTATAGAATTACCTCAAGTGGAATGGGTCTGTTGCAAACTTTAGCTTCAACGATCAAGAGTGTTTAATCCAATGTAAAATCGCCTGAAAAGTCCATTGGTGGTATCAAAAAGTCATAAAATGCAGTATTAAACTCACAAGAGGCGTTTAACTGAAACCCAAGATGGCGGTAAAATATCGAACAACCTGTATGTGCACGCACCGTGGAACATCCATGATGGCCAACGTTAACAACCTCACAGCATCGGAGGTTATGAGTTTGTTTGCGTTGTGATTGGTTGTGATCGATGTTGTGAGGTTGGCCATATCTTGGATGTTCATGGTGCTTGCATACATGTTGCTCGATATTTTACCGCCATCTTGGATTGGAGTTAAATGCCTCTTGTGAGTTTTTTATTGCATTTTATGACTTTCTGCTGGCACCAATGGACTTTTTCACGCGATTTTACATGAGATTGATCACTTTGTAGCGCTGTAGCAAAAGTTTGCAACGGACCCATTACAATTTTAAAAAGTGGACTTTAAAGTTGTGGATAGATAAGTAATGGACGTACGATTTAAAGTGGGCAACATAAAGACCGCGGACTTTAAAAAAGTGGACGGAGACGAAGCGGACATATACATACAGTCCGAATACCACAAAAAAAAGCATACATGACAAAACGCTTGGCGTTCACGATGTTTTGCTTTAACACACGAGGATTATTGCTCTTCATTGATTCGAGCGCACTTGTTTCCAAGACTACTTTTATTCATAATTACTCAAAAGCGTTAAAGTTACTCATACTTGAGGGAGCTGGCTGTAAAACAGATGGATGTATAAAAAATAAAATAATAATAATAATAATAATAAAAAAAATCCAATTTCATAAACGGTCTAAAAAACGCAAGGCGAATACTTTAAAACTTCATTTAATCAAATGCGTAAGCATGTGCAGTATGGCTTTAAGGTCAATTGTAGTTTTCAAATTTTCACCGTGCATTGATGGTTTTCTGCTTACTGTTACACCGTTTTCGGAATCGTCTTTTTCAAAATTGCCACTTTATAACTTCATTTAATCAGATGTGTATGCACTTTGTATGGATTTTCGGTCAATTAAAGTTTCAAATTTTTCACGTTAATTCAGTGACATTCAGCTCTAAAGCTCAAACATGTTGTCATCCACGAGTAATTTGTAAGGAGCAACGAATAAATAAAGATCGACAAATAAATACACAGAAACAGTCGATTGAGAATGGATCGAGTGAAAAGTAAAGATGCCGTGATTGAGATCGCGACGGAGTAACCGCCCGACTGAGGCAGGATAGTTAACTGTTCGTACCCGATTGTAACGTTTTTGCATACACCAAAAAATGAAGGCGCGACTTTCGATAGACCGTTCATTTGTCCGTGTTTCTCCTCAACCTGTCATAAAACTGACCGCATTTCCCGCGCATAACATCCGTTGTGCTCTTTTCAAAAAAATTTTGGTTTTGATATTTTTCTGGCGGTCACCTTCCATCACCGATTGTCCAAAAATGTTTTACAGTGAGCGTGTCTAGCGTTCCGCATTCTTTGAAAAATTTGGAACAAGTTGGAATTATGAAAGTAACAGCTACAGGTAGGTGATTTGAAATAATATATTTTTTGCTGTTAAAAACCTCATTACTCGCCGTATTTCACACTTAAATGAATTAATCAATGGCAACTCCATAATGGGTCTGTTGCATACTTTTGCTACAACAATATAGAACCTTGATTCTTACGTAAAATTCGGCGAAAATAATGATGCGCACATTAAAAACGTTCAAGATCCACTCATTAACTCAGGAAATCACTTCAAGTTCAAACAGCCCGCGCTACACTAGACACTATTTGTATCGGTATACTACTACATAGACGGAGCCACCGTGCATAAGTAAACAACATCGTAACTACAAAATGATGGAATTCCCTTCTAAATACATCAGCTATTGGCAGCATTTGCTGTCTGGTCTTTTCGGTTTATCAAAGATTACAAATTAAAATAATAAATTTACGGATCTAAACGAAAAATTCCAATGTTTATAAGTTCTGCTCGTGTTTACATAAACGAGGTGGTTCCATCTAGGTAGTTATAAGTCGGTGACATAGTGTCTAGTGTAGCGCGGGTTGTTTGAAATGGAAGGTATTTTCTGAGTTAATGAGTGGATTTTGAAAGTTTTTAATGTGAGCATCGTTATTTTCGTCGAAGTTTACGTTCGAAAAAATGAGTTATATTGATGTAGCAAAAGTATGCAACAGACCCATTCTGCACAGGCACTCGTCATCACTCGTTCACCAGTGTAACATTTTAATATATCAGTGACGGGAGATGGTCGCGGGAAAATTGCGTCATTTCGTCAATTTTTGTCCGATTTCAATTTTATAACCGGCGTTAGAAAAATGAAGCTGTTGCAAAATTTTGCTACAGGCTTATTAACAGTTGATTATGGGGTAAAACCCTGCAAAAATGACGATTAGCGCACTAAAAAATCACAAAATCTACTCCCAAACTCATAAAATGCTTTCAAACGCGAAACCGTAACGGCCGTTGCTGCGGATTACATTGCGTTTCCCTATCTTCAATCAGCTCCATCTACACGAAATGTTCTCGCAACACCACACAAGAAGAAGAGGAAGCATACAATGGGTCTGTTGCAAACTTTTGCTACTGCGCTATAGAGTGTTCAATCTCATGTAAACTCGCGTGACAAGTCCATTGGTTGCACCAGAAAGTCATAAAATGCAGTATGAAACTCACGAGAGACGTTTAATGAAATCCAAGATGGCGGTAAAATATCGAGCAACCT
This sequence comes from Trialeurodes vaporariorum, assembly GCA_011764245.1. NCBI lineage: Eukaryota > Metazoa > Arthropoda > Insecta > Hemiptera > Aleyrodidae > Trialeurodes > Trialeurodes vaporariorum. The sequence goes on from VMOF01000379.1 coordinate 54,168,907, forward strand.
GTATGCATGCACCACGAACATCCAAGGGTAGCCAACCTCACAATATCGATCACACCCAATCACAACGTAAATGAACACATAACCTCTGAAGCTGTGAGGTTGTCAACGTTGGCAATCCTTGGATATTAAAGGTGCATGCATACAGATTGCTCGATATTTCTCCGCCATCTTGGATTTCATTAAACGTCTCTTGTGAGTTTATTACCGCATTTCATGACTTTCTGATGCCACCAATGGATTTTTCAGGCGATTTTACATACTATGAAACACTCTTTATCGTTGTAGCAAAAGTTTGCTACAGACCCATTGCCATAAGATTTGGGCGGCAACGGCCGCCATTACGGTCTCACGTTTGAAAGCATTGTTTGAGTTTGGGAGTGGATTTCGTGATTTTTTTAGTGCGCTAATCGTTATTTTTTACAGGGTTTTACCCCATTTCTAATTATTAATAAGCCTGTAGCAAAAGTTTGCAACAGCTCCATTTTGACCTGAGCACGTTCTTTTGCAGGCCATAGTACAAGCATGACGTTAAGTTCTACAATCTTGACATCTACGGAAAATTCACGAGACCAAATTATTCGTCCTTGATTCATTGACTCCCCGCAAATTGTCGCACAGGCGCGTTTGTAAAGGTAAGCATGAGCTCGCCTCGTCTTCATTGTTTCATTATCCTGCCTAACGTTTCTCACACCTCGAGGACTTTAACATGAAAAATCGGAGGCCCTGTGTTGCCATTTTATATTAATGGGTCTGTTGCACACTTCGGCTAAAGCGTTTTAAATGATCAATTCATACTAAAGTAAAAAGCCGTAAAAATGACAATGGCAGCATCAGAAAACACCAAAATTCATTAATACTTAGCGCACAAATTGCGAAAAACACGAGACACTATTATTTTTGTAGGATTTTACCCCATTATCAACTATTAATAAGCCTGTAGCAAAAGTTTGCAACAACTCCATTGTTGACATTTTCCCTGTGGAAAGTTTTCCATAACATTTATTTATCGTTTTTTGTTGCTGAGATATAAGATAGGGAATTATTACTTTTGGCCTGATCCTCGTTTTTCATTTTCGCCGAGAAACCACGTACTTGACTAAATCTTCATTATTTTGGTTAGAAACGTTTGTTGTAGAAACAGTTAATCTATGCATCAAATTTAAAACCTACCTTCCATTCTATGTGTAATCTCAGTTTAACCAGCACCCCAGTCCCTGAGCCAATAAATCCTAAAACACTCCCTACGTTAAAAAGAGAGGTATCTCCCACCCCACACAGACTTACATACATTAAAAGACACACACACACACACACACACTCACACAGTTATTGGGTCTGAAAAGCGCCGCTTAGAAAGATAGATATTACAGTTTTTTCCTCAGCGAATAAAATAAAACAAACGAACAAACAAAAGTGATCATTACAACGGTGCCACATTTGGCGGGAACTTCAAAATTTTAGATTGAGTTAAATGGGGGGGGGGGGGGTGCGTATAATTACCCGGAAACCGGCAGCCCTGGACCATTAACGAAACAGCGAAAGAAGATAACAATTATCATATTGTATTCCATTGTGCGTTGTATCTTCGGCGCGGAGATGAGTTCAACGAACAAAACACTGTCGCACAGAGTGCAGAAGAGCAATTTGAAACAACTTTCTGATGGACGAGAGAAGAGGAGAGACGGAGAGAGAGAGAGAGAGAGAGAGAGAGAGAGAGAGAGAGAGAGAGAGAGAGAGAGAGAGAGAGAGAGGAGAGAGAGAGAGAGAGAGAGAGAGAGAGAGAGAGAGATAGAGAGAGGGAGAGAGAGAGAGAGCGCCAGTGAGAGAGAGATGAAGTGTGGGAGGGAGAGAGCGGCTACAGGAGCGAATACTACCCAGCACTGGAGGAGAGCGATATCTTCAAGTTTTGATTTAAGACAGAGGAGAAACTTTTCAGATTCGATCTTAAATCAAGCGTCACCTCCTTTAAGGCTCTCTTCAGCCACCAGATCGCGATCTCAGCCCCCTCCCCCTCCCCCTTGCTCTTCTCCGGGATCCCTGCCGCCGCGTAAATATATTGCTTGTTTAACTACTTAGTCGAGAGGAAAATTACATCGCACGAGGGTCGAGGAGGCTTTAGGAGTGGAGAAGAGGTATGAAAGGATCCCTGAAACCCTCCCCTCCCCTCCCCTCCTCCCCACCACAACCACCATCTAGACCCCACACGTACCCCTGCAAGCTCGCTCTACTCAAATAGATGAGCTATCCTGCATTACAAATCTATCATTCTCCAACAGAAGATCTGTTATCGGAGCTGCTTCCAGCTTTTTCTCACGATTTCAGTTCGGATGGTGAGCATCGGCGAAGAACCGGGGGGAAGAAGGGGGGAGGGGGAAGGGGGAGGGGGGAAGGAGGGAAGGAGGGGGGTTTAGGGGGCCAACTTCTTAGAAATTTTGAGGGGTTCTCCCTTAGATTTTGAAAGAAAAAAAATTATGATAGATTTTTCGTATTTTGACCTGAAGAGAAATGCAGATTGTCACTAGGTTTCTTCGAGATCGAATTAATTTCATTTAATTGTTTTTCTACCTTCTGTTTTATGTCGCAGGTAAATAGCAATCCTAGGAAATTAGAAATCGGCTCTGCGATTTGCCTAGGCACAAAGCATGCTGGTTACATATGATCAGAAAAAAGTCAGAAAAATTCAGAAATGATTAAGCGTGATGGTGATTTACGAAATAACAATAATACAGAGTTTTGCTTTACCTCATTCTAAAGAGGTCTCTCCACCTGCGAATTTAAAAGCGCGAATAAACTGATTGAGTCAATGAGCTGCCTCTAAGTCGATAGGTCGAGTCCGATGTATCAACAACAAAGAAGACCATTGACTCAAGCAGTCAATTCGTGCTTTTGAATTCGAAGGGGGAGAGACCTCTTAAAGCTAACGCTAGCGAGCATATTGATAGCCGCAGATTCAGTTTTTCTTAACAGGTCCTCTTTTCATGAAATTGAAAAGCGATTAAATACAGGTATTCAAACACACTTTATGTAAAACGCTGTTGATAAAGAACTAATCAAAATAAACCCAATCTGATGAAATCGCCAATCTTGTCAGCGTCTTATTAGCTTGCAAATCAGCTAAAGTAAATCCCGACACAATTATTCTTTGAGTCAACGTTACGCTTAATCTGATTTTTTTTTTTCATCATAAATAAACGACGGCGTGCTATTTCTTTGCCTATAGGCGAATTGCAAGCTTTGCTAATGGACCATTTGCATGCTCCTGGGATTAGCCTGAAGTAAAATTATTCTTGGGGGAAATTTCACGAGAAGAACGATGGCGTCCTCAAAAATCGCGAAAGTTGGACGTAAAGCTGCGAAAAAGTCATTTTAAGTGATTTCAAGTTTGGGCGCTTCTGATTGGCTACTGCGCCGCCTTGCCGTAGAGTTGCATCATCCGACTCCTCCATCGCCGTAGACTCGCCGATCAGTGTACGTTGCCCTATGCCGTCGTGTGTTTACCTCGTGGAAATGCTCCTGCAATTTCCTATTTTGCTTACTAATTTTTGACGGAAAGTTAATTTAAAGTGTAGTTAAAAGGTCAGTTAGCTTGTAAATGAAGTGAAACGCCGGTATTCTTACATTTTTTCTAGTTTTAACGGAGTTTACAAGTGAGTGCTGTCACTCCAGCAGCTGTTGCTGGTATAACCTTCAAAAGAGTTTATTATATTACCTACTTGTGTTAGTTGTTTTGATCTTTCTTCGAGCTTGTCTTTTAAGAAGGAGCTTTCTTCATTAAATTACTTAATTCTTCATTAAAGTCAGTTTTTGATGTTTAAGAGTGATTTACTGCTAGTGCTTCATACCATTGCATCGGCGTCCTACCTCTCCACAGTATAGAGTACAACCTATTTAAATTCTAAGCCAGTGTTGTAGTATTCCACCAGTTCTGTGCCAGAGTTTCTAGCATGATTTGAGTTATTTTTCTAGCCAGTGTAGATACTTTCTATAATTTCAAATTCTTAGTGCCCTTGATTAATATCGTAACTCGTGAGATACTTTTTATAGTGCACTTGGCCTCTCCGTCTCTCTCTGAAGCACAAATGTTGACAGTTAATAAACCAACTTATCCCTTCAAGTTTAAGTGTACAAACTGACGAAAGTTCAACTTTAAAGTCTGATTTACATCAAGTGGTAGTCTTCATGCCAAGATTATCATTTGCGGAACTCAGTCTGAAGTTAATTCATCGGTGGAACGCAAACTAGCGGCAACTATTTTTGGATTATCGATCATTTACTGGAGGTATGCACCTTGTGGTGAAATTTGATTCTCTTTTCTGTATTTATCTGTACTTCTTATAACCTTGTAGCAGTTTATTCAAGCTACCGGAGGGTAGATTTCATACACAAATGTTACGTGCAATATTTATATCAATATGAACCTGAGGGTGTGGTCGCAAACCATTGCACTGCAATCGTTTTAGGTTAACTTTTGTTAATCAGAGCTCATGTTTCAGTGGATCCTTTCCTATTCCATATAAGTACATCATGTATGCACCAACAAGAAGAGCTGATATTCATTAATGATCGGATTAATCTTGCAGAGATGGGAGGGGTGCGATCGGAATCCTACAGATTCATAATGAATTCACTTAAATATTTACAAATACCTACATCCTTCCAATCATTAACTTTTTGCAATGGTTTGCAGTGCCACTGCTGAAAAATCAAGTTTCAGAATTGGATCTCATTAGCAGTCCTTAAAGTAATAATTTACTGCCCAGAAATTAGGTTTCCTGGCTTTACCCCTCAACTTGATGCGCTAGTTCCTTTTTACCGTGGTTAGAAATGTACTGTTAGCTCTGCATACTCACTCACTATTGTTTTATATACCTGGACCAATATTATAAGCTAAAGAACTGATACTAACTTATCAAGTTAAGACAGGAAAGGATTACTCCTCCAACAGGCGGTAAATCAGTTGCCAAAAGTAAGCTAGCTTCAAACAAAAACACTGCATGTTACGCGTTGAGATGATTGGGCTACTTTTCTCATTATAGGAACACGATGGAACGCTACATTTTTCGACTGCGGTTTGCCTTTAGACTTTGAGCATTCTAATGAAACAGAGTAAACAAGCCAACCACTTTTAATAGTTGATCCACCTAACTGCGGTAACTGTATACCAACTGGGAGAAATCACAAGTAACCCGTTCCATCCTGTGTCACATCAGTTTTCACTAATAAGAAAATTTTCTATTCTATTGTACTGTGAGTCCTAAAGGAGGAGTACAGATAAATACAGAAAAGAAAATCAAATTTCACCACAAGGTGCATACCTCCAGTAAATGATTAATAATCCAAAAATAGTTGCCGCTGTTTTGCTTTCCACCGATGAATTAACTTCAGACTGAGTTCCGCAAATGATAATCTTGGCATGAAGACTACCACTTGATGTAAATCAGACTTCAAAGTTGAACTTTAGTCAGCTTGTACACTTAAACTTGAAGGGATAAGTTGGTTTATTAACTGTCAACATTTGTGCTTCAGAGAGAGACAGAGAGGCCAAGTGCACTATAAACAGTATCTCACGAGTTACAATATTAATCAAGGGCACTAAGAATTTGAAATTATAGAAAGTATCAACACTGGCTTGAAAAATAACTCAAATTATGCTATAAATTCTGGCACAGAACTGGTGGCACACCACAGCAATGGCTTAGAATTTAAATAGTTCTCTATGCCATTCAGGTGAAGTAGGACCGATGCAATGGTGTGAAACACTGGCAGTAAATCACTCTCAAACATCAAAAGCTGACTTTAAAATAAAATTGAAGAATGAAAGAAGGCTCATTTCTGAAAGACAAGCTCGCAGAGAGATCAAAACTCACACCAGTACCTAATACACTGTTTAGAAGGTTATCTAAACTAGCACTGGCTGGAGTGAAAACACTGGAAACACTCACTTGTAAACTCCATTAAAACGAGAAAAAATTTAAAAATACCGGTGTTTCACTTCATTTACAATCTAACTGACCTTTTAACTACACTTTAAATTAACTCTCCGTCAAAAATTAGTAAACAAAATAGGAAATTGCATGAGCATTTTCACAAGGTAAACACACGACGGCATAGGGCAACGTATACTGATCGGCGAGTCTACGGCGATGGAGGAGTCGGATGATGCAATACCTTGGACGAGGTCGACTCGGTCGTGGCGCGCGATTCAAATTCGAAATTTTCGGATCAATTTTTTCCACTGTTCCCGCACTCAAAAAAATTTGAAAAAATTCGTGAGTACTCAGTGCACCAAGCTCTTTCATATTCTGAATTAAAAAAAATGTGTGCAAATGGTCCATTGCTAATTTGCTAATGAGGCTGTTGCACACTTTTGCTATAAGCGATTTAATAGTCGATTCTGATGTAAATACCTCCAAAAATAACGATGGCAACACCAAAAGCTTCCAAAATCCATTCCTAAATTCAATAAACGTTTTTATTTGCGCGAGTGTAATGGTGGCATAAGGCAGTAATAATGGAAGATTCCCATCTTAATTTCGTCTCTTTCTCTATGCTGATAAGGATGATTCACAGATTAATTAATCATCAGAGTAGTGATCCACATTCGATGAATGGTTCCATGACATCTACTGACACCGGTGTCAAATGAAAGTCGTCTCTCATTGGTCACTTTTTGATGGAGTTACAGTATTGTTAGATGGGAATCTCCCATTATTATTGCCCTCAGTCACCATTACGCTCGCGCAAATAAAAGCGTTTATTGAGTTTAGGAGTGAATTTCGGAAGTTTTAAGTGCTTCCATCATTATTTTCGGAGGTTTTGACAACAGAATCAACTATTAAAGAGCCTCCAGCAAAAGTGTTCAACAGCCCCATTATTCTGTGAGTCAACGTTACTAATCTGAATTTTTTCTGGTCATAAATAAACGGCAGTAACGTCGCGTGCAATTTGGCAACAAGGTGTTCTATCCATTTAAACTCATGAAAAAATATCGAATTCAGGGGGTTCACAGTGCACAAGGAAAATTCGATATATTCAATGAGTTCAAACGGAGCAGTTGTATTGTTACCAGATGGCACGCGACGCTACTGATAAACGGATAAACGAGTCGCAAGCTTTGATAATTGCTGATTTGCTAATTGCCTGCGACCTATACATATGTTAGCTGAAATTACATCCAAATAATAAATTACATTTGCACTAACTCCCGGGAGAAGATCAAATTTTCGTTCACTGTCAGTTAATTATTTGCATTACTTCTTTCAAAATGCATATACCTAAAATTACATCCTATCAATCACTGGTGAAGCGAACAATAGCTGCGACAATATTGTGTTCGGTCCATTTAAACTCAAAGAAAATATCGCACTTTTGAGAAATCAAAAAAAGAATTTTGATTTCAACCTTTTGTATGGGTTCAAGGAGACAAAATACTATGTTACCAGGGTACCGTTCTAGAATTCAACCATTTACTGCATCCATGCAAAAAAGATTACGAATAGCAGCACTTTTCAATATACATAGATATACTACATCATAGAATAATGTAATCTTTTTTGCATGGATGCATCAAATGGTTGAATTCTAGAACGCTACCCAGATTACACGCTTCGATCGCTTCGCCACAGGGTCATAATTTCAAATCAGGCCAATTGAGCATGCCTGCTCCGTGAAAATTTCAAGTCAAAATTTAAACCTAATGAGTAATTTTTTACCTTCAGTACTACTAGAAAAGACTTTTTACCGAAGGGTTCCGCTGAATTTTCGATATTTCTCATGTACCGCGGAAACGCATGATTAAACTAATGGTAAATAACTTGTCGATTGTCGGTTACGCTGTCGGTTACGTAACCGACTATTTCAAAAGTACTTAATAAAAACAGTATTACTTGTTACAATAATCTCTGATGTTGATTTTTAAAGCAAATTGCGGTAGTTGAATTGAATTAAAAATTACAGGGCGGAACTTTACTGTATTACCTACCTTTTTCGTATATTTAAGTGCCGCTGACTAGGACCATAGGCAAATCACGAGATCGGATTTGTTGATGAAAATCGTTTCTAAATAAAATCCATTTGCGCAGATGTTGATAATCCCTGTTTAGAACGTTGGAGCGTGGTTGAGAAAATCGTTAGTTACCCAGTGTCACTTTTAAATAAACTTTTAAGATGTTGTAAAACAGTAAAATCCGTGCGTAACCGACGGACATTTTGGAACCGGGGGACAACCAGTTTTCACAATTAATGGCATAAAGAAAAATAATTTCGTAAAAAACGATGGTTTACACGTGTTCTACGGAATTTTTTGAGCATTTTCACTATATTCCAAATTCGTTTCAGCCTCAAAATATGGTCAAAAACTTAGGTTAAATACCAAAAACTCGTGTGGGGGACGCGTAACCGACGGACATTTTGAACCATAAAACAATTAAAATTAGTATTTAAATAACTTTAAAAGCAATTATTACTATTGCTCCTCATAAAACTAAGTTCCTTCGACTTAAAAATCGAAACGTCGGACCTATTTGATCTTTTTTAAAAATGTAATCTTGTTGGGACACCATTTGGCCCGTTTCGAAATTATGACCCCACAGCATCCTACAAAATTGTGAGAATCCACTTTTTCATTCAATTTCTATTCAATTTCGAGATATTCTTTACCACATTCATGTTGCTACATTACGATCCAAAAAACTCATTTTCGGGAAAAAACCAAATGATCAATAAATCCAAATAACTAATACTACCTTGTGAAATTCAACCATCAAATATTCATATTTTATGCTTTATTTCTCATTTTATGTTTTTTTTTTATTTTTTATTTTTTTTTTATTTTGATATATTTTTATTTGGAGGAGGGCGTAGCGATATAGACACACGAATGGAATAAAAACTATCAGGTAAACATAAGTGGTGAAAAGAAGGGGGGCTTGGCGACAGAAACACGAGACTCCAGCAAAAAGAGGGGGGGAGGTCGCAGGAGTCATTGCAAGTATTCTGTAGAGCATGCGATTCTAAATGGGTGGTACAGACTCAAATTTACCTTTCCCATCACTGATATATATTTTTTCTTTTTTGAAAACGCATAATAGGTCTCCCATCTAAAGAAGAGGTAACAACTTTTTTTCCAGCATTCGAACTCATTAATTATAAAGTTTGAGAACTTTTCTCCTCCTGACTATCCTGGTTCTTGCACTTTTGCTTATTAAAAAGCGAGCACTTGAAAATATCGGGAGAAAGTAGGTTGCGCTCGCTAAAAGAAATGAGAAAGTATGTATATTTGTAGAATACGAACGGAACGCAATTCAAAATCATCGAAAATAGTGCAGTGGCGTAGCGTGCAATTTGGCAACATTGTATTAAGTCAATTTAAACCCATGCAAAAGGTCGAATACGAAGGTTTTCACCGAACACTCAGTAGTTCGATCTTTTTAATAGATTTAAATGGACACATTACAACCTTGCCGGCATGCACGCTACGCCACTGAAATAGTAGGATACAGAAAAGGAATAACACATTGCTCTTAATAGGACCGCAAAATTTATTAAATAAGGTGAGGAATGTTTTTGATATGACCAACGAACTATACCAATAGAGATGATTGGTGGTTCGTGCTTTCGAGGCAGCCATGATACATTCATCTCATGGACATTTTCACACAGTCTTGATTAGTTTGCCACATATTCTTTAACCTTCAAAATTAAAAAAAAAAAAAAAGTTGAGACAAACCCATTTGAAATTAGTTTCAAACGCACGGAAAAAAAAGATTAGAGAAAATAACCATACGGATACCTGATTTTGGCACCTGCTAGATGTTATGGGACACTTGAACAGAAGTATGGTACATTTACCAATACTTTGATTAAATTCGACATGCAATCAGGTAACATCACCTAGTACCTAGTCAAAGCATAGTATACTTCTGGTTAACATTACCATCACATCTAGCAGCTGCCAAAATCAGGTATCCATATGGTTATTTTCACAGTAGTTTTTTCCCGTGCAAAAATGCAAGTGTTTTAGAGTGGCTATCTGATATGACTGTTTCTTCTGAAAGGATTTGCACGATAATTAAACTGACCACATGACTGAAAAAAGTCAAGATTTCCTCGACTGCATAGTTGTATTAGAATTTTGTGTCCAGATTGACAGTTACTCTAAAGCAATTATTCCACTTTCGTTTGAATTGACAGTTTCCTCTGAATTAATAATACGCGGACCCAGCAATCTGGCAACTGCGCTTTCTTTCCATTTGAATGTATTATAAACAATCGATTCTTGAGACGGCTACAGCCCCGTGACAAACCGATTCTTTTTCATGGAATTAAATGGGAAGAGCACACTGATGCCAGTTTGCTGGAACCGAACTAATTACATTTATTGATTCAAGGTTAAAAGAAATGAGGCAAACACACCAGAATCAGAACGTCCAAGCTGATACGACACACAGAAAGTCGCAGTAGGCTGTTAATAATCTGGCGGAGATGCCTACGTCCCTGTATATAGTTTCAGGTTTAATTAATTAATTCATTTAGTTCAACTTTTATTCTGATCTTATGTGAGCATGATCAGATTGATTAAAAGGCTTTGGCAAAAATAAAACAAAACAAAAAACAAAAAAATAAAAAAGACACGTACACAATGTATGCTTTTGCCTAGTTATAGTTATATGTTTACTTCGAAAGAATGCTATGGTGACTACAATATTAAATTAAGGATAAGGATACCGAATCTACTCGGTCTGAAAACAAGAGAAGGGGGTAACTATACGTAGTTTCTCGGAAACTGCTTTCACTAGTGTTAATTTTGGGTGCGGCATTTCTATTCTGGCTTCCAAGAAAAACGATTAGGATTCCAAAGGCGGCGAAAGTTTACGCTCTAGTGCCCGCCAAGACCTATAATTGAGAGCTATTGCGCTGAAATGAAGGGGCCCTTGCTTGTTCTAGGAAAATTAGTAGTTCAATAAAATTAGGATTCCTAGGAACCAATGACGCAACGGCTGTTGCAAAGTGGTAACAGCGGCGTATACTTAATCCGCACTTAAATCAATGTAAAATAATCGATTCTTATGGTGGCGCCGGCAATCTTCCCAATTCCAACGATCGGTTTTTAAACCCTTTCAGACCTGACGTACATTTTAATTTACATCTGAATAACATAGAATCGTATGGGAAAAACAAAAATAAAATATGCACATCGTTATATAATAGAAAAGTATCAGATCAGCTGTGATGGCCAACAATCTGTCCCCGGACAAAAATAATTTTCAGGTTTGAAAGGGTTAACACGGGTTTCAGCGGCAAATAAACATGGTTGCTTGAGCTGCCACTGCTTTGAAGAAGCTTATAGATGGTTTTAGTGATGAAGCCATGCGGTGAGAAAGTTCGTTGAGCATTAAAAACTATCTCTAATACTCTCATGTAACCCCCTTCCCCCCATGTACTGCTTTTTCACTCTCCCCGCTAAAAACGTTCACAAAGACGTTTTTGATGCATTTTTTTTTTTTTTTTTTTTTTTTTGGGCAGAAATTAATTTTTCGAGTAATTTTAATGCGATTTTGATTGTAGACTGAGGTGAAACACGGTCCTGCACATGAAGTTTGACAGAAGAAAGAAATGATTTCAAGGAGATGACACCCGTTTTGTCACAGATGATGTAGCAACCAATGCACGATAGTCTGAAATCGTCAAAAAGTGGCCGAAAATCAGAAATTAATAATTAAAATAATTAAAAAATTAATTTAATAATTTAATTTTTATCATACTTATTATCCATTTGTCATTGTTTTGTTTTTTAATTCTATAAATTTTAATAATTTAAAATACGTTTTCCTTGGTTTATGTCATTTTGTCGCTTTTGCATTTTTTTTCTTAATGGTTAGGTGGAAGAGAGGGCCCGTATTGGCCCTAACTTTGTCACTCTAAATAAATCGTTTATACACTCATTCATTCATTCTCTCTCTCACTTTCTCTCCATATGAGAACGCAAGTATTAGGAAAAGAGAGAGGAGGGGCGAAAAACGTGACCTCCTTTAATCTATTATTTTCTAACGCATACGCGTTTCAAACAGGCAAAGAGAGAGAAAGGCAAATCCCTGAATTTGCCGGTGTCAGAATGGTCAGTGGTTCTGGGTCCTGTCTTCGCGTCAGCATCCTTTTGAGTCTCTTCCGTCTCCGTGAAGATAATTGGACGTAATTGGTGAGTTCGAGTTCTTTCCTTTGAGAGAGCCCTTGTTTGGGATCTGCTTGATGAGGGCTTATAATTATCTCTGGGGGCCGATCATTTATTTCATCGTTCAACCGATCGATAAGACTGTCTATGAGTTATTCTATTGGTCGAATATTGTAAAAATTGGCTGTTGCTGTGGTAACCATCGTTATAGTGTCCGTTTTTTAAAGGTTACTCATGAATAGCTTTTATAAAACGAAACTCTTAACGATGGTTACCATAGCAACAGCCAAGTTTTACAATTTTCGACCAATAGCATCACTCGTAGACAGTTTTATCGATCGGTTTAACGATGAAGTAAATGATCGGCCCTCAGATGCCGACGACCATTCTCAGAAAGTAATATCAGGTGTACGCTTTAATGTAAATTTTCAAAAGGTGCAGGTTCTTCGATAGAGGGCATAGACATCTACGGACAATGGAAAGGTCGAATTTATCGCAAGGAGTCAGACGAGGGGAAAATATAAATATAACGTGTGTCACAAAAGTACTGCACACTTTTGTCCGGGCGGTGAACGAAAGCAAATATCAAAGAATTGTTTCTAAGAGGCAATTGTTCTACTAATTACCAAAAAGTCAAGACCAAATTCAGCTATGTAAGTTGAATATTTACTAAGTTACAGCGTTTTGAAAATTACGAGCTGACCCCTCCAGGATTTTTAGCATGTTTTTCAAGAAAGAAAAAAAGAAACAAAATTAAACAATCAAAAGTTCTCAAGAGAATGAAGGGAAGAAGAGAAGAGAACAAATTGGCAGCCTAGCACAGAATGGGTCTGTTGCATACTTTTGCTACAAAAAAATAGAACCTTGATTCTTATGTAAAATTTGGCGAAAATAACGATGCGCACATTAAAAACGTTCAAAATCCACTCATTAACTCAGGGAATCACTTCAATTTTAAACAGCCCGCGCTACACTAGACACTTTTTGCACCGGTATACTACTACATAGACGGAACCACCGTGCATGAGTAAACAAAACAACATCGTTATGCTACAAAATTATGGAATTCCGTTCAAAATACACAAACTATTGGCTGCATTTGCTGTCTGGTCTGTTCGGTTTATCAAAGATTACAAAATAATATACGAATTGTACGCATCTAAACGAAACATTCCAATGTTTGTAAGTTCTGTTCATGTTTACATAAACGAGAGAGTTCCATCTATTTAGTTATAAGTCGGTGGTATAGTGTCTAGTGTAGCGCGGGTTGTTTGAAATGGAAGGTATATTCTGAGTTAATGAGAGGATTTTGAAAGTTTTTAATGTGCGCATCGTTATTTTCGCCGAATTTTACGTTAGAAACAATGTGTCATATTGATGTAGCAGAAGTACGCAACAGACCCATTAAAGGGCGGCAAAACGCAAGCATCACATTTTTAACAGTCTTTGTAAGATTCAACAATTGTTTAAACAAATGAAACCACTTGATCTTGTTCTCTTTTTTTCTTTCTTGAAAAACATGCTTACAATCCTGGAAGGGTCAGCTCGACTTGTCATTTTCAAAACGCTGTAACTCAATGAATATTTAACTTGCAGAGCTGAATTTGGTCTTAATTTGTAGGTAATTACAGGGACAATTGCCCTTTACAAATCGTTTTTTGATACCTGCCTTCGTTCGTCCCCCAGAAAAAAAGTGTACCGTACTTTTGGAACACCCCTTGGTGTACACTTTAAACAAAATGTTTGAAAATGAAGGGTTCGTGTGATGGGTAGAGGGGGTACCCGGTACCGGTACCCGAGTGATTAACCCTTTCAAGACCTGAAATTATTTTTGTTCAGAAACTGATTTTTACCAACATGATTTATCTTAGCTCTGTTTCCTCATCTAAACTAATGCTCATGTTGTATTTTTATATTTTCCCTAAGATTTAATGTTATTCAGATGTACATTGAAATGTATGCCAGGTCTGGAAGGGTTAAATCAGATCTTTTCAAAATAAAACCTTCTCAATTGGTCTGTTGCCTGTTTTTACTAAAACCAATACAAAGCAGCTTGATTATTATGTAAACTTTGACAAAAATAACGACGCAAACATTAAGAAACGTTCAAAAGCCACTCATTGACTCAGGAAATCGCTACAAATTCAAACAGCCCGCGCTGCACCAGAGACTATTTTCACGGGCATTCTGATACACAAAGCGATGGGCAAAAATCATTTTTGAATAACCATGAATAATTAACTAAAATTATTTTAAATTATTCTTATGTTATAATGATTACCAAATCCGGATTTTTGACACTAGCAGCATATTCATCCGTCATAAGATGAATGATTGGTAAAAATGAAACTTTGATTTACTATTGGGAATAACATGAGAATAATGCGGACAATGTTAGTTAATTATTCATGGTTATTCAAAAAATGCTTCTTGCCCATCACTAACTACATTGATGGAACCACTGTGCATACGTGGGCAGAAAGGTCATATCGCCTAAACCCCGCTTGTGACCCCTCTATCGATTCAGCTTGGAAAATGGAGTCCATCGCCCTTAAGGGTTTTCATATCTTTTGCAAAGGGGCCGTTTCACTCATAGCAACACATGACTCATCACATGGGCAAAAAGGTCAAGCCGCCAAAACCCCGCTTGTGACCCCTCTATCGATTCAGCTTGGAAAATGGAGTCGATCGCTCTCAAGGGTTTTCATATATTTTGCAAAGGGGCCGTTTCACTCATAGCAACACATGATTCATCACATGGGCAAAAAGGTCAAGTCGCCAAAACCCCGCTTGTGACCTCTCTATCGATTCAGCTTGGAAAATGGAGTCGATCGCCCTCAAGGGTTTTCATATCTATTGCAATTAATATAATTAACATAATTGCGGTGGTTTCGTGTATGTAGTTGCATACGTTGGTGATGAAAGTGTCTAGTGTAACGTGGGTTGTTTCAACCGGTTGAGCCATCGATGACCTGCGAAAAATTAAGGATATTTCAATAAATAATCTAACGGCGATTCCACCGATTGAGAAAATATTACATTTGAGAGTATTTTCGTGCATTACAGTCATACACTGAGATGAACTGTGTAATCTTTTCTCAACCGATGGAATCATCGATGAATTGAAAAATACCATTGTACGCGCAAAACGGGAGCACTGTGATGTTCAAAGGGATCCCACGATCGGAGCCACTGTGTTCTGAGCACATGGAACGGAATATAATAATATGTAAATAAAACAGGGACCCGCTGCTGGTCTATTCAATTTTATTTACGTCGCTTGTAGAGGCTACCAGACCCTTTTGTTTAGTCGACTGGTTAAATGACCCTCTAATACCGCCCCGGGTACACCGTTGTCAATAAGCACACACAATAACACTTAGAAATATGAGTTTTTGAGGACGAGCGTACCCCAGCAACGCCGCGTGCACTCTGGCATTTAAAACCATGTAAAATATCGATTCGAAGGAATGCAATGTACACTCCAAATAATACGACCATTTTCATATTTTTGTGTGGACTGAATGCAACGTTGACAAATCGCACGCGCTATTGCCATGCTGTAACCTCTGTATATTTTTTTTTTCTTTTTTTTTGGTATTCGTATATTTTTCGAAGAGCTCCTCGATTGTCGAACAATTATTATGATATCAATGTATAGATGAATAAAAACTTTCAACAGACCAACCAATCATAGCAAGTCGCATCCCAAAATAAGTACAAGAATTGAAACCGCGTTTGACCACTAAGATTACATTAAAGCTTGGATCTGCTATTAAAATAGCCACTACCCAGATATGAAACAAGACTTTAGAAAAATTTTAATAAGATGTGTAATCTTGCCAAGATCTTGATACAAATTATCGGAAAAAAGTTTCTTTGGACAGGTTTTTAAAATGTTTTAAACGTGTTTTATAAAAGGTTAAAAAAAAGATTTTAAAGAAAACATTTCGGAAACACTTTAAAAATATTTGCACAGGTGGTTTTTGAAATTAAAGAAAAAAAAAAAATAGTAAAGTTTATCAGAAAAATGTGTATAACATTATTCAGGCAAACAATCGTCACGAGCATTCACAACTTTCAAAAGTATTTCCGGCAAAAAGACTCCGACAGTTTATTTTAAAAATATAAATACAGAATGTTTCATACGTGGGTAATGGCTTTAGATGCAGAGATGTCACTGTATGTACACTGCAAATTACCAAAGCTAAATTAACAAATAAATTAAATGAGAGAAGATCTCAAATTTAATCAACTAATGGTGATATTATGATTAATGAGCTAGGCTCGAAAATATTAGCGATGCATTGAAAACGAAGTATTTAGAGCAACCCTAACTTCCACTCGCCGGGTTAATTCGCTCTCTGCTCACAGCCGGGCCTCAACTGGAGATTTTCTCTCTCTCTCTCTCTCTCTTTTCTTCCATTGAAAGATACTAGTTAGACGAGGATAGAAAAGTGCGATGAAACCGCCTCTTCCCATCCTTCCCTGACTTATTAATTCAAAGGGAAAATGGGAGAGAAGAGTTCTTGGTGACGCCACTGCTTATGTGAAAAAGAGTAAGCAGCGTACTTTTGACGGGGCATGGGATAGTTTGCTGTTTATTTTCAATCTCTCTCTCTCTCTCTCGCACTTCCTCTTTTATGGGGCTGAAATTGGATCAAAATCAAATTTGCACTCAAAAAAAAAGAAGAGAGAAGATAACAAAGGATGGAAAGAGAAACACTGAGGTTGAACCTAATTCACCCGGAGAAGCTACGGGGGACGGACATGCAGTAACAGCGGTGTGAGGTCGATAGGAGGGGGGAGGGGGGGGGCTCGAATTTAATTATCTAAAAGCGACTTGAGTTCGTGTCTCATACCCTCAGTGGCGCCAGATCTGGGGTGAAAATTCGCAGATTTACCGATGACGTCACGTGAGACGGCCAGGCTCAAATTATCGCAAGCAAGGCTCCAATAAAACACAACGCGAGCTATAATTGAGGTATAGCGCTCTAGAATTCAACCATTCATTGCATCTGTGCAAAAAAAAAAGATTACATTATCCTGCCCGATGAAGTATAAATGTCGCAGGCAAATCGCAATCGGCTTGCAATTTGCCTAGGCAAAGAGCAAGCCGCTTATTTACTATCAGAAAAAATTTAGTTCAAGCGTAATGATGGTGACGTACTAAATAATTATATCCAAATTTGATTTAGGTCATTCTAAAGGGGGTATCCTACCCAATTTTTTTTTTTTTTCACCATTTAACCTCCAAAATTTCCGAAATTTTGGCAATGGAATAAGCATATTGAAAGTAGGCAACCCTGAAATTTTTGTTGTGGTGGTTGCATACCTGCCCCTGAAATCTAATAATAAGCCGAAAAAAAGGTCGTTTACAGGAAAGTTGCTAGAGCCTGATATAATAGCTCTATCGACTTGTTCTTTGGCTCAAATGATGCACAATTAGATTCTCTGTGATCTGTTGGAGACATTTTTTTTTTTTTTTTTCAATGCTTAGTTGCCCGGGTAAGAATTTTTCAATGGCATCTATTTTTTTTAGCTTACTTTTTCACTTTAAACTTTAATTTGAAAAAAATATTGAGGGTAGGTTAAAAATCTGATTCCAACAGATCACAGATAATACAATTTCGAACAGTTAAAAAAAAATGAAGTCTGTAGCTAAATTAGGGACTGAGATACCAACTTTCCTGTGCGGCAAAACAGGGGAAAATTAACATGCTCTAAAAATGGAAAAAGAAAATAACGAACATTTATTTTTTGCTCACCATAGATGTGTAAATTATTGGCACATGACTTTAAAAAATTAATTAAAAATATTTCTAAGCCTTAAAAAAAAACCAAAAATATCACGTTCTTCACGAGGATTTTCTGAACAAGAAAAGTCAAAAAAGTCAAAATCCCCAAAAATTGCTAAAGTGACCCAAATTTAGGGTAGGATACCCCCTAAAGCTAAAGAGGCTAAGGATCGTACTGATTTCCACGGATTAAGTTTGTCTCTACTGGTTCTCTTTTTATGAACTTTTAAAGCGGTTGAATAGTGTTCAAAAACACTTCATTTACAACACCGTATGTCAAGAACTAATACAATTAAAAATAAACCAAATCTGATTAAATTGTCATTTTCGCCAGCTTATTAGCTTTCAAATGAGCTAAAATAAATCTCGAAGCAATTATTTTGTAAGTCACCATTACACTTGATCTGAATTTTTTCTGTTAGTAAATAAGCGACTTGCTCTTTGCCTAGGCAAATCATGTATATTGAAAAATGCTGCTATTCATAATCTTTTCTGCATCGAGACAATAAGGGGATGAGTTCTGAAACGCTACGTAATAACTAAAGCAGGGTTGCGCTATGTTACACGCCTTATCCCAAAATGTGGCAGGAAACATTTGATTCTGGTTTTTTCGTCTCATTGTTTCATTGACCTCAAATCAATAATTGTAATTGATGCAGGGAAAACTGATCTTAAATGAAAAAGCAAGTGTTTTTTAGTGACAATCTGGACAGAGGATTATAATACAACTATCCAGGTCAGAAAAATTTTCTTGTTTCTGTAACGTTCACGTTTCTTTATCGTACAAATAATTCCAAAAGAGACAATGGGTAGGTTGCAAACTTTTGCTACAGCGCTATAGAGTGATCAATCTCATGTAAATTCGCGTGTAAAGTCCATTGGTAGCAGCAGAAAGTCATAAAATGCAATAATAAACTCACAAGAGGCATTTAACTGAAATCCAAGATGGCGGTAAAATATCTAGCAACCTGTATGCAAGCACCATAAATATCCAATATGGCCATTTTTACAACATCGATCACAACCAATCACAACGCAAACAAAGTAAAAACCAGCAAAAATCACGAAAATCACACTGAGAAAGTTTATAATCCAGTAATAAACCTACATAACTACATTGGCAAGATCGTAATGGTGGTTTGACGCAGGTATCATGGGAGATTCCTATCTAATATGCCACTTTCTCTCTGGAAACAAAGAGGTATAAGTCTCAATTTAGATAGGAATCTCCCATGATACTTGCGTCGAACCGCCATTAAGCTCGATTCTGAGAGTGAATTTCGTGATTTTTTAGTGTACTCATCGTCATTTTTACAGGTTTTTATGCAAGAATCAACTCTTCAATCCCGTGTAGCAGAAGTTCGCAAGAGCTCGATTATGTTAGTACAAAAGAGGCGCTACATCACGCTACCATAGAACTTCCTAAAAGTGAAACTAGAATGGACGGAGTCACGAGATGTGATTGCCACAGTAATTTTAACCTCAAATTGAAAGTTGTAATTAACGACAAGTGACACTGCGGTTTAGATGAAAGTACTATAGTGTTTCAAAGTGGCTAGGTTGACAGTTGGACATGCATAGAAGTTTAAAACTATACTGTTCAGAGGGTTGATTCTGCTCATTTCACGAGACGAGATGACACCGAGTCGCGCGTCTCGTCCTATCTAACTCGTGTCGTCTCGTGCAAGATAGACAGGAAAATTCGGCCTACAGGTTCGGAAATTGGTCACACATATACGTTTTTTCACTCTAAAAAAGAGGCTACAGGTAATGCAATATGATTTTTCTTCTGGTGGTTCGACTTCGTTATTTGAAAGTTATATTACATACTCAGTTTGTTAATTGTCTTAAAATCGGCTTACATACTTGGTAAAGTTTCATATTATGTACAGTGGAACCCCGCTAATTTGAATCTGAGAGGAACGAGAAAACAGTTCAATTTAACCGGGTTTCAAATTAGATAGGTGGAAAAAGATGGGTTTTCAAATTAAGGAGGTCTCAAATTAGAGAGGTGGAAAAATATGGTTTTTCGAATTACAGAGGTTCAATTTTTTGCAAGTCTACATGAGCGTAAAGATTTGAGAATGCAATGGAGCAGTTGCAAGCAGTAGCGTACGCAGGAATTTGTCTTTCCCTCTCTTGCCCCATTAGAACACGTGTGTTAGAAAAGAACAAGAACAGGGGCTAAAACGTGACTTCAGCCCCTATTTCTTTCCTTTTCCAGCACATACATTCAAACGGGAGAAGAGAAAGAGAGACATATTTCTGCGTACGCTACTGGTTGCAAGGGTCTGAAATGTTGTGTTTTTTGTAAAGAAAACGAAAGTACTTGATGAGCTGAGAACAAAGATGCCTTTGGTTTCTAATTAAGTCCCGTTGTTCTGGAGAAGAGATTTTGGCCCAACAATACATTGTTTTAAATGGGAATTCCATGTATAGTGACGTCACTACGCACACGATTTTTTGCAACTTTACACGTGTGTATCTCCAAAACCGGGGCACTTAGGAAAAAACCAAAGGCATAATTGTTCTCAGTTCATCAAATACTATAATTTTCTGCATAAAAAACACAACATTTCAGACCCTAACAACAGCCCCATTGTTTGATCAGTGCAAAATTAATTTATTTTAATATGAATTTACGACAGAATAAAAGTTGCATCGCTTCAATTTACCGAGGTTCTGTGGCTGATCTTTCAAAATATAGAGGTTTACATCAAATTACAGAGGTATCACACGATTCAGATTAAAGGAGTGAATTTTCGAGATTTTACGACTTATATTTACGCTCGTATTTTCTTCAAATTATAGAGGTTTTAGAGCTCGGACGGAAGGAAGAATTAACGGAACCGGATAAATTAATAAAATACCTAGTAGTAATACAATATTAATTTGTTTATTTGGTGAAATTCTATTTCTTCATTTTATTTCACTTGTAACTTAACGAAAAGGAGCATTGGACGAAACCAACTTTTTTTAAAGGAAAAAACAAAATTGGGCTAAAATTACAGGACCAAAGACATACAGTCGACATAAAAATAATTGGACTAAAAACTCATGGACGTTGCAGTCGAGGACAAAAATAATAATAGGACCAATTGTTCTACAGGAGGAAATTAGATTGGACGAATTAGCAAGGATCAATTTTCATAGGACGAAAAAAAAGGGACAAAAAATCTAGTGGACGGAAAAAACGGGACGAAACGTCTGTTAACCGGAAAATTACTATTTCTTTATTTTATCCACTTTTGGTTCCACTGTATTGTAAAACAAAATACAATGCAAGTACAGTTGGGGACAAAAAAAATGTAAGATGACTCCTTAAGGTAGGCCATCTGCAATGCTTAAGTTCTTTGAGATAAGTATAGCGGGTGGCCTCCTTCAAGGAGACGTCAGACATTCTTTTTGTCCCCGATTGTACAGTCAGACATTCTTTTTGTCCCCGATTGTACATACTGCGGTGGTAAAACTAAAACATTTTTTTCTTCGATGATTCATAGCGACGCGTTTTAACGATTAAAATCCATTCTGTGAAGATGAACGGGAAAACGGGCCGTCGTCGCTTATCTTAAGTCTAATTAGATTATTAATAATTGAAAGATTCCAAGGTAATTGGTGAAACCATGTTTTCGTTCTCAGGGGCGTCATTTCAAGTTCGGCTTGGAGGGGGCAAAAAATCGGATAATCTTTTTTTTTTTTTTTTTTTTTTTTTTGCTCATCAATATAATTTTAGAGCCAAGGAGCCGTCTTTTGGGGGCAATAATCGGATGACTTTTTTCTTTTGCTAATCAATACAATTCGTGCCAGTTTTTGAGCCTGACTTCAAATCCTTGGGGGGGGGGCAATTGCCCCCCCCCCCCCAAAGCCCCCCCTGACGCCCATGTTCGTTCTACCTCCGGCATGATTGACTTCAACTGTTTTCCTTCCCAGGATTATAAGAGCCATTCGCTGAAGTGTCAGTCCTTTAACATCGATCGTTTAAGCACTGATAGATGGACAGACAGCGATAGAAAGTCGCGAGTGTTAACTTTGATGCGACATTTACGAACTTGGCCGAATAATCGGTTATTCCATTACCAGAAACTCCGATGGAACTGCTACATACTTTTGTTGCATGCGATATTTTTGGATGTGTCGAGCTACATGCTACATTTCGAGAGGTGTCGGACTGTCGGTATCAACCCTTAAATCACCTGTAGCAAAATAGCACCATTAAAATCATATACGTATTTTCTCCCTAAAGACCAGTGGCGAAGCGTTCAATTTGGTAACGTTGTACTGCGGCAATTTAAACACATAAAAAAGGTCGAATGTGAAGGTGCTCACCGAAAACCCAACGATTTGATCTTTTTCATGGGTTTAAATGGACGAACTAAAGTCTTGCCAAATGACACGCTACGCCACTGCTAAAGACAATATGAACATTTTCAAGATAAATTTGGCAATGTTGTGCTTTAAGTGGGTTTAATCCTCGCATCCTGTCGACTGTAAACTGTTAAAAGAGAAGAGCAGCAGCCGAGTTATTTTTCATTCATATAAAAAGAATTACTCCGACAATTTTCCCGCCTGTAAGCTTAGAGCGGCGATGCCAAACTTCGAGTCCCCTCAAAGTTCATACTTAAGGAGCTTTGTGCGCCATATATGTAAGTACGTGTACACAGAGTTGCCATTTGGCGTGAATTTATGAAAGTTTCCAAATTCAACGGCGAATCCGCCGGTGTACACGAGAAGATTAAATATTCCAGTTCAGTAGAATGACCATTGACCACATAGCACCGAAATATTAGAAATGTGAGTGTTTCAGAGTGGCGATCTGGACACAGACTTCCAATACAGCCATCCATCCAGCGAACTTCCGTCTGAAAACCCGTATTTCTGGCCTAAAATGGGAAAAATGACTTTCGGAAAACATGTTTCCGGTTGTTTGTATCATAATCTACATCATATGATGTATCTAGAATGGCCATAGTATAATTTTTTCAGTGACGCTCGTCGGCGATTCCGTCGCCGCAAAGGTGCGCACCTCGCAGGTATAAGTAACTGAACGCGTCAACGTCGGTTATGTGTCATTTATTTTGAAAGTATCACAGCAGCTGATTGAAGCATGTTAGAATAATTATTGGACATGTATCTTGAAGCTAAAAGCAAGGACTTTCCATTTTACTTAGTCATATTTATCAATTTTGATTTTTTACTGTTGATTTTAAGCTCCGAATGGACTACCTTCAGTAATTAATGAAACAATTACTTCTAAAAGTTCAAGTAAAGTTTTAAAAAAAGCTACACTACACTACACGCTCTACATGACGTCAAAATGTTCTTTAGATCTTCCTCTTCCCAGGCCTTATATTGCTTTTTGCCACATCTTGCCACAATTCAATATTTTTTCACTTTTTAAGAGGTATGTCGTGTTGATTTTGAGCTCCGAATGGACTACCTTCAGTAGTAAATAAAACAATTACTTCTAAAATTCCGAGTAAAGTTTTAAAAAATACACTACACGCTCTAAATGGCATCAAATTGTTCCTCAGAGCTTCCTCTTTCCAGGCCTTTTATTGCTTTTTGCCCTAATCTTGTCACATTTCAAAAAAATTTCACTTTTTCAGAGGTATGCCATGTTGATTTTAAGCTCCAAATAGCCTACCTTCAGTGGTGAATAAAACAATCCTTCTAAAAGTTCAAGTTAAGTTTCAAAAAAAAACTACAGTACACTACACGCTCTAAAAGGCATCAAAATGCCAGTGGCGTAGATATAGGCCCCGCTGACCCCGCCGGGCGGGAAGGCGCAACGTTTCGTGGGGGGCGCAAAAATTTTGAGAAGAGGAAGAGGAAGAGGAAGAGCGAAAAGTAGAAAAGGAAAGGAAAATGGAAATAAATGGAAAGGAAAAGGAGAACAGGAATGAAAAGAGAAAAAATTGAGAAAATTAGAAGCTATACTCCTTGAAAAATCGAACATTCCTTCAGTATTGCTCCAAGCTTTCTTACGAGTCGATATATCATGACAGTCGGACCTCAGTTACGGTGCCTCAAACGCGATTTTTTGGGTGCAATTTTAAGGCATTTCGCGCTTGATCTTTCTTTACTCCAAATTAGTGATATATTTTTTACGTATTATCATTGTGAATAAATAAACAAAATTTTCTACATTAATTTACGATAATTTTTCAAGAAAGGTATTATTCCGACAGAGGCTCCAACTTGTGCGGATTTGAGGCGGGAGGGGGAGCTCCACGGAAGCGGTCGATTTTTCCTGCAAAAAGAGGGGCGCAGCATTCGAATTGGCGGGGGAGGGAGCACACGCTCAGCTAGATATAGTACTGTCTGCTCGTAAGTCTGTTTTCCCACTATAAAATAACATTGGCGGTGCCCCGGAAGAACAGAGGGAACGATCTGATGAGCCCTGCGCCAAGTCAACGATTAAAAGCCCACCAAAAAGTCATGCCTGCTCGTAAATCTGTTTTCCCATTTAAAATAACATTGGCCGTGCCCCGGAAGAGCAGAGGGGACGTTTTGATGAGCCCTGCGCCTTGTCAACGGTTAAAAGCCCACCAAAACGACAGGTCTGCTCGTAAGTCTGTTTTCCCATTTAAAATAACATTGACGGTGCCCCGGAAGAGCAGAGGGGACGTTTTAATGAGCCCTGCGCCCAATCGTCAATTAAAAGCCCACAAAAATGACAGGTCTGCTTGTAAGTCTGTTTTCCCGTTTAGAATAACATTGGCGGTGCCCGGGAATAGCAGAGGGGACGTTTTGATGAGCCCTGCGCCTAGTCAACGATTAAAAGCCCACCAAAATGACAGGTCTGCTCGTAAGTCTGTTTTCCCATTTAGAATAACATTGGCGTAGTCCGGGAGAGCAGAGGGGACGTTTTGATGAGCCCTGCGCCTTGTCAACGGTTAAAAGCCCACCAAAAAGACAGGTCTGCTCGTAAGTCTGTTTTCCCATTTAAAATAACATTGGCGTAGTCCGGGAAGAGCAGAGGGGACGTTTTGATGAGCCCTGCGCCTAGTCAACGATTAAAAGCCCACCAAAATGACAGGTCTGCTCGTAAGTCTGTTTTCCCATTTAAAATAACATTGGCGTAGTCCGGAAAGAGCAGAGGGGACGTTTTGATGAGCCTTGCGCCTTGTCAACGGTTAAAAGCCCACCAAAACGACAGGTCTGCTCGTAAATCTGTTTTCCAATTTAAAATAACATTGGCGTGGTCCGGGAAGAGCAGAGGGGACGTTTTGATGAGCCCTGCGCCCTGTCAACGATTAAAAGCCCACCAAAATGACAGGTCTGCTCGTAAGTCTGTTTCCCATTTAAAATAACCTTGGCGGTGCCCCGGAAGAGCAGAGGGGACGTTTTGATGAGCTCTGCGCCTTTTCAACGATTAAAAGCCCACCAAAATGTCAAGTCTGCTCGTAAGTCTGTTTTCCCATTTAAAATAACATTGGCATAGTCCGGGAAGAGCAGAGGGGATGTTTTGATGAGCCCTGCGCCTAGTCAACGCTTAAAAGCCCACCAAAAAGACATGTCTGCTCGTAAATCTGTTTTCCCATTTAAAATAACATTGGCCGTGCCCCGGAAGAGCAGAGGGGACGTTTTGATGAGCCTTGCGCCTTGTCAACGGTTAAAAGCCCACCAAAACGACAGGTCTGCTCGTAAGTCTGTTTCCCATTTAAAATAACGTTGAAGGTGCCCCGGAAGAGCAGAGGGGACGTTTGATGAGCCCTGCGCCTAGTCAACGATTAAAAGCCCACCAAAATGACAGGTCTGCTCGTAAGTCTGTTTTCTCATTTAAAATAACATTGGCGTGGTCCGGGAAGAGCAGAGGGGACGTTTTGATGAGCCTTGCGCCTTGTCAACGATTAAAAGCCCACCAAAATGACAGGTCTGCTCGTAAGTCTGTTTCCCACTTAAAATAACATTGGCGGTGCCCCGGAAGAGCAGAGGGGACGTTTTGATGAGCTCTGCGCCTTTTCAACGATTAAAAGCCCACCAAAATGTCAAGTCTGCTCGTAAGTCTGTTTTCCCATTTAAAATAACATTGGCATAGTCCGGGAAGAGCAGAGGGGAAGTTTTGATGAGCCCTGCGCCTAGTCAACGCTTAAAAGCCCACCAAAAAGACACGTCTGCTCGTAAATCTGTTTTCCCATTTAAAATAACATTGACGGTGCCCGGGAAGAGCAGAGGGGACGTTTTGATGAGCCCTGCAAATTGTCAACGATTTAAAGAACAACAAAAAGACTGGTCTGCTCGCAGTGGCGTAGCTAAAGGCCCCGCTGACCCCGTCGGGCAGGGGAGCGCATCGCTGGGGGGGGCGGCGCAAAAATTGTGAGAAGAGGAAGAGGGAGAGCGGAAAGGAGAAGGAAAATGGAAAAAAGGAATGGAAAAGGAAAGGAAAAGGTGAACAGGAAAGAAAAGAGAACTGATTTAAAAAATTAGAAGCTATATATATACTCCTTGGAGAATGGCACATTTCTTCAGTATTGCTCAGAGCTTTTTTACTGGTCGATATATCATGACAGTCGGACCTCAGTTACGGTGCCTCGATCGCGATTTTTTGGGTGCAATTTTAAGGCATTTCGCGCTTGATCTTTCTTTATTCCAATTAGTTATATATTTTTTTTAAGTTTTATCATTGTGAATAAATAAATAAAAATGTTTACATTAATTTACAATGATTTTTAAAGAAAGGTATTTTTCCGACAAAGGCTCCAACTTGTGCGGATTTGAGGGGGGAGGGGGAGGGAATCGGGCAACTCCCCTGGAAAATGCTCCTCAAATTCTCCCTTTTCCAGGCCTTTTATTGCTTTTCGCCACATCTTGCCACATTTCAATATTTGTTCACATTTCCAGAGGTATGTCGTGTCTCTCACGAAGTGTTATTTCAAAGGGGTCCATCCAGCTACCATCCAGTGCCTCCTCCCCCCCCCCCTCAGAAATGAATGAAACTTTCAGGGATGATAGAGCTAAGCGTCAGCTTTCACAATATCTGCAGTTTTTTTTTTTAAATTTGGTCAACTGGAAGCAGGGGGGGCAGGGGGTCAAAGTCAAAACCTTCAATGCTCCATAACTTTTGAAAAGAAAGAGATATTGACGTGAACTTTGCGCCAAAAGATGCGTATTTTAAAGATCTTTCGATTGATATGCTATAATGTTTAGTTTATTTGAATCTATTTTTACCATTTTTTTGATTTTTGAAGCTTTCAAAAATTCGTTTTTTGAGTTTGAAAAATATGCGCAATGTAGTAATCTGAACAAAAAACTTTTGTGAAAAAAGCTGATTTTATAAGCTTTCAGATGGCGTAAACCGCGATGCCGAGAAACGTTTCGTTCAAGAGTTATGACCGCACAAAGTTTCAAATCTAGGTCAAAAATAGGGCTTTGCCGACTTTCGATTCTACAAACAAATTTGTTGCTCCACCAATATTTGATGAAATTCATTGAAACTTAAAGGAAGGATTTCTTTTGGGTCGCTGGATTCATTTTGATATTAGTTTTACAAAATTCCCAAATCCAAGATGGCCGCCAATAAGTATGACTTCAGAGAGTCACATCTAGTGAAATTTGGCAACAACGCATTTTTCCATTCAGACCAAAGTAAAATAATCGATTTATGGTGAAGAAATCCTCTGTTGCTTCACCAAGAATCGAATTTTAAATCAAATAAATGGCAAAAAACATAGTCATCTGATTTCACGAGCCACCTCTGGCTGCCGCCATATTGGATTTGCAATTTTTGCAAAAAATTCCTTCAAATTCGTGTTCAGCGACCCAACAAACATAAGACCCCTAAGTTTTAAGAAGATCTGGTCATTCCCTGATTTAAGACCACAAATTTGGGTTCCCAGACCATATTGCAGCGGGCCGATCTTTAAAATCATTCGATAAGATTGTTAGGCTGGATAAATGAAGGGATGCTGCCTCCCTGCAGTGTTTTTTTTTTTTTTTTTTGGTAAAAAGAGCTTTGTGACTAAGTATTAAGTATCCCTCCGCAACATTCGATAAGCTAGCGGCTGCTTCCCCACACACACACACACGGTAGAGGCACCAACAGCAGCCCGCAGCTCTTCATTTATCCCGTCTACCAGCCTTATCGAATGATTTTAAAGATAGACTCGCTGCGTGGTGCACCTCCATTACATTCAATAGTTCGTCCTTTTTACTTTCTCTCTCTAACGAAGTTGGGAAAATTAAGAAAGTATTGCGACGCGCGACGGCGCGGCCGTGTTGCAGGGATTTTCAAGGTATTTTCTTTCGATACTTGGCCCACTACAACCAAGTAAATCATGATAAATACAAAATAATTGGCTCTCATCATGCTTAATACTATTCTAAAAAATATTCATCCATGACGTTCGTTTTAATATTATTTAACCGTAAGTGGCGTGGAGGTGTAAATGCACAAACTTTCTGTGGCGTCTGTCTGTCCGTAACCAAATGTGAAACCCAGCATAACTTTTGAATAATTGATCCATATGCATCTCAATTTGACAGAGATGTTGCTTTTAACATTCCCCCGTGGAAATTTTCTTTTCTTTTTTTTTTCTTTTCTTTTTTTTTAAAAAAATTTTAATTTTTACGTTAGTCCTGGATGAAAAATGGTTTCCATTAAAATCAATAGGAAAATGGGTCAAAAAAGGGAAACATTTAAATATATCAAAAATGGATCTTTGGATTTGAATAAAAATGTCAAAGGGGGTTTTCCCCAGAATATTAAAGGGGGGTCTGGGGGTCTCCTCCAGATTAAATTTGATGTGAAAATATGTTCGTAGGGTATTCCGTACAGTTTATTTATGCGTTGACACAGACACAATGCGATGTTGCTAGATTGCATGCGATGCCGCATTGCCACAATACGATCACAGTTGAATGTATAGGGATTCCATTGAATTCACGCACCAACAGGCAACGCGTAGCTATTCTAGCTGGCGAGTGGCGACTTCGATTGTCGAGGCATGGAGAAGCAATGGACTGCCGCGCGAAGCCGCGTATAGGAAGAGAGACAGGAAAGAGAGAACCCGATTCCAACAATTAAATTAATTATGAAATTTAAAATATATATTCATTTCGCTAAGAGTGGCTCTGCACACACCGCGCGCCAAGTCCTCTTCCCCCTCCCCTCCCCCTCACAACACTCCTCTTTCTCCGCATGCATCCATTTAATGAATTGATAATTCAATTAAGGAAGGAAACAGTCGCGCTAATTGAGGGACGGACGCTGCGTTGCCACCATAGGCGGATCTAGGATGCTTGTCTTTCTTTCTCCCCCCATTTGAACGCAAGTGTTAGAAAAGGACGGACTCAGCGGCTAAAGTTCTCTCTTTTTCTAACACATGCGTTCAGATGAGAGGTGTGTGTGTGTGGTGTGTGTGTGTGTGAGAGAGAGAGAGAGAGAGGGAGAGAGAGGGAGAGAGAGAGAGAGAGAAACAATCCTTGGATCTGCGCATGATTCACATGGCTGCCACTAAATAGAGGGGCCCGTTGAATGCATAGCAATGCTTTTTACTTTCTCACTCCTCCAGTGGATCCAGAGGAAATTGTCCTTCTCTGTATTTTCCCATAAGAATGCATGTAATAGAAAAGGAAAGAAGAGGGGGCGAAAATCACGCGACTGTCCCTTATATGTCCTTTTCTAACACACACGTTCTAATGGGAGAAGAGAGAGACGGACGGATTCCTGGATCCACGAATACACTCCCCATAGGGTAGAGATCGTACTGTAACCGTAGTAAATGTGAAAATTGAGTTAATGCGAAGCCTCAGGTATCTAAAGGCCGAAATATCCCACAATTTTTTTTATTCGTAAGTCGAAATATTCTTGTTGTTTAATTAACAGCTTAATTATAAGTTTAATTTGAAAATTAGGATCCGATTTCTTTTGGAAAACCGCGTGAAAGCGTGTGAGACAGAACACTTCTTTAAATCCAATTATTTTCGTGACGTCGCGTCGCACTGACCCGGTCTATTGGACAGAATCTTTTGGAAGCTGCTTTAAGTTTGAAAAATTGAAACAAAATGTTACCTTGTCGAAAGTTAATACAAATCTAGCACGATGTCAAACTATGTAAGTCCGGAAATGTATTATTATTATTCGTACCTGGAACAAACAAGAATAGACAGAAAGGTCAAGTGATGAAATAAAGTAAATTTTACTGGACAGACGAACGAGACGAACGAGCAACAGAGATGATTTCATGGGACGTGTTTCTGAGGCAGCATGGTGGCAGGTCATGGTGGAAATCTCGTATGTGAACATTTTCACAAGAGCTTGGTTTGTTTGCATAACTTTTTATAGCCCTATTTAAAAAAAAAAAAAAAAAAAAAAAAAAAAAAAAAAAAAAAACAAGCAGGGAAAATTCCAACACGCAGGTGTTGGAAAAGCGTGCCACTTAAGTCTGAACAGCTTTAATGCTTTTGCTAGCAATGATAATAATTAGACAGCATTCAACATGGAGCTGATCTCGAGAAAATTGAGTCCAAAGTTGAAGAGCTAGCATTTAAACAAAAAACTTGGAATTACTTACGTTTTGATTTCATTCAACTACCGTGTTGTGTTTTGCATTTCAACACCGGAAAAGTGGAATTTACTATGTAGGAAAGGTACTTAATTTTTAGCGTTTAAAGTGACTTGGTTCCTTTCTTCTTTTTTTTGGCATAATCACGAAAAACGAAACTCTAAGAGAAACCAAACGGCAGAGTTGGTTTACACTGTTGATTATTTTAAAATCCGTTAATCCGGACTTAAGTCCGTTCCCAATTCTATAAAAGGAACCAAGTCGGAGTTGGTTCCTTACGTGACTCGGATTAAGGTTTAACCTAATCAGCCAAAGGAACCAAGTTCTCATTTTATTTCATCATATGGACAATGACATCAATGAGGCTCACCAGCTCACTTTTACCTGGAATTTTGACGGGAAATAGTTGTTATTACAGAAGAAGCACTTGTTGCTTCGAGATTCAGTATTGCTAGCTCTATCAATCAATAACTCAATTTTATCAAAAATGTCACTCGAATCTTTTGTGACAAGTGCTGTCCAATTGAGCTTGTTTGGTGAGAAATTATGAAAAAAAAAAAAAAATTAGATCAGATGTATCTATAAAAAAATGAGTCCAAGATGTTGTTTTTTGTGTTTGTATTTTGTTTTCAAAACTTTGGAGGGCTCTAGCTCAGAAGAGAAACATTTGCAGCACATACTCATGTAGGAAAATAAAGTCTTATATATATGTATGTTGACCCCAAAAATACACTGCATAAGTTTGGCACTTAAGTTTTGAAACACCCTGTTCTTGATATTTTGCTCCCCCCCCCCGCCCCATTCACAAAAGACAACATCTTGACCATGCATATTTTTTAAATCAAAGTTTGACTGTAGAGATAATCCCCCCCCCCCCCTTAACGAAAAAGGGGAAAATGGGTCACCTATCTCTGATGTTCGTCGTGCGCGTGCACAGATTGTTCGGCTTTACGACTGCCATTTTTGCTTTCTTTATAATGCGTTTTTTGGGTTTATTAGTTGATTTTATGACTATTTGATGCCGCCAATGTAATTTTCAGACAATTTTACATCAGAATCAAAACTCTATAGCACTGTAGCAAAAGTTTGCAACAAACCCATTGAAAGCCGAAAAGAGAAAATTATTTGATAAGGCTCGATCTTTTTTACCCACATAAACTATAGACAATAGATATTTCTAAATCCCTCCACCTTTTAAACGGCTTGTTCAGGGATCAAACATGAGGTTGCGTTCTTTTGAAGTCAAAAAGTGTCATATTCGGAAAAGCCGTGATTCTAAATAATAAACAGTTTTTTTTTATCTTTTTTTCCGTTTTAGGTGCTGTCAGCACTTATTGCGATTGTCACGATGTAGATACGTAATATGCATAAATGGAACACTTGCGAATTCATGAAACAATAATCCTTTAATATACAGAACTAACCATTTCAAGTGCCCTTCACACATCAAGCATTCTAGGGGTATAGATTAGTAGGTGTGGAGGTTTAAGACGTTTGTGGATTTTAATTCCCCCTCTCCCCATTTATTTTCTTGAAAAGTATCGAAAGTTTACAGTTAAAACTATGCCATTAGTCACTATAACGCACTGTCATATTATTTCTTTTTTTTTCTGTTGCCGTCGGTCGATATCATTTTTCGTGTTGGAAAAGCAAAGTTCCATATGGACCTATAGTTTCCAAAATTTGAAGAAGCTTCCAGTGAAAAATTTTGTACACGCAACGAACTTTTTAGGATAGGTAGGTAAATAAGTTATTCCAGAGTCAATTCTATAGCCGCAGCGAGGAAGCTGTCCAGGGGTGGAAGACACGTGACAGCCCCTCTCACTTTTTAGAGCAATTAATGCGAATTTTACCCCTCTGGCTCCCTGTGTTCTGGATTTTAAACACCTATTTTTCAACAAACGCCAAAAATGTCCTCAAAAATCCCTTGATTCCATAGACGCTCATTGAGGGGCTTTCAATTTGCCGATCCCCCAGAATTTCAAATGTTTCCGATGCAAAGACCTGTTTAGTGTGACGTCATGAAAAAAATTGGTTCCAAACAGAGGCTCCGTATCACTCACTCTCGTGGGTTTTCCCATACGAAACACGGTCCAAATTTTCAAATACAAGTGCTAGTAAACAACGCGTTCTTTACACCAGTTGTGTTTATCACACCATTGGGTTCCACGTCCCTTATAAAAATTTCCGATGGTTTCAAAAAAATTTCCGATTGGATATATATTCCCGCGCTTTATTTCCCATAGAAATAATCGAAATTCCATAGAGACAATCGGAATTCGTGTAGATTCAAGCGCGCTGACTATAGCAACGATAGGTCTCATGATTGAAATAAGGCGAAACCATCTATGGTTCTATTCTTACAGTTTTAACAGCCACTTTTTTCTCAGTGAAAAAATATGAGCCCGCTATCACAAACTTTTTGAAACATCGCGCATCGATGCACAATCACAGTTATATCGAAGAAAGTCCTATGTTTTGTCCTTGTCACACTCACAGTTTCTTAAGAGCACAAAATTCTAGGATATAGGCTCATCAGCACCATCACGGCATGTGTTGTACCTCGAACAATAGCTTCGATACGAAGAGAAGTTAGAATGATTGAGTGTCATGGCGGTGATACTCCCATAAGAGACCGTGAGTAAGACAAGGACAAAACGTAGAACGTCTTTCGGTATAACTGTGATTGCAAATTCGCTTGTGATCTTTTAGGAATTATGTTACAGTGAAAAGATACTTTAAGGCAAGTGGAATCTAATGGTGCAATAAAATTTGAGAAAACTTTTGGTTAACTAGCATGAATTTGCGTTCGAAAATTTGGATCTGGTAAATCCACGAGAGTGAGCGAGACAGAGCATTTGTTTGGAACTAATTCTGATCGTGACGTCATCATTAAACAGGTCTACTTAAGGATATGAATGAGCCTCTCTCTTTTCTATACCCCTCCCGCTCTTCATCAATACCTCGTCGCTTCTTATCGATGTACCCTCGTCAAACAGATTTTGACACTTTTACGATGCGTGTCCTGAACGCTTAATGCACCGTGAAGAAATCTTGAGACCGGTGGAGCCCAAAGGCGAG
>VMOF01000379.1:54207460-54212234 GCA_011764245.1 Trialeurodes vaporariorum
TAAAAGTTGTATTACTATTTACGGACGTAAGTGATTAGACCTGACATTTTCAAAAGTATGTACTTAAATTATTTTCATGTTTTTCACTCCCAAGACGAGTGTTATCAAGGAAATAATTACAAGGTAGCTCGTCTAAACTCAAGGATATCTCAAGAATGGGGCTCTTGCAAACTTTCGCTATACGGGATTCAAGAGTTGACTCTTGCATAAAAACCTGTTGAAATGACCATGAGTACACTAAAAAATCACAAAACTCACTCTCAGAATCGAGCTTAATGGCGGATAGACGCATGTCAGAGGGGTAGCGTGCAATTTGGCAACGTCGTACAGTGTCCATTTAAACCCTGTAAAAGATTGAATGCGAAGGTGTTCACCGAACACCCATAGCTCGATAGTTTTCATGGGTTTAAATGGACGAACTGAAGCTTTTCCCAAAATTGCCGCTATACGCCGCCACTGACGCAGGTATCATGGGAGATTCCTATCTAAATTGAGATATAGCTCTGTGTTTCCGTAGAGAAAGTGACACAATCGACAGGAATTTCCCATGATAAACCTGCGTCGAACCGCCGCGCCATTACCATCTAGCCGTTATGCAGTTATGTGAGTTTATTACTGAATTTTAGACTTTCTTAGTGTAATATTCGTGATTTTTGCTGGTCTTCACATAAGATTGGACTATTTATTTGCTTATAGCAAAAGTTTGCAAGAGCCCGATTGTCGTTTCACGGTGAGGGCCCACGAACGGGACTGTTGCCAAATTTTCGTGACAGCAATAAAGAGGTTCTATTCTGGTGAAGAATCGCGCGCTTGACAACAACTTCGTTGGAAGCATCAGAAAGTTCTAAAATTGATTCAAAAGCTCAATAAATGCGTTCAAAAAAGTTCCAATATGGCGGTCAAATGAGTGGGTCACAATCAAGGTTATAGATTAAAGATGTATACGCTCATCTGACTTCGCGCCACAAATTCAGTGGCGCGCCGTTCAAAATCACTGCAGGCAAGATGGCCGACAAAAGCAGAAAACGTAGACTCTTTGCAGAAAACATTGAGCTGCTCTCTGCAGGAAAGCAGAAAACATTGCTGCAGGAAAGCAGAAAACAAACCAATGTTTCCTGCAAGAATATACGTTTTCTGCTTTTGTCGGTCATCTTGCCTGCAGTGATTTTGAACGGCGCGCCACTGAATTTGTGGCGTGAAGTCAGATGAGCATACCTCTTTAATCTATAACCTTGGGTCACAATAGAGGGGGAGAGGGAGTCCATGCAGTGAAATCAGAATTAGTGAAAAATATACACATGTCTCTCATAAGTCTTAATTACTGTACACAAAAAATTTGAATATATTTTGCCAACCTGACAGCACCGGGGGATTCCCATCTGATCGCAACTTTCTATTCTCAGAAAAGTGATTCATCCAAAAGAAAGCTGCAATTAGGTGGGACTCTGATGCCGTAGTGACTCGAGCACTTGACCGCCACATTGAATGTCTATGCTACCTCACTTTGGGATAGGACTTATTAGATGTATTAGCGTATATATCTACAGGTATACAGCTCGTTGAATCTAACGCATTGTAATGAGGGAACTTGGTCAGCCTAGGCAGCGTATACTGTATACTGCAATCATTTACCGACGATCCGATTGGCGAGTGGAGATTGGTACACGAATGTTTACAGAGAGGGGAGGAAGGGGGGGGGTGTTAATCGGACTCCAAACTGTCCTGTCACAGAGTCTGAAAAATAAATAGGTTGCAATCGGAAGTGTTGCCAGGAGTACAATTGAACAGGTTTATGCGAAAACGTCCGATGTCCAAAATATTTTTAACGAGAAGACAAACATAAAAAAAAATTAGCAAATTAAAAAAAAAAAAAAAAAAAAAAAAAAAAAAAAAAAAAAATGCTAAGACAAGGGAAATATGAGCAAGAAGCCGAGGAAAAATTCTGATTCGGACTTATAATAAAGACGCGGTGTCTTCTTAAGAGTGATGTGCGCTCACAAAATCAAATATAAAAAAAAATGGACAACGGACGTTTCTGCACGAACCTGTTCAATTATTGGCCTGATATTTTCCTTAAGAATTAATATTAAAACAATTGCAAATTAAATGGCCAAAAAAACATCATAGACAAAATAAAGATTAAAATGGGAACTAGGCCAACAATAAATAAGAACTTCCGAGACGTTTCGGTGCACTCACAGCACCATTATCAATGGGAAAAAATAAAATACAAAAAAACAAAATACTCAGAACGAGGAGCACACTCCACAAAGATGGAAGAGGGACTGATTAACAAAATACCGCAACAAAACAGACCAACAACAACGTAGACAGTGCCTCAATCAGTAGTTAACGTTTGGAAAAACTGGAGGTATGCAACACTCAATTTTTCCACGTCTGCCCGGTAGTTGCATAAGGAGTCTCTGTTTTTTAGAATGTGAATCATTTCTAACACAGCTCTAGCATTGTAATTTTTCTCCTATGCTAGAACCTGGATGTTATCATCGGAAGCGAAGAGCTGTATTAGAAATGATTCACATTCTAAAAAACAGAGACTCTATATGCAACTACCGGGCAGACGTGGAAAAGTCGAGTGTTGCATACCTCCAGTTTTCCAAAACGTTAACTACTGATTGAGGCTCTGTCTACGTTGTTGTTGGTCTGTTTTGTTGCGGTATTTTGTTAATCAGTCCCTCTTCCATCTTTGTGGAGTGTGCTCCTCGTTCTGAGTATTTTGTTTTTTTTTTATTTTATTTTTCCGATTGATAATGGTGCTGTGAGTGCACCGAAACGTCTCGGAAGTTCTTATTTATTGTTGGCCTAGTTCCCATTTTAATCTTTATTTTGTCTATTAAGAATTAATGTAAAAAAAGAAGATGTTTACGCCTTAACGACATAGTGTGTCCGGCCGTCATGAACCTAAAACCAGGTTTTCTTACAGTTAGATACAGTTAGATATACCTCTTTCTCCAGTTCTCTCCGAGACCATTCCCATGTATTTTGACCAACTGATTTGAAACTAGGTCTTAGTTTTTACTCAATACTCAAACGCAGGCCTTCAGAATTTTTTAAAGACCTATGTATATTTTCCTGCAATCCCAATATTTGTTGGCCACGCAATTTTTGCAAAAAAGTCACTTTTTTGGGCTCGATGAAATTTTAACGCAAGTTTAGGACACTCGATATTTTGGTTCAAGTGGGTGTTGCAAACTTTTGCTACAGCGCTATAGAGTGTTCAATCTGATGCAAAATCGCGTGAAAAGTCCATTGGTGGCACCAGAAAGTCATAAAATGCAGCGTGAAACTCACAAGAGACTTTTAATGAAATCCAAGATGGCGGTAAAATATCGAGCAACCTGTATGCATGCACCACGAACAATGGGTCTGTTGCAAACTTTTGCTACAGCGCTATAGAGTGTTCAATCTCACGTACAATCGCGTGAAAAGTCTATTGGTGGCATCAGAAAGTCATGAAATGCGATAATAAACTCACAAGAGACGTTTAATGAAATCCAAGATGGCTGTAAAATATCGAGCAACCTGTATTCATGCACCACGAAATCCAAGGATAGCCAACCTTACAATATCGATCACACCCCAAACACAACGTAAATAAACCCCGTGACCTCTGAAGCTGTGAAGTTGTCAACGTTGGCAATCCTTGGATGTTAAAAGTGCATGCATACAGATTGCTCGATATTTTACCGCCATCTTGGATTTCATAGAACGTCTCTAGTGAGTTTATTATTGCATTTTATGACTTCCTGATGCCACCAATGGACTTTTCGGGCGATTTTACATACGATGAAACAATCTGTATCGTTGTAGCAAAAGTTTGCAACAGACCCATTAAGGATAGCTAACCTCACAATATTGATCACACCCAATCACAACGTAAATAAACACATAACCTCTGAAGCTATGAGGTTGTCAACGTTGGCAATCCTCGGATGTTAAAGGTGCATGCATACAGATTGCTCGATATTTTACCGCCATCTTGGATTTCATAGAACGTCTCTAGTGAGTTTATTATCGCATTTCATGAATTTCTGATGCCACCAATGGATTTTTTTCGGGCGATTTTACATACGATGAAACACTCTCTATCGTTGTAGCAAAAGTTTGCAACAGACCCATTCAATGCACTTGAAAACATTCAAATTTCAAAGCGACGTGAATCGCGTAAATGAGCCACAGAGTCGTGCTTTCGTGCAAAAAAAAAAAAAAAATTAATCCATTGCCACAAATTGTCACTAAATTTCTCACTTTACCGCACACTCACTGATCACGCGATCCCGGGATCGCCGATCGCCAGATCGAGAGTATTCAGCAGGTCAGCTCCTACGTTATCCTTATAGTTTCGATTTTTTCGCGAAAAATACAACAAATTAAATTCACGTTAAATCTAGGCCAATTTAGTGAAAACTGATAGCATTTTTGAAATCACCATGCCAAAATACATTACCGAGCGATGATAAAGGGAAATTGTTGGCGGTAAATAATTATGCTAAAACAAAAAATTAGTAAATTAGACACTCACGGACGGTGATGCATGCCTCGGACACATTAAGTCGTTTTTGAGGCTTACTTTTAAAATGATATCCGACTTTAAACCTCAAATCAGGCAACACTGGCTATAGCAATTGGAGATGGGTGCTGTTCGCTATCAGGTTCAACACCATCATATCGATTCGTCGGGTGTGGGTTGACAAATTACCGCCCTATCGATGATTTACTAGGCTTCACGGCGATGCTGACTTGTACAGATTATTGC